>BSBM01000115.1:7935000-8367500 GCA_027924585.1 Larix kaempferi | reverse complement strand
TAATCAATTGCTACATCGAGCTTTAATAATCATGCACGGGGGCGGCAGGTGCGGGGGGTGGTAATTTTTGACCCTAGAGGAAATAAAGTAGCAGACTTTTCTTGGGGACTTGGCATCAGCACCAACAACCAAGCAGAATGGTTGGCCTTGTATCACTCTCTAGAAATAGCGGTCACCTTTAACATGAATCGCTTACAGGTATTCGGGGACTCCAGACATGTAATTCAAGCTATGCGCAATGATAATTCCCGCAAGAATGACAGAAGCCAGAGAATTCAGAAAAGAATCAAGTGTCTCGGACTCCCAAAGGACACTCTCTATTTCCATGTGTTAAGAGAACTCAACTCCACTGCAGACAAACTAGCAAATGTTGGGGTCAATTTAGGCATGGGACAAGCCTCTCTTAACAAGGTTCCAACACACCGTTTCATACCATAATGAATACATTGTTAAGGACATATAATTCTTGGAATAATTATATGCATGGTAGCCCTTATCACCATCGCGATTTTTGTTTTGGACACCACCTCTCCCTCCACCACGACATGGCTTGGAAGTCTCACATCATCCCACGCGCCCTCCTCGTGGCTTACCCAGACCTCACGCTTGGGCATTTATTACCCCAAGTGCCCGCCGGTTGTATAGAGCCCAAAATGGAAGGCCCTTCCTATCCTACCCTCGCCCCAGCTCTGCAAAGTCTTTGTATCTCCCAGGACCATACAGCGGTGTTTGAAGACGGTTCTTCCTCATCAGTCTGCAAAATGGATGGCGTCAGGCAAGCCATAGCCACGCTGAGCCAGCTTACATCCGAAATCAAAGTATATCTCTCCAGGACATACTCTGCAGTCTGTAACACTGCAAACAAAATTGACGAGTTAGCTTTGGAAGACAAATACATCCATGCTCGGCTCTCCTGTCTGGAATCGCGCATGGAGGACATGGACAGAAATATTATTGAGTTGATGGGGAAAGTCGATAGCATCAAATCAGATATCTCTACCTTTGCCTATAAAACCCAATGCAGCTTTGTGCAGGAGGCCCCAACTGTAAATCAGGAGATGGTAGATGCGGCTTCAGTCCAGCAGCAGAATTTCAGATGAAGGCAGTCACTTCTTTCCTTGCCTGCAGGTTCACTTAGAAGCTTCCATCTTGAATGTTTTTTTGTTTAAAATTATGCAATCAATTTGTAAGGGTTTGTCCCAATAGCAAAAATAGAGTTTATAGGAAGTCAGAAAGTATAGAACTTCAGGAAAAGAACTCTATAAGCCTCTACAATTTTCCCTCCTCTGATGCAGAGTGCTGGCTTTTGTTTTTTGTACTGAATGGCTGTGCACAGCCTTTGTTAATATAAATCGATCACCTGTTTCTGTTTTAAAAAAAAAATCATGCACATCGAGTTTTAATATCTTATTTGTTGTTCATTCTTGTAGGGTGATATTTTTGTTTTTCTAAAAAACACATTGAATATGGGAAACCGACATAATAATAAAAGAAATTCTAGAAGGAAGGAGCTACCCCCTGAAAAGGCCCATGAGATAAGAGAAAATGCTAGGTTGTACATGCAAAACCATAGAAATCAAAATGTTAGTGCCTTAGATCCATCAACAAGCAATGACAAAGTGGTTGAAGTCAATCAAATCTTTCCTGATGTCGAGTATGAAGGGATGGATGTTGAACAAGTTCTTAATTGGAAATCTCCCCAATAAGAGCACACACATGGTGAACACACTCCCTTGCAGGACCAATTTGTGAAGGAAGGGCCACAACAAACTGTTGATGAGACTCGTACTTCCTTGTCGACTCCCTTGCCTCGACTATCAAGTGGACGACGAAGAACTCCCAGATGTATTCATGTGGATGGAAGTTCATTTTCAGGACTTGAAGGTAAGATGCCCAAACACACTATTGATTTCCATTGTAGCAAGATAATCAAATATTTTTTTGAATCCAAAACCGATGCAACAAAATGTCAATTGTTTCTTGCTTTGCTAAAATCACATTGTCTAGCTCATGTTAGGAGAATTTTGGGCATAAAGGTAGTTAGAAGTTCAGAGGCCAACAATCATGTTGTTAGAAATCTACAATCTGCATTTAATTTGATTGGAAAAACTTCTCGTACAAAATATTTTAATGCGGCCCATCGTGTACTATCGAAATCGATTGTAGACAAATCCACAAGGCAATGTCGCCTACTATCACACACATGTAAAATATTTAAAGTAGATAGAAAGACTCTTCAAAAGTATTCTTCCATTAGAGAAAAACTTGATACCCCAGGCCAAAAAGACGTACCTCTCTCAGCAACTGTACCTCTCTCCAAGACGTATCCATTGGACACAACAATCTAACCAGTCCAATTCCGCTTGAACTGGGCATGCTGCAAAACTTATACTATTTGGCTCTAGAGTCCAACAAGTTGGATGGCTTCATTCCTCCATGTCTCGGAAACTGCTTGTCGCTAGAGATTATATTTGTGGGGGACAACTCCGCAATGTTAGGAAATATACCGCGTGAATTGGGTAAGTTGAGAGAGCTTTTTCAATTGTCTATTTATGGTCCAAGTAATATTTCAGGCCCCATCCCTTCAGAAATAGGGAACTGCAGCAAGCTTGATTGGGTGGATTTAGGATATAACAAAATTGAGGGTTACATTCCCATCAATATATTTGGTCTTCCCCTCTCCACCTTAAGTCTGGGTGGAAATAAGTTGTTTAGCATAATCCCAGAACCCATTGGCAATTTAAGTTACTTGACTTACCTAGACCTTCGTAAAGGTAATTTTTGTAGCCTACCTAAATCCATTGCCAAATTGACTCAATTATCCGAGCTACGTCTGGATTCAAATGAGTTAAAGGGTAACATACCAAGGGGATTTGGAAATTTTAGCATGCTCGAAGTACTTCATTTAGAGTTCAATCATTTCACAAGTGGCATACCTGAAGCACTTGCCAACTTAACCAAATTGACCACGCTAATTCTGGGTGGAAATCCATTATATGACAGCATTCCCAAATCCATTACTAAAATAACTCAATGATCTATCCTAAATTTTGGTACAGCTAAGTTACATGGTAGTATACCAAAGGATATTGTTAATTTGAACATGCTTGAAGGACTTTATCTAGATACCAACTATTTATCAGGTAGCATACCTGAGGGTATTGGCAATTTGAGCAAGCTTCAAATCCTTTATTTGAATAACAACAATCTTGCAAGTACAATTCCCAAGGGTATTGGCAATTTGAGCAAGCTTCAAATCCTTTATTTGAATAACAACAATTTTATAGATACAATTCCCAAGGGTATTGGAGAATGTATAGCACTTCAAGAGTTAGATTTATCTGAAAACAAATTGAATGGAATTATTCCTAACTCTCTAGGCAAGTGCAAGTCTATGATGGTTTTGATACTGACAAACAACTCATTGTCAGGCAGAATACCGATGATTTTAAATAATTGTACATCTCTACAGAGGTTGAAGGTGTCTGAAAACAAACTCAGTGGAACATTGGACATAGGTTTTGTAGTTTCTTTGAAAGTTTTGTCTGCTCATGCTAACAGTTTCTATGGAATTGTCCCTGCATCTTTGGCTCATTATACCCAACTTCAACTATTGGATTTAAGCAAAAAATATATTAATTGGTGAGCTTCCTCATTACTTGTCATATTTTTATGACTTAAGAGTTTTAATTCTTGGTTATAATAAGCTTCATGGTATTATTTCTCAATGGATTTCAAATCTCACCAAGTTGCAAGTGTTGGATTTATCCAACAATAAATTCAATGGAAGAATTCCATCCAATCTTAAGACACTCAAAGGATTTGAAATGATTGGGACTTCCTTATTACTTAGTGGTACTACACTATATGAGGATATAAGAATTATAATCAAAGGTTTTGAGTATACTTTGGAATATGTTCTAGCGACAAATACCATATTTGACTTGTCTAGCAATAACCTTATTGGAGAGATACCTCTAAGCATAGGAAAGCTCAGTGGCTTGCAGTTGTTGAATTTATCTAGAAATCAACTAGAAGGGAAAATTCCTGCATCTCTTGGTGAGATATCTACTACTTTGGAGCAGTTGGATTTATCTAGGAATAATTTAAGTGGACCAATTCTCGAAGACCTCATTAAATTAACCTCATTAGCATATCTAGATATTTCATGGAATAGCCTATGTGGTAGAATCCCAAAAGGAACACGGATTGAAACTTTTAATGAGACTTCATTTGAAGAGAACAAATGCTTATGTGGTTATCCTTTACAGAAATGCAAGGAAAATGAAAAACAAAATGAAAGAGCAGCAGGGAGCATCAACATTACTATAGGTCGAGGATGGCTAAGTAAAGTGGATGAATATTTCTCATTGATTGCATTGGGATTGGGGGTGGGAATTGGATTTGGTGGAATTGTAAGCATGATGATACTTTGGGATAAAGCGAGGCATTGGGTGATGCCTCCTAAGTCACAACCATTTTATGGAGTGTATCGTTTTCCTAAATAACCTCTAGAATTGTTTCATTCCATAAACAATGTGTATGGAATTGTTAGGAAGCCATGTCAACCCTTCTCTTTACTTTGTTAGTATATTGTTGTTGGACGCATATGATTTATAAGTCGTCCTGTAGTATTTGTTGATCCATAGTTTGTATTAGCCCATGGTATTGACCCATACTATTGGACGCATATGCTTTGTAATTCGTCTCATAGTATTATATGTTCCATGGTATTGACACATAGTATTGGACAGAGACTTAGTATATAAGTGTGTGTTGAGGCCAATGAAGACCCCGTGAAGTTATTTGTATTGAGCTTGCTCAAAGAAGGTTGCCCCCTCGAAGTGACCTGGGATCAATAAAAATATTTTGTTTGTTACAGGTTCCTGATAAGAATTAAATGATAAATTAATAATAGATATTAATAAATCATATCTATATAATATTTTCTTACAAAATTAAAAAATTAATAATTTCATAAAATATTTTTTTACTATTCATATTTTATATTTATAAAATGTAATCATAATTCATTATTATGGATTCTCATTTCAATTTCTAAACTTATATTTTTGATATATTTTGAATGATTTTAGATTTTTACTGTGCATGTAGTTTTTCAATTATATTTTTAATGCAATATTAAATATTCTAAAAAAAACTTTAAATAATAAATTTATTTAGTTAGATTAAGTTAAATTCTATCTACATTCTTATTCTTTTATATATATATATTCTAACTTTTCTTTAAATATATTTATCTCTTTTAAATATATTTATTTTTTAATATATTAATTTCTAACCAAATCTTATATTTAAAATTTAAAGATTATATTTCAAACTATAAAATCACTTTATAAAACATTATTTTATAAAAAAAATTATTGATATAAAAGTTTTGAGACAATTCACCTTTTAGAAATCCATACTCATAGATTTATGAGTTATATTTAATTTAAATAGGAAAGAATAAAATAATTTAATAATGATGTTTTTAATTTGTTTTTTATAAAATTTATAATAATATTATTATTTATATTTAATTTATGTTTTTAATTTTTTTTTTATTAACTCCTATGATATTATTATTTAGGATAAACATAGTTTTTAGGTGGATACACTATATTGTTTATTCAATTTTGTTTACGGATAAATATTATGTTTTTATTATCAAATTGTTTATTATCAAATTGATGATAAATATGTGTGAAAATTTTCAATTAAATAATAATGATTTTCTAAAAATAAATGATCAAATCCTTTAGTGATAACTTTAAATTTTTTAAATTATAATAAAATTGAATAAAAATTAAATTATAATTTATATTAAAATTAAAAAATAAATTAAAATTTAAATAAATAATACTAAAATTAATAAATAAATTAAATCTCAAGCTAAAATAAGGTTAAGCTTTCTTAAAGATGAATAGCTGAATTTTAAATGAAGATATACCATTTGATATGCGGATAACATAATTGTAAAATGAAATGAAAATGATAAGTTTTCTAGCGTCGACTTAGATACACGAGATGCCAACCCTTTCTGAATATCATATATTTAAAATAGTGATCCCATATTTTGTAAAGAAAGGATTAGCCTGAAGACCCTCGCATGCACATACCTCATTAATTTGTATATTTATATTGTTGCTCAATTACTCATGTAATTACTTTTATCTGTTGAACTTTCTGGAATACCTGTAAGACGACTCGGAAGACTGTAATGAAGAGCCGAATGAAGACTCAGACTGTAATATTGATCAGATTGTAATATTGAACACTGATATATTGAACATTGTTTGAACACTATGACATGGGGGTCGAACACTGTGTTTTGGGAGCCGAATGAAGACTCGGTATGATGGGGTCGACCGGGTAAGTATTTTCAGTAGCAATGTGGAGTATGTGGTACTTAACAACATTGTTATTCTCATAGTGGGAGCCTCAGTTGTTTTTGTTACAACTTAAAACTTGGAATACCTTCCTGCTGATATTTATGTTGGTTCATACTACTAGACAGTGTGTGTTTTGACTATCCTTTTACACTTTGTTTCCTCGTGGAGTCTAGTCCTCTTTCAGGAGGACTTTAGTACCAACCACACTCTAAAAAAGTGGGAATAAACCTAGGGAACCGTTACTGTATTGCTCTCTCCCTTTGTATTATTGTGTGATAATATTTTGCACACATTCATATAAGTTTTGGATACTCGGGGGAACCTCTATTCTTTGGTAGAGCCCTCGGGGTTTACATTTACATTTTATTATTAGGGTTGACAGTTGGGATTGGACCCCACTATCCATCCTTCTCTGGACAACTTCTGACTTACTGACATCCCCTGTCACTGTTTGGGATTTACTATTCACATGGCTTCTCGGGTAACGTTCATTGACATTAGTGGTACACAACATGAATAGGACACAGATCCACTACTCTGTGGATTTTCTTCCTCATATGAATATTTGTCTGGTGAGGATTCTAGCAGAATTGTATTTGAATCGGAGGCACTTCCCAGGGGTGGTGGTGGCCTTTCCAGGAGCAGAGCAAGAAAGGCTAGATATAATCGTTCTTTGAAAGCACTTAAAAAACGAGTTGATATTGTAGACATGACACTTGGGAAGGATGTTCATCTAGGGAGGGTTATCAATCTGTCGGCAAGGGAATTGGTTGGGAAGTTATGTTTTGTAAACACTAACATGGAGGAGATTCGGGAATTGGTCTCTGCCTAGTGGAAGCCATTATTAAATTACTGTCTGAGGATTCATTTGCTGGTTAATAAGTGGATATTTTTCCATTTCCTTGAAGAGGACATGGATGATTGGGAAGGGTTCTTTATGCTTAAAGAAATGGCATTCAGATTTCAACCCTGTAGCTGAGACTTTAAAGAGAAATCACTTATGGGTTCTCCTTAAAGGTTTCCCACTGGAACTTTGGGCTCGAGATGTATTTATTATCCTGGCAAACCATATTGGGAAATTTATTTATTTTGAGGACAAATATTTATTTCACAAGGATAAGAGGATGGCATGGGTATTGATGGAAATTGATTTTGAGCTAGGACTGCCCGATTCTATAAATATTTGATGGGGAGATAGGGTTATTCATTAGAAAATTGATTATTGGAAGACTCATTTTTGTTGCTTCAACTGTGGAGAAGCGGGTCACCTTAGGAATGTCTGTAGACTCTCTTCCTCTGAATATTCAGGTGAGGAAACTTTTGGGGTTATTACTTCAGCTCCAGACAGTGCCAAAGATACGGTGTTAACTATTTCTGAACCTGGTGTTTCATCTTCCCTCAGGGAGAAACTTCAACTTCTTTTCACTGCTTTCATTAATACACTTTCAGCTTCAGAACTCTCCTCGCTTGATGTATTAGGGAGCGATTTATTGGTCGAAGGTGGACTACTGGAGCCTTCTACTAGTATTCTTATGGATGGGAAGGAGGTCAACGAAGATCTTTTGAAGGAAGTGAGGGTGGTATCATCGGATATTGGGGATATCGACACTCATATACTGCATTCTACCCCTCATTTGCTCTCTGATTCACAACTACTTAAGGATGAACAGGAAACCCTGTTCACTTTGGGGGTTACTAACTCTGATCCTCCCCTGGAATTGTCCCTTGTTTTATATCTCCCTACGTCTTCAGACTTCCCGGATGGCCTCTTTAGTGACCCCATCCAACTCTTTAGAGGTGCACCAGAGCCTATTTTGAGTCCTGTACTGAATACAAGTAGTGTATAACTCTGAGGAAAAAAGTGAGGGGTCAAAGGAAAAAAGATTTAGCGCGTGAACTGGGTGGTGATGCTGCTACGGTGTAGGAATTTGATCCGGGATCCACTTCTTCCATTGGAAATGTCTTGGGTTCTTCGAAACTGGTTTCAAATGTTTTTAGACCACTTAGAGCTTTGACGGCCGATATGGTTGTTACACCATGAAGGTTTTATCTTTGAATGTGAGAGGGGTTGGAGGCGCCCCCAAAAGGCTATCTCTTCATCGATTGTTGGAAATTGTTCGTCCTGATGTGGTACTATTTCAAGAGACTATGGTGGCTGGAGATAAGGCGAGGTCACTGATTTGGCATTTACTTCCAGATTGGGTTTTCTATTCCATTGATGCTATTGGACTATCAGGTGGGTTAATTTCGGCTTGAAACCCGAATCTTTTATATTTTCATCCTTTTTGTACTAGGGGTGGCATTTTACTGGTGGGGTGAAGTAGAGAGATGAATAGGTCGATACATATATTTAACTATTATGGACCTGTGTGACACAAATTTACTTTTTGGACTAGTATTGAGGCAAGTGGCTTACTGGATCTTGGAGGCCTTATTGTGGCTAGGAATTTAAATTTTACCCTTGCGGCCAAGGAGTATTGGGGGACCCAGGATAGGGTGGCAAATAATATTGATTGGTATAAGTATTTAGTGGACTCACACACTAGCATTTTTTACCCCAAAATCCGACAACATAGATGTCCGATTTTCACCATCTTGTTGTCGACTATCCGACAAATCCCATCCTTTTTAAAAGTCAATTGGAATCCGTCTACAATCCGACATCTTAAATTATCGTCGGATATCCGACACATCATCTGTCGGATATCCGAGGAAAACATGTTACCTAGTAATTTGGATATCCGACAACAATTCCATGTTAAGATGGTCGATATCCGGCATTATTTTCCGTCGAAGGTATGGCAGGAACGTCGAACGTCATGGTCGGTAGAGTCAGATATCCGACATAATGTTCATGTTAAGATGGCCGGAATCCGACGTTCGTAGCCGTCGGTGGTATGGCAGGAACGTTGGATATCTTCATATGTAGAGTCGGATATCCGATGGATATAGGTAATTTTAAAAAAAATACACTATTAATTTGTCATCATGATCATGTCATCCATCAAATTGAAGACAATTCCCAAACCAATTTTTTTTTCTATAAATTTTATTAATAACCATTTTGGTACTTTGGTCCAAATGTTTTTTCTAACTCATTGTTTCTCCATATTGTGTGCCTAGTGCCACCTCTCTATATCAATGCATAAATCAACCTTTGCTTGGTTTCGGGTTCTAGCTGCATGCTATTATTTGTAGTTGCATGCCATTGAGTGTTGTTTAGAAATGAAGTCTTGTAGAGGAGGACTAGTATGTGGCAAATATATATTGATTCTCGATGGTTATCTCATTCACTACTCGGTAGTTAGTACACATTCACAAACATTCATCCTACTGAAGCACTATGATCATAGGCAACCCATAAGGTGAAACACTGGGTTATATATATGACTCCTTTCTCCAAGAGCTATTATAATTGATTCTTCACGTCATTGACTTCCAATAAAAATTGTTGATACAATCCAATATAGGGAAATGGAGATTCCGAAAACTGTATGGTGGAAACTACAGAATATTTGTAAGATGCTACTAATTTCACATGACATATCTCATTCAAATATATCTAGAGGATTTGAGACATATCTCATTCAAATATTCTCAAGGAGATTCCAAGGAAATTAAAGATAATGTTAAAGATATTGGTTCCAGTGCATCATTTACTCATCCTTTGAAGTTGTGGAAACTCGAAATTGGTTATGATCAGGAGCAACTAAACATCACAACAAGCTCCAAGAAATTGTCAAAATTTAGATGACACGGGAGTGGGTTGTAGAAAGGCAACATCATCTCCATTCATTGAGCTCCTCTCTATTTCAAGAATAATTTAATATTCTCTATTGAACAGGGCCAACCACGTGAAGGTGGAAGGTCTTATGCCCCCCCCCCTCACATCACTCTCAATTCCCCATACCCAATTCATGTACTTGAAAAAAAAAATTACGTGCAAATTCTTGCATATTTCATCATAAACAAACATCTACCATTCATTCAATAAAGGCTAAAATCCATTAAACCAATGTTCCATTCTGTCAACACATTCATTCAATAAAAGATAAAATTCAATAAACCATTCATTCATTCAGTGAACACATTCATTCAATAAAACTAACATTCAATAAAGATAACTGTTTACTACACTCAATCATTAAACCATTTCTTACCTTGATTTCAAGAGGCGGCTGTGAAGACGAATAGTCATAAACAATCGTTTCATATATCTATGATTTTCTCAAAAGTCGAGAATGAAGATAAAGAGGATTTCCATGGTAATTTGTTCCATCAAAACCTATCAAGTGTACTTTTAGGTCAGCAGTATTCTTGTCTTCGAACTATAGCAGTTGTTTGGTCATTTTCACCCTGTAAATTGAAGGATTCCTGCAAACACAAACCACTATGTTACGCGAATGTTTTTCAGGGTTTTGTTACATTTGATTCTAAGATATTTCAGGGATTTGTTACATTTAAACAAAGCCCTGAAAAAAGTTGTGCGATGGTGTTTAAATATAACAAATCCATGAAAGATCTTAGAAGAAAATGTAACAAAGCCCTGAAAGAAATTCACGTAACATAGTGGTTTGTGTTTGAAGGAATCCTTCAATTTACAGGGTGAAAATGGCCAAACAGCTTCTACAGTTCGGAGACAAGAATACTGCTGACCTAAAAGTACACTTGATAGGTTTGGATGGAAACCATTTTCAATGTTGATGCCATTGCTGACCTAAAAGTACACTTCTTGTCTCTTAGTACTCTTTGCATCTTGACACATTTGATCTTTTATGGTTGTCTTTGCGTCCTGACAAAGGAAATTAAAGAAAACATATAATTTGCATCGAAAAAATAACAGGTTAGGAACTAAACTAAGGAAATTCGAACCTGCGACCTATGTGTAGTCCCAAGACTACGACCTTCAAGCTTGAAGTGCGGCTGACAATGGAAGACACAAGTGTAGTTTATTACCACCATGTGAAATTAATTTGACCTTATCAATCAATTCCCATCACCATTTCCTCTCATACGACGTCCCACAACCATTTCTCTCAACACCCACTCTTGATTCATTCTGCATGCATTTCACTATTCAATCATCTCAGATTCTCACTGGGTTTTCCCTCAATTAGTTTCTCAATTCAGTATGACCCATGCCCGACGTTCTAGGAGTGTTTCCAGCGGTCTTGAGTTTCATCCTGGCAACGATGACGATTCATGGTATTATGTTTCCCTTTGGCTGCAATGTGGAAAACTCATAGTTCACTACGAAGGTTGTTAGACAAACCTTCATAGTGAACTATGAGTTTTCCACATTGCAACCGAAGGGAAACATAATACCATGAATCGTCACCGTTGTCAGGATGAAACTAAAGACCGCTGGAAACACTCCTCGAACGGTGGGCGTGGGTCATACTGAATTGAGAAACTAATTTAGGGAAAACGCAGTGAGAATATGAGACAGTTGCATAGTGAAATTCATGTAGAATGAATCAAGAGTGGGTGGCGAAAGAAATGGTTGTGGGACGTCAACTTGACGTATCCATTTATATGTTTTATGCAAAACATATGAAAAATGTGGAGTAAGTGAGAGACACCTAAAATCATATTTACTATGCAAAACATATGAAAAATGTGGAGTGAGTGAAAGACACCTAAAATCATAATTACTATGCAAAACATATGAAAAATGTGGAGTAATTACTATGCAAAAATATGAAAAATGTGGAGTAAGTGAAAGAAACCTAAAATCATAATTACTATGCAAAACATATGAAAAATGTGGAGTAAGTGAAAGACACCTAAAATCATAATTACTATACAAAACATATGAAAAATGTGGAGTAACATCACACTTGAGAACATCACACTTGTCCAACTTAGGGAGCAATACCAGTTCCTCCCTCCTAGGTAGCTCTTTCTCGACATCAAGAATGATAACATTCATATTGTTAGTGGACACTTCAATAACCATTAATGATGCAGGAGCATGTTAAGAATTCCAACAATGTATTTGAGGCTTCTCAGATCCAAGTAAACTGTACCCACTTCTTGATCACTGAGTATTAAATTATTAATACAATACTTTTCATTTTGTATCTCCGTGGGTGTGTATCTAGAAAGAAACCTTTTGAGAACATACATGCAATCAAATTGTCATACAAATTTGTCTTTAAACTCATCGTGAGGAACATGAGACGTGAACAAGATGACATAATAATTAAGACAATTTTGAGGACAAGGTCATGGATGGACAAGGTCATGATTTGAGTCAACTTTGGTGCTACAGGTGCCTCCTTCAACAAAGTTTTTTTTGAATCTAGGAGTCCCAAATATACAAGGTGCTCATGTATGAGTTGTAGTATTTCCCTAGAAATACAGAAGGCATTTCACCAATATATAATGATTGGTAGATAAGCAAAACAAGCTAAGCTACAAAGGCTACTAAAATTCTACCATAATGTTCTGTTGAAAAAATAATAAAGTACTTTGAATGATAAGTTAGGGCACATAGAAATATGAACAAGCTATAATTGAAATTTGAGGAATGACAATAGATAATAACAGCTAGAGTGTTGCAACCCAATGCATACAAGATGATAGTCCGCAAACAAAATGACAATATAGTTTGCTAAGTTGTAATTGAAATTTGAGGAATGACATTAGCTACTGATAGTTATAGTGCTGCAACCCAGTGCATACAAGCTGGTTTCCACAATCAAAATAAAAAAAGAGTTTGCTAAGGGTGAACAATGTTTCATTCCCCAATGTGATTCGATGGATGGATTGAACATGCGTGTGTAGAGGCACAGAAACCAACAACAACGTAGTGCTGCAGTTCATTTGATGAATTTGCAGATGTCTTTCAGGATCTACCGCATGAATTTCCAATTTGACAAGGCCAATCATGCTCAATATTCATGTGTGGCAAAGTTGTATGTTTGGCTTTCAATGATATTCTCTATTATCTAGTTTCAAGTGCATTTGCATTGTGGTATTGTTGGTACTTGATGTATACTTTTGGGGCATTGTTTAATAATTGTTATCAATATGGTGTGTATCAAAGCAATGTTTTGGTGTCCCTATGATAATTACCGCAACAATTATATTTGACTAAAAGATGTCAATTTTTCCTCTATATATTTTCTGATATATTTGACTAAAGGATTCATTATGATATCTTTTATTGTCCTCTATAATTTGATCACTAGATGTAAAATAGGAAATCTTAGGTAAAGGAAATACATATTTTATCCCTGGAAGTGATGAAGGTGTCTAGAGACTCTCTCCCAAATCAATGAATAAGAAACATACATACTTATGATCTTATAATAAGCTAAACAATGAAAGGGAAAATGACCACAAAAGTAGGTCAATGGGACTGCTGAGTACTTTATTTTAATTTGCATGCCTTTTTTTCCAATCATTTTCACTGCAACCTAACCTTGCATTTAATTTTTGGTTATTGCTTTTGGTCTGTACTCCTAGTTTAGTAAGATTCTTTCTCATGGTGGTAATATACTACATGCACTTACCATACAATAGTAAGTAGAGATGGCGTATAGAAACTTTATTTCTCTATGCTCACTTTGCACCTTTCTAGTAATCCTCTATATATTGGCATGCTTTATCCTTTTTATCCTCAATATCGCTTTTCATCCTAGTTGATGTCTATAAAAGACATTTTCAATATCCTACAATTATGCATGGTTTGAAGCTCTCTCACCCCTTGTTTTGCATACAATATGATGGTACTTGAAGTGGCTTGTGTTGTTGACATTGGAAAAAACGTTCCTGTATACAATTTTAACTAAAGGTACTTTGGCTCAGTTAGAAGAGTCAAGAGACATTTCAAACTATGTCTTTCAATAAAATGGTGCTCCATTCAGTCAAAGGAAATCCCTTTATATGACTCTTGAACTCGATCTTTTAAATTTATGGGAAATTTCTTAATAGAAGTTTCGACTTTATTTGGAAAACATCCATGAGGTTCAATCTAGATCAACAAGCATAATTTCTTGAAGTTGCATTATTCACAACATAAGTACATTATGTAGTTGAAATTTCCTTAGAAGAGATATCAGATCCAAGCCTAATTTTGGAAAAATTGTTAGGGTGATGGATGTCAAGGGCATCACTATAGTTCACTTTTTTGATGCTACAACAAATAGATGGATATGGATGTTGATTTAGTGTAAATAGACTTGTAACCAACACTTCACCTTACTCTACAACAAGATGTCTATCACCATACCTACACCAAGTCTGCAACTACCATGCGCATCACATCTAAATCAATATATTTGAGTACTAAATTCAAAGAATTACAATGCAAGGTGTTTGAAATAATTGTGGATATTTAGTTTCCACAATGACAAGCAATGAAACCATTATTCCCTATTTACTTCCCTACCAATTTTTAAGGGTTTCGATCTTTTATCTACTATGGTTTACCAAAAAAATAATACCCATGAGTGTGGGGTATAAACATGGTTACTTTCATGAATGGGAGGAAAAATATGTTTTAATTCCTGCAAGGGTGGAGGAATTTTCCTAGCCTCCAATTTGATGTGCTTATAGGGTGGTTCTGGAGGAATGGGATTGCACTCAATGGATTTGATTCTTCACATCTAGTTGAGGTGGATACATAGTGCATGGGTTCAATGTGACAAATACAATATGAGATTCTTCCATGTGAAATAGGAGAGGGGGGATTGCAGTGTGAGACACAATCAATGGTGATGATGCACCCATTAAGAGGGAATTTAATGATGTAAAAGAGTAAAGACACCATAGCATTAATGACATATATGTAATTGCATTCAAGGAAGATATTGTATTCTATAAGGATAATCATGAATGCGACATCAATCAAAATTGAAATGTTAATACCCCTTGCCAAATCTACCAAATCTATTACCTCAATCCTTTTGTAGTGTCCCAAGCTTGGAGGAATTTTCCCACCTAAGTCATTTTTTCTTAAATCGATAAAACTCAGAATTTTAAGCCTTCCAAGAGTGATTGGCATGATACTTGTAAAATGGTTTCCAAATAAATCTATCTCAGTTAAATTAGAGCAATCACCCAATACCCAACCAAATTCAACCAATGTGCCAAACGTGTTTCTCAATTTCTTGCTAGAGGAAATATAATAAAACCCTATCCCCAACCGAATTCAACCAATGTGCCAAACACGTGTGGAAAACGGGCAGTTGATGAACTTACCGTATTTCTTGACATTGTGAGGCTATTGGACTATCCTCTGCTAGCACTGCATCCTCTTCTCGACGCTAGATGAAATGAGGGATAGTAGGAGATCCTCTTTTCTCCCCTGTCTCCTCTACTCAGATCTTTGCAAATGGAACCCATGATTCGGGTTAACTGTGCAAATGGAACCCACGGTCATCACCTCGGTTATTTGTGCGAATGGAACTGGTGGTCTCCTAGGTTATTTTTGTAAATGGAACCCTCGAACTCCTTTGCGGCCTCCTCAACCTCCTGTATTACCTCCTCAACCTCCTCCATGACTTCCTCAACCTCCTCCGCTACTACCTCAGTGACCTCTACGACCTCCTTAGTGACTGCCTCTGCGCCACGCTCTCCTAGGTTATTTGTGCAAATGGAACCCTCAAACTCCTTTGCGGCCTCCTCAACCTCCTGTATGACCTCCTCAACCTCCTCCACGACTGCCTCAACCTCCTCCGCGACTGCCTCGGTGACATCTATGAACTCCTCAGTGACGGCCTCTGCGACCTCTAGTATTGGACGTTCTTGCAGGGTGAGGTAAGTGAAATGTGTTCACGCGAGTTGGGAGGGAGGTAAGTTCTATATTTTGAAATGTTTTTTTTAATGTGAATTATGTCTATTATTGTTTTATGTTTTTTATTTAGTTTTGTTTATTATTTTTTTATGTTTTTTTTGTATTTAGATATATATATTTTTTTTAATAGTTAGTATTTATGTATTATTATTTATTTATTAATATATGTATGCAAATGTGTGTATAAAACCTAAAGTAAATAATACAATTAATTTTGAAAATAAATTTTGATTAAAAAAACATATTAAAATTGTAATGATGATGCCAGTGATGATGATGCTAACAACAATGATGTCGATGACAATCATCATAATCATCATCACCACCATCCTGATCATCATCATTAACGTCATCATCATGATAATTATCATTTCCATCATTATCATCATCATCATCAGGAACATCATCGTCATCATAAGAATCATCATCGTCGCCAATAATCATCATGATCATCATCACAAACAACACCATCGTCGTCGTCATCACCATCATCATCAGTGATGATGATGATGGTGATGATGATGATTAAATCATCGACGTCATCATAGTCAACATGACCATCATCGCAACTTTCAACACTATCGACTAATCAAATTTAACTGGCCCCTCATAGATAACCAATGAGACCACAATCCTAAAAATATTTTTCTCATTTGCCCATTGGGTGTATCTTACAAAGCCATTACAAAACAAAATACAGAAACGAAATGAATGTCAATGATGTTATCGCATTATCTCAAACCCGAGCATCCGGTGGCCAGGAACATAATCTAATATTATCTTAATCATAATTCATCGCAACAAACTCATCAACGTCGTGTGCGCATCAAAACGGTCATAAGTGTGTACAACAATTTCATCATGTTTGTGCCTCCAAATGGTCACAATCAAACAAACTCATCAACGGGTGCGCATCCAAATGGTCATAAGTGTGTACAAAAATTTCATCATCTATGTACTGCATCCAAATGGTCACAATCACAATGTCTCTTTCTATCAGTTTCGACTCCCGAGTCCCTACATAGATTGTCACTATTTTGGATGGCAATTTTCCTTCCTTCATTTTAATACTATGCAATTTACAAGTAGTTGCTAAGTGCTAAGTTTCCATAGTTATAAACAACCGTGCAACATATTTTCAACATAAATTGACTATAGTTCTCTTGTTTAATTGTGCTTACGTAGAGTCCAGTAAACAAACAAAACGCGCTTTCACACGTCGGGCAAATGTCATTGTCCTCGAGCATAAACTTTATGTTAATATGTTTAAATTTACGTTAATATGTTTAACTTTACGTTAATAGTGTAGCTTTCAATAAGGAAGAGTTGCGTTGGTTATGCATGTAATAGCACTAACAATATCCGAAGTGAGATAAAAAGTTAGAAACAAATTGGTTTCAAGCTCAGTTGCTATCATGATAATTTGTTTGTAGTTGTTCAGATTCAATTGCCATATTGTCTTAACCCAGCCTATATTTTGGGTCTTAAATTTGGACAACCAACATTATGGTCTTTGGTAAATGCGCATTGAAATATTTTTCGTTATGTTCCTGCAAAGTGAATGCCATCCAAATGATATTTGTGTTGGCATGGTTTTAGTACGTTCTTGGAAAGTGCATTAGATAAAACAAGATTTGCAAAATCTTTTTATATATATTTTGATATTTTCAATAGAACCCGTCGGATATCTGACATCCTTAGGCATAATATGATGTCGAATATCCGACATCCTTGGGCATACTATAATGTCGGATATCCGATGGGCAATTCTATCAATTTAAAAAAATATATGAATTTCATAATTTTGAAGGTGAAATCCGATGACACGGTCCTTTTCGTCGGATGTCGTCAGATTTTGGGTTCAAATATTGTAGTGACATCAACTAGTCGATGTGGTTCTCTATCCATTCTTGCCTACTTGGAATAATGGAAGACAAGGGGAGGATTCGGTGGCTAAAAGATTAGAGCGTTTCTTGGTTCAAGAAACACTATATTCTGGATTAGCTTATTGCAATTCGTGGGTGGAGAATTGTCTTATATCTGATCATATGCCTATTGTTTTGAAGATGGGAGCTGACTGTGGTTCCACTTGCTTTCCTTTTAAGTATTGTCCGGTTTGGGCTGATGATTTGAGCTTTGTGCAGCTAGTCAAGCTTCATTGGGCCCATCATTATAAGACTAGGCTAGAGTCTACTATGTACAGGCTTCCTAACTTTCTCCGCTCATTAAAAGGGGTTGTGAATTCTTGGATTCATAATAAAAAATTGGCCCTTAAGGATGATCTTTGTAGAATTGAAGGAGAACTTAAGAATTCCTATATGGATCCATTGATTAGGGCTGCTAATTCGGTAAAGCTTGATTATATTCGAGCTTTAGAAGGGGAAAAGGAAGCATTACTTAGTAAAGAAGAAGAATTGTGGAGGCTCAAGAGCCGAGCTCTATGGCTTTCATGTGGTGACAGGAATACTAGTTTTTTTCACTCTTATGCAGCTCAAAGACAAAATTCGAAGGCCATTTGGGACATTCAGACTCCTTTGGGGGATAAAGTTTCCACTCAACCTGCAAGAGAAAAGGAATCTATTGGGTATTTTTCCAAGTTATTTACTAAACCAGTGATCTGCAATTTAGAGGCCCAGTTTAAAATTCTGAATGTTATGCCTCGCATTTTTTCTAAGGAAGATAATGAGGCTATAGGGTGCCCTGTTAGTTTAGCAAAAGTGGAGGAGATACTGAAAATTATGGAGAAGGATAAAAGTCCTGGACCAGATGGCTAGTCTAGGGAATTTTTCCTTCAATTTTTTGATCTATTGGGTCTAGAGCTGGTGAAGTTGGTGGAGGAGGCAAAGGGCAGTGGGAAGGTCTCGGGAGAGTTAATGCCACTTTCCTTACATTAATCCCAAAGTCTTCGAATCCGTTGTCCTTTCAAGATTATCGTCCTATTTCACTTTTCAACCTTATCTACAAGATTATTTCAAAAATGATTGCAAATTGGATTAAGAAAGGACTGTCTCATGGAATCTCAAAGGAAAAATTTGTTTTCTTACATCAGCATCAAATATTTGATGCAATTGGGGTGGCTCAGGAGACCATTCATTCGGCAAAAGTGTCTGGACTACAGTCTTGTGTGTTGAAATTGGACTTGGTTAAAGCATATGACATGGTGGATTGGTCTTTCCTTAGACTTCTTTTGCTCAAATCTGGTATGGATTATAGGGCAACACAGTGGATCATGGGGTGTGTTACATCTATAAATTTTGTTGTACTTATCAATGGAATCCCGACTTCTTTCTTCAAGGCTTCAAGGGGTTTGCGTCAGGGGTGCCCCCTCTCACCATTGTTATTCTTACTGACCATAGAAGGGTTGATCCAGTTTATACTTCAAGCAAAAACTGAAGGGCATCTGGACGGGATAAAGGTCACTTCTCATCACTTAGTGACCCATCTACTCTTTGTTGACAATGTTTTGTTGTTTGGTATTGGGTCTGTTAGAGAATGGAACTACATCAAATCTATATTGGACCTTTTATGTTTTGCTTCAAGTATGCTTATCAGTTTTACAAAGTCTAGATTTTATTTTTTTAATACTTCGGATGCTCGCCTGGATCAGCTTAGAACTTGCTTTCCATTGGAGGCACAGGATTTAAATCAGGGTTTTATGTATATGGGTACTTTTCTCAAGTCCAACGATTATCGAATAGATGATTGGCAGTGGATGATACACAAGATTGAGAAAAGGCTGGCTTCCTGGACTTTTAGAAGACTCACTCTTGGTGGCAGATTGATTCTTTTAAATTCGGTCCTCCTTAATTTGCCAGTTTATTGGCTTACCATTGCAAATGTGCCTCGGTCTATCTTGCATGTGATAAGGAAATTATGTTTTAATTTTATGTGGAAGTATATCCCGGAGATGCAAAGAATTCATTTGGTGTCATGGGAAAGGGTGTCTTTACCTGTGGATCAGGGTGGTTGGGGGGTCATGAACATTTTCTGGCTTAACAGTGCATTACATTTAAAAATTTTGTGGTGTGCCCCCTTTGATACAAGTCTGTGGAGTTCTATTATTAGAGACAAATACCTAAAACTTATCCCTGTTATTGAGTGGATCAGAGGATACACCTCTAAACCCAGGATTTGCTCTAATGTCTGGTCTGGACTGGCATAAACGACTCCATTACTAAAACGGTGGCTTTTTTGGAGAGTGGGAAATGGATTTCAATGCAGGGTTGGGATCGACCCGATCTTGGGAACCACTCGACGGCTCACCTTTCCTGCGCAGACTCTACAGAGTATTAATTGTAAAGGAATACATTATATTAATCAGGCGGTGAAAGAAATCGGTGAGGCGAATGGGGGCACGTCCTGGTTCGATGCTGAGGATTTAAATATGACTGGTGTATATGCTATATTATGGGACAGTTATATTGTTGAGTTAAAACATGCTGGTATTAAGCTACATGCCGATAATGACGAATTAGATTGGGTTTTTCAAAACTCCTCGGGGGCGATTAAGACTGTGAAGGCACATCTTTCAATTGTAGATTCTGCAATTATTCCTCCTCGGCAGTGGTGGCACAAAGCAGTTTGGAAGTGGGAGATCCCAGTTAAAATACAATGCTTCATCTGGATGACTTTATAGAATTGTATATTGACTAGTGAAAATTATTGGCATAGGGGGGGCAGTGGACCGAAGGCCTATACATTTTGTTGTAGTGCAGCAGACTCTGTGGATCATTTATTTGTTAAATGTCTGATTTCCATTCATATATGGGATGAAGTTCCTTCTAGATTTCAGGTGGTGGGTAATTGGGCTGAAAATACCCTGGAAGAGAACCTATTTCAATGGAACGGGATTTATAGGAAAAGTATTTACTTTCCTGCCCTTTTCATCTGAGCGTTGTGGAGGTATAGATGCTCATTTCTATTTGGTGATACAGTTTTCTCATTCATGGGTGCAGTTAAGTATGTGATTTCGTTTACTATTGGTGCCCCAGTGGTTGGGAAGGAACCTAAAACAGTGGGGTTTCGATTTCCTTCCTTCCTTTAGTGTATGCCGGTAATTTTCTTTGATGGTGCAGAACATGGTGGTTTATGTGGAGCATGGGTTTACTTACAGACACTCCATGGAGCTCACTTTGAATTGATTTTGGGATGTGGCACTGGTACAAATAATTGGGCAGAATTGCTGGCTTGTTGGGAGCCCTAGAGTTGGGCAGAAGAAAAAGAAAAAAAAATTCACTTCAGCTACCTAGGGACTCTTCTGCTATTATTAACTGGCTCAATGGATTACATACACTCCAAACCCCCCACCTTTTTCTTTGGAAAGGCCATATCTAGGACACGATTGACAAATATGAGGAGCTGCATTTTGTTCATACTCCCCGGATTTACAATATAAAAGCAGATACACTCTCCAAAGCAGGTTTGAAGTTTTCTGAAGGATGGTCTCATCTCTGTGGGTTTAAAGACCATGTTCTAATTGAAGATAGTAGGATGCGACTATACTGGGGATGCGGGGAACATGATATTTTCTTTTCTTTTTGCTTGAGTAATTAGTTCTCTAGCCATGTGCACTTAGAGATGTAGGACTTTGAATCTGTCCGTAGCTTAGTTGGATGTTATTGATAATTAGTATTTCAATTTTTTTTTGGTTGGTATATCCATGAAGGATGTGGGAATTATGAGGCTGTCAGATCCTACTGGATTATCCCGCTTATCAGAATGACTGTAACTTCTTTGATTCAGAATTGAATAGCAAGGAGTTTTTTTTCAGTTGAAAAAAAACAAATTTACTTTCATCTTTTACTGCCAAACAAAATCTTATTAACCTATGGGATAAAGAATGCAAAAGTACCTTCGCTTAATGAAGGTATGTTACCTTTTAAATGGAGGAATTGAACATCACATGACATAATTTTCATATAACTATTACAAAATATAAATTAACCACCTTGTATTGTTTGTAGTTGTTAACCATCTTGTAATATTTGTAGATGTGTACTTTGTCGATTATGTAAATTATATTAGTTTATATACAAACTTGATGAATCGTAAAAAAATGTTTAGCATTTTTATGGAGTATTATTCTAATATCTTAGAATATTATACTTTTGATTATTCATCAAAGCTGGGCTTAGTATTTAAATGCTTGTGATGTAAATATTTACATAATATTTTTGATGATACACTATGATAAATTATTTAATGATGGTATAGATTGTAAATATTTTCAAATCATTTTAATATAAAGTATCTAAGGTCGACTTAATCAGAGAGCATGATACCTCTAGTGAGGAATGCAATGTAAGCTTAATATTTTCAAGTGTTAAACCAACCCTATCTACTCTCATTAAATGAGGACTTCATCAAAATCCATTTCCAAAGAGTAAAACCATCATCCAAGAATATAGCCATCACCCAAGAATGTGGCCATCATCCTAAAATTTAGCCATCAATTGTCTTTATAGTACCAGTATAGATCCATATTAACTATGTATCTACCAAGCATGTTGAGAGGGATCAAATCCCTTAAGTGTTGAGATATTGTAACTTCAAAGAATATTATATTTGTACTTTATTATTCTGGAGATGTTTCATTCCTCCTTGAAGATCTTATTGTATATCCGGAGATGTTTATTCCTCCGTCGGAATGTGGTAACATGGGTTATTAGACTTCCCTAGTGGGGGGTCAGCCCTGTATGTGTTATGTGGGTCAAAGGGTTATTAGACCACCCTAGAGGGGTCGGCCCAGTCAGTTATAATAGGGTTTTTAACCTAATGGTTAAATACGAGCCTACATGTACTTGTGTAAAAGATATGTCAGAGTAGTGTATAAATAGAGGAGGTGTGTTCCTCATTTGACACACTCACTCACTTGAGAGAGGCGCACTTGTGGAGGAGAGGTCTGCTATGGTGGAGGAGGAGATCATGTCTTTGGTTTGCATCTTTGTATATTGTTGGTCATCTATATTGAGGAAGCTTTATTTGGTTTTCTACCCCATGAGGGTTTCCCAGGATAAATCTGTGTCTCTTGTGTTTATGCTATGCTTGTTGTTTCTTCAGTGATCCTGTATATGCTATTATTGTGAAATGGAATGTAATGCTGCTATTTTATGTCTTATCATATTAAATTTTAACATGGGATCAGAGCTAAACTCAAGGAAGGCAAGGTATGGCACTTACGACACTTGCTTTACTTACGACAATTTGAAGGTTAGGGTTTTATATAGCAAAAACCAGTCATCGTGGAACTTTCGCCATAAATCCATTTTGGAGAAGGTTCGAGATCTAAAACCTTTATAGGTTGTATATAACATCTCCACGTATCTTGTGTCCAAAGGGAACCCTCAGCTTCGTTCTACTTTGTAAGTTATGATCAGTACAATTTAGGGTTTCGGCCTCTTCCAGATCTCAGTCAAAATAAGGTGACCTAGGAACAAAGGTCATAACTTGGGCTAGGAAGTTCAAAATGAAATTTCATCAAAAGTGACAGGTAGTACACAGATGGTACTATCTCAGGAAACGTTTTCAAAGCCGAAGCTGAACCAGTGACACGTGGCACGCCGTACAAGTTCGCTCTCCTGTTTTATCCCATAAACAGGTCACGTTACGACACTTGGCATAACTCTCTCTCAGAGAGTCCAATTGATTTTAGACCTATCAGGATGGAAAGATAATAGAGCGAGCTATCTTAGAAAAAATTTTCAAGAGGCCGAAGTTCGAAACGTGACACATGGCATGCCGTACAAGTTCGCTCTCCTGTATTATCCCATAAACAGGTCACATTGCGACACTTGGCATAACTCTCTCTCAGAAAATCCAATTGAGGTTAGACCTGTCAGGATGGAAAGATGACAAGTCAGGCTACTACAAAAAAAATTTCAGACCCTGTGGAGTGAAAATTTCAGAGTTATAGCAGAAAAAATTAGGTACGTATTTATGTCAAAACAGAATTATTTTTGGAGCACCTTTATTCATGGCTTCCGGAATTTAGGGTTTCAGAGAAAGTTAGAATTTTTGGAATCGGAGTCCACGGCTGAATGCTACTCAGGAAAATCGAAATTTAGAGACCAAGATCGAACTTTTGGTTGGGTAGAAGACCGGGCTTCATCAAACCCTAGTTCGGGTTCCTGTCCAGAAGATCCAGAAGTTTCGAAGGCAATTTTGAGGGGTCAAATTTCGGAGATTTCAAAATTGAAGAATGCTAGTTTGATCATCTCAGCAAGACACATTCTTCCATCCATTCAGAAGTGTGAAAGTCAAAGATTGAATTTTTAGGGTTTCTCTAGCAAACCCTAATCAAGCTCCAGATCAAGTTTCAGGGGGAGTTGAGGCTAAGGCCTTACATAAGAAGACTACAAAAAGTCTCGACAGGTATGACTTGAGGTTTAGGTATGCCTTGAAATCTGATTCTTGATTAAGTTCATAATGTGTTTGTCTTCATGTTATTTATTAATACAATCTTGATTAATGTTATTAATTGTCTTATCACCCTAGTAACAATATGAATGCATGTGAATGATCGAAGACATTCATTGATTAGGGCTATATGATTGTACTTATACATTATGGTGTTGTGTGAGGTTGATGTTGTCTGATAACAAGATACAGGTACATCACAAAAGACAAATCAAGTTCCATGACCATGACAACATGAAGACAAAGACTCACGAGGTATGTATGACTTTTTTATATTATGTTTAACCCATGAGACATGCAGGTTCTAGCTCAGGATCTCTAAATCATTGAAGAGATTGTTTAGGTATGTTGTACATAACTAAGAAGGTATACTAATCCAGGTATGTTTTCCTATGTCATGTCAGAATCTTACCTTGTGTAAGTATACTTGGTATGATTGGTTAGTAATCAAGGGTTTATGCATATTATGTCCCTTATCTTGGTTGATGATTTAACTAGCTAGATCAAACAAGAATATGCATGAGTAAAAGAAGACTTCCTTGAAACCCTGAATACTAATGATCATGACTGTACATATTCAAGATTATTTAGAATTAGAATGTTTTGATAATATTGAGAATATACTAATTAATGTATGTTTGTGTATGAGATCATGAGGATAACACTAGTGTACACTTGAGCATGCACAGTGGTACAGAATGAATAGAAGTTCAGAAGACATACAGAAGATCAAGCGGGAGGCAACCACACAAACATAAAAGATAAGTATTTGAGTTGTTATTAGAAATAGTAAATGATAGTATGCATATTTGTATTCCTAGAATATATCATGCTGAGTGTAAACATTCATAAAGCATTGAACAGTATACTACTAATATGCATATGATTGGTAAGTTGGACAAACATTCCATTGTTGCTTGTCTAGAATGAAACCTCTTTGCTGACATGCTGAGAGCTGTGCACACTCTCGATAGTATGTTCTGGTAGAGATGGAAGGCATCTAGATAGCCACTGTATGCATACAGGATATGGGAAAGTGTTGTGCCAAAGTATTGGTCAAAATAGTTGCATAACTATGTAAATGATATCTATATGCATAATAGGTTATCATGTCAATATGATTTGATGATTATGAAGTATTACTAATCATGTACTTAATTTGATTTGTAGGAAAGATCATGATGAATGATGAACTCTGAACAAGCGATGGATGTTCAACAAAATATTTACAAATCAAACACACTATAGAAAGCTTGTGGTTAAGAGATTCTCTTAGAAAGAGGAAGAGAATCATGATGAGATGTTTTGCTCCAAGGGACTAGATAAGACCATTCTCTTAATGATGTAATTAAAGAAGAAGTGTGAATCAGGTTCTGTATGGGTACCCAGGATCGGTAGTCAATTGATGAGCTTAATGATCATCATGGGTGATGTGGATCTCAACCTCTGCTACAAGGTTGAATATGGCTTCTATACACATATGACATGGATGCAAGAAGGAACTCACCACAGAGTTCGAATGATTTTGAGGCTCATATTAGTAGACCCATCTGACGAGAGATGGCACAGATAGATATGTAGAAGATCACTCAATGCAGAGTGTGAATAATGGACAATTGATAGCTTCATGACAAAGCTTCGGCTTTACCAGAAGTAAAGTTGTTCCTAACCTTTACCTTAAGGTTGTGGATGATGAACCTATCATACCATTATTGTATGACGATGATCTCTTTCTGACAAGGAATGAGAAACAGGTCATGAAAATGGCTGCAGAAATGAAAATGAAAGATCTCGAATTAATGCACTACTTCTTAGGTCTAGAAGTATGGCAAGATCCAAAAGGAATCTTTTAAATCAAGGTAAGTATGCTGTGAAGTTTCGAAAAAGATTTGATATGTTGGAGTATAAAGCCATGTCCACTCCCATGGAATCCAACTTGAAGTTATTAATTAATGACTCATCATATTTAGTGGACATAACCCTATATAGACAATTCATTGGGTCATTGATGTATTTAACAAATACTAGGCCAGATATATGCTTTGTTGTAAATACCCTAAGTCAGTATCTAGTAGAACCTAGAAGGGTGCACTTAATAGCTACAAAGCATGTAGTGAGGTACCTAAAAGGTACATTAGATTTTTGGTCTATATTATCTTGGAGGTCATGAACTCCGTTTACATGGTTACTCAAATTCTGATTGGGCAGGAAGTGTCTCAGACAGAAAGAGTACATCAAGTGGATGTTATAGTCTTGAATCTGCCATGATCTCATGGTTCAGCAAGAAACAATCTAGTGTGGCTCTCAGTACTACTGAAGCAGAATATATGGCTATCTGCTCTGCCAAGCTGTGAAGCAATGTGGCTTCAGAAGCTATTATATGGAGTGTTTGACTTAGAAATGGATCCCACTGTGATTATGTGTGACAATCAAAGCTGCATTAAGATGACTGAAAATCTTATGTTCCACGATAAGTCAAAACACATAGAGATCCGATACTTCTATATACGAGATATGGTGCAAAGAGGAGCTATCAAGCTCGAATATATAAGCACTGAGGATCAAATTGCTGATATCTTGACTAAACCTCTGTCTTGAGTAAAGTTTGAATACTTTCGAGACAAGCTTGGTATAGCTTAAAAGGACCCTCCTCTAAAGGGGGAGTAGCATAGTATCTAATAACAAGTCTGTCTCATCAATGATGAGGTTACCTATTTACTGCACCTAGTTACTTAGAATTATTTAGATTTAGGAATCTTATATTTTTTCTTTTGATGATAGATGCATGCATGCTTTTGATGTTAGATATACATGCTTTTGATGATAGATGTATACATGCTTTTGATTTTAGATATACATGTTTTGATGATGAGGATACATGTTTTGTTATACATGTTTTGATGATGAGGATACATGATTGACACATGTTTTGATGAAGTTCTTGGTGAACATGTGAGGGGATTGGATCATCCCTGGACTTCATTCCGAAAGAAGAGCCGTAGACGTATGTCTTCGAGAATGAAGTTCTTGGTGAACATGTGAGGGAATTGGATCATCCCTGGACCTCAGTCTGAAAGAAGAGCCGTAGACGTATGTCTTCGAGAATGAAGTTCTTGGTGAACATATGAGGGGATTGGATCATCCCTGGACTTCAGTTCGAAAGAAGAGCCGCAAACGTATGTCTTCGAGAATGAAGTTCTTGGTGAACATGTGAGGGGATTGGATCATCCTTGGACTTCAGTTCGAAAGAAGAGCCGTAGATGTATGTCTTCGAGAATGAAGTTCTTGGTGAACATGTGAGGGGATTGGATCATCCCTGGACTTCAGTCCGAAAGAAGAGCCGTAGACATATGTCTTCGAGAATGAAGTTCTTGGTGAATGTGTGAGGGGATTGGATCATCCCTGGACTTCAGTCCAAAAGAAGAGCCGTAGACATATGTCTTCGAGAATGAAGTCCTTCGTGGACAGTTGAGGATTAAGTCATCCTTGGACGTGGTCCTAAATGTACGGTGGAGGATTAAGTCATCCTTGGACGTGGTCCTAAATGTACGGTGGAGGATTAAGTCATCCTTGGACGTGGTCCTAAATGTACGGTGGAGGATTAAGTCATCCTTGGACGTGGTCCTAAATGTACGGTGGAGGATTAAGTCATCCTTGGACGTGGTCCTAAATGTACGGTGGAGGATTAAGTCATCCTTGGACGTGGTCCTAAATGTACGGTGGAGGATTAAGTCATCCTTGGACGTGGTCCTAAATGTACGGTGGAGGATTAAGTCATCCTTGGACGTGGTCCTAAATGTACGGTGGAGGATTAAGTCATCCTTGGACGTGGTCCTAAATGTACGGTGGAGGATTAATTCATCCTTGGACGTAGTCCTAAATGTACGGTGGAGGATTAAGTCATCCTTGGACGTAGTCCTAGTCCTAAATGTACGGTTGAGGATTAATTCATCCTTGGACGTGGTCCTAAATGTACGGTAAGGATTGGATCATCCTTGGACTTTGGTCCTATGAAATGAGCTGTAGACATGAGGTCTCCAAGAATTGATAGGACTGGATCGTCCCTGGACTTCGGTTCAAAAGGTACATGATAGGACTGGATCGTCCCTGGACTTCGGTTCAAAAGGTACATGACAGGATTGCATCATCCTTGGACATAGGTCCTAAAGAGAACTGGATTGATCGTATGATGACGATGCTATTGATCGTGTAATGATGATGCTGATGAGGATGATGTGACAATGCTGATGATCATGTGATGACGATGCTGATGATCGTGTGATGACGATGCTGATGATCGTGTGATGATGATGCTGATGATCGTGTGATGACGATGTTGATGATCATGTGATGACGATGTTGACAATCGTGAGGATTCAGATATTGATGTAGCTATTTGAGTGCTGCAGAAGATAAAGACTCAGTACTGAAGATGTTGATGTTCCAGTATTGAAGATGTTCCAGTAACTGGTTGAGTTACTGATGATGTTGAGAAAGCTTCCAATGATTTATAGATGTATCATGTATGATGTTGATGACTCCTTGCTCATGCAGATGTTGTTATAATATCCTTCTCGTTAAGGGGGAGTGTTGAGATATTGTAACTTCAAAGAATATTATATTTGTACTTTATTATTCTGGAGATGTTTCATTCCTCCTTGAAGATCTTATTGTATATCCGGAGATGTTTATTCCTCCATCGGAATGTGGTAACATGGCTTATTAGACTTCCCTAGTGGGGGGTCGGCCCTGTATGTGTTATGTGGGTCAAAGGGTTATTAGACCACCCTAGAGGGGTCGGCCCAGTCAGTTATAATAGGGTTTTTAACCTAATGGTTAAATACGAGCCTACATGTACTTGTGTAAAAGATATGTCAGAGTAGTGTATAAATAGAGGAGGTGTGTTCCTCATTTGACACACTCACTCACTTGAGAGAGGCGCACTTGTGGAGGAGAGGTCTACTATGGTGGAGGAGGAGATCATGTCTTTGGTTTGCATCTTTGTATATTACTGGTCATCTATATTGAGGAATCTTTACTGGGTTTTCTACCCCATGAGGGTTTCCCAGGATAAATCTGTGTCTCTTGTGTTTATGCTATGCTTGTTGTTTCTTCAGTGATCCTGTATATGCTATTATTGTGAAATGGAATGTAATGCTGCTATTTTCTGTCTTAGCATATTAAATTTTAACATTTAGGTGCAAACATTTTTTAAAATGCAAAATTTGAGGAAAAGATTGCATCTCAAGGGATTTGATCTCCCTTTGTGCTTGGCAGATCTGCAGTTAAAATGGACCTATACTAGTTTAATATGTAAATCTCTCATATGTGTTCAAATTCCTCATATGTAAATCCTAGTTTAATCATTGCTCAACTCCCCCATCGCATAGTAAGAACTATCCAAGTTTAATTAATTTTTTTAGTCTTAATTAATTTGATTATATATCTTTTTGGTTTTAAACTTTAGGTTGGTGTTGACATTGTCAACAAATTATTTACTTAATATTTTATTAAAATGGCTCATGCCAATGTTGAGCATGGAATTACACTTCTCCCTCATATTGGTTTTGAACTTTAAGTTAGGGATGACATTGTAAAAATTTTATTTACTTAATATTTTATTGAAGTGCCCCGTGTCAAATCCACATTGAATAGAATAATTACACTTCTCCCTCATATTGGGTTGTATAAAGCGCCTCTATGTGCAATTAAGGGACAAGAAAGAATCCAGCAAAGAGGAAACTCTCTTTTCCAAATCAATAAAGGGACATTCGAATGAGAAAGGAAGGGGGACAAGCAGAGTGAAAACTATTGAACTGAATATGATCATATTATCAGTTGTTGGGAGAGAAAAAAGTATGTTCTTAGTTCAATCCAACTAAAAACATGGATAGAACTCTATATGGTCATACTAAAGAGCACCATGGAATGTTGCATGATAAAATAAATCCGAGTTCCTAACTAATCCATCAATATTGGTAAAAATGCAATATCTTGAACATGTATAGAACAAGAGTACATAACTCCTTATGAAAATTACTACGAGCACTATACATGTCAGGTGTGGTAGGTATTGAGTGTGTACTTTTCTTGTTAGAACTAATCCAAATTCTATGAGATAAATCCTATCCGAGGGAAATTGAGGAAACCTAAACCCTATTTTGTCATGGTGGTATCATGGTCTGGCTTAGGGCAACTTTTGAAGACAGAAAGAATAAATTGTATTTAGAAATCTATGGCTGGGTGTTCCATTGACCTTCCCAAGATAGTTTTCTTGAAAAGCTATTTCTTTTGGACTCAACTAAGTTACTTTGTTGTATATTGTTGGAGGATCCTAGTCAACCAGTCGACTAGGTCCTCCACCGACTATGGTTGGCCCGATGCCATCGGTCGCTTAATCGACCGACCATTAACTGTAACTGAATAACTATCTATAATCTGTATAAATAGGTTGTAGAGCCAACATCATAAGAGAGATATATGCACTGGTATTGTACTCTACTTTGATTATATTAATACAAGGCATGTTTTTTCTATCCCACTTACTCTTATATGATTAAATGTGATGTATGTATGCATGTGACTCTTTCTTTATATTAGCATAATGTGTTGCTATAACTGATGCAACCCCCTAGACTACAACATTGGTTTTGTTTCTGGTAGTACACATCCTTAAGAAATGAGAAATATGTGCAGATGCTAATAGACAAAGACATTTGACAATGGGAGGCCATGAAACTAGCGAACTACATTCAAAATTATGCACGACAAAATAATCTCACGTTAGCACAACCAAGGAAGAAGTTCTTCACTAAATCCCATGAGAAATTTTTAGAGTCTGTTCCGGTGAATTAAAGAAATTCTTGGTAGATGCTCATGCCCAAATTGGATGTTCAGAATGAAAAATTGTTGATGTGAAAGATTATTAACGGTGGAAGAAAAAATCTGTGTGAATGGTTCAAGAAAATCTGTGAAGACTTTTGTGAAGCTCAAGCCATTGAAGTCAGAGTGTTCACTGATAAAATCTATCGCGATTTTTACACTGAGCTCCATGAGAGTTTTTTTTGCTCTGTCCCTAGATTGTTATACAAATTCTTGATCAGCCATGGCGTCGAACACATCGTCGAACCCTGACCACCCGTAGAAGAACCCCGAACGACTAATTGGGAGAAAAAGCAAAAAGAGTGGGAATGGTTCGTAAACAAATGATAGTGGGAACACGTTTTGAACAAATGATGCCAATTAATGACTCTATATCCATCAGTCAATAAGAGTCGGGTTGGAAATGGGGGGGGTCACTGAAAATGTGTTCTGAATAAAGAAGTTGGAGGCTAGTCGAAGGAATAATGAAGGCTTGTAAAAATTGATTCTGCCGCGTCGAAGTAAATTCCAAGCCATCCATAAGCAAACAGTAGATATTCAAAAACTAGAAAGATAAAAGAGATACAGACACCAAGAGTAATTATGGGGTATTGACATCCTGTTACATCATAAGCAACGCTTGAAGAAGTAGGAAGAGATGATCGAATGGCCAAAATTCCCACCCGATTCAAGGGAAATTCAACCAGTTGATGAAGAAGGTGAGGTGTCGACATCCACAGATCGGTCAAACATAATAGTTTTGACCATTCCAAATGCCTCAACTTCCGTTAGTTCTGTTCATATGATCTTGACAACTGGACCGACTATTAAACAAATCATCAAGCATGACATGGGACTATTCCCAGGTGACATTAGTATTTGGAATCGATTAGACCAATGTGATCGAATTGCAGACAGATTGATAATCCAACAGCTAGAGCGAGGTAATTGGATTACCTTCACTCATGAGTTTGGGAGAAATTCTTTCAATTTATTTTATTCAGGACACATTAAGGTACCCCCCTGCCAAAAACCTTGTTGGTTGAACCTTCTAACTCGTCTGAGTCCTAACCGAATACAGAAGAGTTTGTAGAAGAGATACATTTGTTTTGGAAAAAGTCACATTCATCAGAAAGCACCAGTAGTCAATTAGTAGTAAGTTATTTCCATAAGCAGTTGGTAAGCTCGAAATCTCATAGAATTAGTAATATGGTTGTACGTCTTCCAGTTAACACTCCTATTTTTGAAGGAGATGGATATCCTAGAAAGCATTGGTTTGTATGTGAGGCCCTATGGCAAGATAATTTAATTGATAATGAAAATCAACAAATTGCTCAGTTTACAGGAGGCCTTAGAAATCGTGCACTCACGTGGTACATGAATTATCTGGAGGAAGGCCCAAAAAGAATAATCAGATCAAAGATGCCTTTCTAGACCAATTCAGGGACAACTATTCAAATCATTTGGTAGGCCACCATCTAATGTATATCAAACAAATACTAGGAGAATATGTTTGAGAATATGATTGATGATTTAAAGATGTCCTCATCCAAATGCCCGCAAAAATCGACCTTGCTCTAGTCATTCAATTCTTTGTTGATGGTCTAGACGAGAGAATCATAACTCCATTATTGATGCACGATTACACATTCTATGAATATTCCCTCAAGAAAGCATTGAGAATTGAATCAAATTCCAATCATTCAAGTCGCACCATCGATCAAGAATTACAAGATAGAATTGAATGAATGGAAAAATTGATGCAACATTTGACACTCCGACACAATGATATATGGTGCACAAAATGCTCCAATGAAGGGCACATGAAGGACACTTTCCCTTATGATGATAGGAGAATCTACCAAAATAATTACAACGTGCAACAAAGATAAATGAGACTTCCAGAGGAACGACTGAGCATATTTCCTAAAGAAAGGAAGACAGAAAATTTCCAAACGATGCAGACGACATATTTCTATGATATATTGGAAATATTTGAGCCCCATACGACAACAAACTTCCCTTACAATGTCGACAATGTCAAGCCAAAATTATGTGGAATTTTTCAATCGACACAACATTCGACTACATTATGCATAAAGAACTTGAAATAAAAAGAAAATCACCACAGTGTCTATCAAACACAGATCAACAAGGATGGGATAATTGAAGTACCAACCAGCACAACTATGGAAACAATTGACGAGGCGGATATAACAATCAAGGCAGAAATTACAATAATTGGGGGTAAGAACCACCAGGTCGGCCTCGACCACGCTGCTATGTATGCTTTAGTGAGGAACATTTAAGTCTCAACTATCCATGGAAGGATGTGACCGAATTAAAATTTTGTACCAAGTGTGGAGTCGGGGAGCACAATCTTGAAGAGTGTCCAGTCATGTTAGATGCTTTGAACAAAAGAAAAACAGTTAATATTTTACCGCGTGTCTCTAAAAATGAAGCATCTAACACTAAAAATATGCATGTAATTACACCACAAGGCACAAAGACTGGGGCTGATAACCCTCACATCACCCAATTGCACAATAGATAGTAGGATTATTTAGATCCCTCAAAGAAAAAAGATATATATATAAATGCCTCAGAAATATTCTCACAACTAGCCTATGATGAAAATAAGGAAGAAAATAAAAGAAAAATACTTAATGACTTTTTTCATCTATTAACAAATTAGAGGAAGTTGTGGAAAAGTTGATCAACTTAATGCACCTAATTAGACATAATGGCTCAATTGAAAAAATTGCTAAAATGTTATGCAGACTGAACAAAAAATACAAAGTTGATATGGATCCCCTCGTCGACCTGGAATTCGATGGATTTCGAATTTCACAAGTCGTCCTCGACTTTGAATCGCAATCAAATATCATGACCAAATCGATGTGGGAAAGAATTGGTCGAATAGAACCGAAATAATCATGAACATATATCAAGTTAGTCGACCAAGGATTGATTGAACCCATTGGCGTATGGAGAGATGTCAAAAATTCAATCATGGGAATCAATGCACATATCGACTTTGAAATCATTGACCCAAGGGAAGGGGCCAAGTATTTCCCAACATTATTCAGATGACCATGGGGGCACCAAATGAAATATTTTATTTCATTAGAGAAAGAACGAATTAAGTTGAAAGCATATGGGAAAAAAGTAAGCATGCTTATCAACTCATCTGAAGGAAAACCCTGGGAAAAACCTGATGATCATGACGATGACATCCATCGCTTGTATCAAATTGTCCACAAAACTGAAGATTATGTTGAACCTAACAATCACACAGAATTGTGATTGAGGACTCCCTTGTCTATTGGATATAATTCTGACTCAGAATTATATGATTGGAAAATCAAAAATTATGAAGCACAAGCTCGGGAATGCTGGTCTATCGAAGTCATACCTCGAAAAATAGTATGGCAATGTTTTACTGTATCCATCGTTCCAAAATGTTTTGAAAAGAAAAATAGAGAATATCCGACCATGATCCCCACAAATAAGGAATCGACAACTATACCACCGCTGAGATATAAAGAACGAGAATCCCTGACTGCTCACATTGAATAAGTTTATAAAAATGTCAGCGACCAAGGTCGACTTCAGACTTTGGTCAAACCACTCATTGGTCAAGTAGACAGATGGTGGGATACAAATCAGTCTTGTCTACAAACATAGAATATTGCTTCTACTAATTTCATTGAGCACTTTGGAGGGAGAAATCTCACATCACAAATTATAATACCCAAATTCATCCAAGGCCAAGACCCATCCCAGCATATTAACTAATAGGTGAAAGTGAATGGAAACATGTTGGATATTGAGACGAAAGATTTCACTCTCATATTTTTCGAAATACTCTTGAATATCTACCCAACAAATGGTACAAGATGGAAGAATCTCGAGGAGATACTTTCAACTGGCCAGAACTTAATGAAACTATTATTAAATATTTTTCCTTCACACCCGAAGAAGAAATGTACGAGGATCAGTCGACCAAATAAAAAATTTCCTTTGCCTGACAGACGAGACTATTACGTTGCATACAACCAAATGACTTCAACCGATCTGCAAAAATATTAGCACAAGAGAAATCCGTCGAATAACATGGCTTGATATTGAAAATTATAAAACATTGGAAAAGATTTTCCACTGGAAAAGACAACATCTAGAAGTTCAAAAGCCTGTAAAGATGTTAATGAACATCAGTATAGTAGGGAAAGAAGAACCTGAACGAATTACTGTGAATGAATTTTCGTCTTCTTTTACAAAATTTAAAGAAGGGGAATGTAATTTCAATGAAAAAAGAACACCATAATGGATGGACACATAAATTAAGCTAAAAGAAGTTGACATATCAAACGATGACCGACAAAAGTTGGAAAAAATCGAAAACTATTGGTTTGATCAGCGAATAGCCAATATTACCAACTTACTAAAAGAATACCAAGACGTTTTCGCACGAGATTATAAGACCTAAAAGGAATTGTCCAAGAAATGGGGGAAATGAAGATTGAAATAAATCCTGATGCCAAACCAGTTAAGAAATGACCCTATAAATTGGTGCACAAATATAAGGACATAGTCAAAAAGGAAATTGAGAACATGCTCGCTGCGGGAATTATTTACCCAGTTGATCAATCTAAATGGGCTATTCCCATGGTCATTCATCCAAAGAAGCATGATTCTACCAAGCTACGAATCTGTGTCGACTTCAGAGGATTAAAGAGATCCATGCCAACAGATCCATTCCCCACACCATTTGCCGATGAAATCATTAATGAAGTTGCGAGACATGAATGTTATTCTTTCATTGATGGATTTTCTGGCTATAATCAGGTACCTATTGTGGAAGAAGACCAACATAAAATGACATTTGTATGTGAATTTGGATCCTTTGTTTATAAACTCATGCCATTTGGACTTAAGAATGCACCAGGTGTATTTTCCAGGATAGTGGTAAAAGCATTTCAAGAATATATATATATATATATATATATATATATATATATATATAACCATGGCAGTCTATTTCGAAGACTGGACAATATATTCATTACTAAAATATCATATCCAGTATCTTCGCTAGAACGTTGCCGATAGATCCAACTATCCCTAAACATTAAAAAAAAATGGATTTTTTTCTACTCCAATTGGCATTCTACTCAAACACATTGTTTGTAAGAAAGGGATTAAAGTCAATTATGCCAAGATAAAATTCATCCTCGATTTGAAACTTTCAGTGAATCCTAAACAAGTTCACATACTTCTTCGTCATATAGGGTACTATAGGAAAATCATCAGGCATTATTATGATATGACATATCCGCTGGAAGAGTTACTTAAAGAAAATAAAGACTTCATATGGTCAAAAGAATGTGTAGAGTCATTCGACTGCCTTAAAAGAAAACTCGTCAAGGCACCGATCCTACGATCTCCAAATTGGTCGATTCAATTCCATGTTCATATTGACGCATTAGTCATCGCAGTAAACACAATTCTGAATCAACTGGAAAATGACAAGATGGACCACCCGAACGCATACGACAATTGAAAATTAAATAAGGTTGAAAGAAACTATTCCACAATAGAGAGAGAATCTCTAGGCATGGTTTTTGCACTCCAAAAATATCCACATTATATTTTATCAAATCCATTTAAATTATATACAGACCATCAAGCGCTCAAGTATCTAGTTAACAAACCCCTGCACCGTGGTCGACTCTATTGATGGTTACTTTTGTTTCAAGAGTTTGAATTTGAAATCATTGTCCAACTAGGGAAAAGCAATGTCGGACCCGACCATGTATCAAGGGTCGAAACAGGAGAAGATCCTCACGGTATCGATGACAAATTACCAGATACCCATCTATTTTGTGTTGAGGTAGTCCCAATAGAGTTGCAAGAAATAGAAAAATTCCTAAAACAAGGGAAAGCACCTCCAGGAATGTCAGACAATAAATGAAATATACTTGCAATGAAAGTTGTATCTTATACTCTCATAAATGGATTTCTATATAAACATGGAACCAAAGATGTACTCAGACAATGCACACTAGAGCATGAGCTCCAAGATATTATCAATGAAGCCCATAATGGACCTGTTGGAGGACAGTTTCACACTGACACAACTACACGAAAAGTTTTACAATTTGGTATCCGGTGGCCCACGCTATACAAAGAATATAGAAATCAAGTAAATAAATGTGAAAAGTGCTAAAGACTAGGCCAATCGTTGTGAAAGAGTGAAATGCCATTGATACCCATCAATCCTAGTCTAACATTCGAAATATGGGAAATCGACTTTATTATACCATTTCCAGTACCTGGCCGAGGAACTGGAGCTCGTTATATTATTACCGGAGTCAAATATTTTACAAAATCGGAGGAATTTGAAGTCGTCGAAGCCTATTCCAATGAAATAGATACAAATTTCATATATGAGAACATCGTCACAAGATTTGGTTTCCCCTTGACTCTTATCAGTGATAGAGGGACATATTTTCTCAATAAGACGGTATTGGTATTATTAAATGAATTCATGATCGCTCATCAGAAGAGTACTTTGTACCATATGCAATCCAACAGAGCAATCGAAGCATTCATTAAAACATTAACTAAAGGCCTAACAAAGCTCTGTAATACTACGAAAGATGACTGGGATGATATGATACCAGCTATCCTATGGGAATACAGAACAACATAAAAACGTTCAATCGGCCATACGCCATTCAAATTGGTTTATGGGAAAGAAGCATTCATCCCATTAAATTTCAAGCAGCAAGCACCACTCATTGTAAATTTAGTTCATTCGGATCTCACTAAAGCTATCGATAATAGACACGTCGACCTCTCCAAGTTAGAAGAACATCGTTGAATTGCCATTCAACATTAGGAGATTCAAAAACAATAGGAAAATGCATGGCATGATTGTAACATTCAAAACAAAAATATATCAGTTGGTGACTTAGCCCTACTATATGACAATCGGATTAAAGTAAAACCGAAGAAACTGCATACATCATGGATCAGTCCATATGTTGTTGAAGAAATCAATCACAATGGCTCTGTCTGACTGAGAACACTATAAGGAAAAGTATTTTCCAAGGTTGCCAATGGTGCTAGATTGAAGCACTACAAATCTTGTGTCGGGTATGACATTGACTAAAGGGTTGTCTCAGCATTTGGTCGATCGTTATGTCTAAGAAACTAAGTCCTATACATGAATATAGATCTCAAATGCAGTAGCAAAGATACTCATCATCGACCATCGAAAATACCTCGCCTCATTTCTAACCACCTTTGGACCGACTGATCGTAACAACTCCCACACGGACCATCACCTAAAGCATGATTCGAGTATTCTCTTCACAAAAGTTACACAAGCCAACAATAATTATTAATGCCGCTAGATTCATCGCCACTTCAGATATCATCATTTAAACTACCACCATGTCAACGTCCAGCTTGATTTTTAAGGCATCAATCTGATCGATATACGTATGATCCCTCTAACAAATATGTAGTCATTGCATGTAATATTTGTAGCCATCACCCCACCATACTTCGACATTTGTCATTTCTTCATCTGTCCCATTCTTATCAAGTCACCACTTTGTTAATCCATTCACAATCTACGCTATAAAAGGTTGATCATACCCCACTTAGCTCACCATGAAACCTTGGGACACCATGGCATTAGTCTTCGTCACCCCTGTTCTTTTTTCTTTGCTTTTCTATCAGAAATGCTTCAGTTATAAGGGTATTCCTTATCTATTTTCGTGATATATGAGCATTTCGACATTCCTCCTTTGGAAACTCCCCTCCACATATGGCCATTTCGAGCACTCTCGAAGTCCCAAGACTAGGAGTTGTTTGTATGTTCCTTGCCACCAATCACATTCCCGTAGATCCCCTCACCATAGCCAATTGATTTGCAAGATGGAGAAGACGTGGTAAGATTAGTGATCCAAGTAACTATTTTCTTGGATGTTTTCTTCTCCGAAACAACATGATCCTACTGTGTCAATCCACTACATGATTGCAGAACTCGGCAGATATTGTTCAGTAACATACTCAACGTAACACTGTTGTGCAGTACCAAATCATGTTGTCAACTTATTCTATCTACATGGGTGCGTTTTCAATCCTTGATTGACGACCTAGTTCTAGCTATGGTAGTAGTTCGCATCAATTCAGTCTCATCAACTGTTTACACTTACTCGTACAAGACAAGCATCACCAACTTTCATTTCTATTCCACCCTAGTTACGATTTTGATCTCTTCGGGATGAAGAATCGCTTTGTTGGCAGGGGGTATGTTGGAGGATCCTAGTCGACCAATCGGCTAGGTCCTCCTCCGACTATGGTTGACCCGAAATCATCGATCGGTTATTCGATCGATTGTTAACTGTAACTAAATAACTCTCTGTAATCTATATAAATAGGTTGTAAGGCCAACATCATAAGAGAGATCTTTGCATTGATATTGTACTCTGCTTTAGTTATATTAATATAAGGCTTGTTGTTGTTGTCCCACTTACTCTTATATAATTATGTGATGTATATATGCATGTGACTCTTTCTCTATATTAGTATAATGTGACATTGATAACTGATACATCCTCCTAAACTACAACATATATATTAAATTATGTTATGAATCCTATTTTGAAAATTTAAATTTATTTTACCATTATTTTTATATAAAATTTATTCTATAAGATGTGTAGAAATAGAATGAATAATAACAAATAATTATTAAAGTACTAAAATGAAATGTACATTTATGTAAAAATAGTTATGAATCAAACATACAAGATTTCCTTTTATAATATATTCATACAAAGTTATTGTGAAAGCATATACTTATTATACGATCATAATGATGTATTTCATTTACCTTCTCATTCAACACAAAAGTGATATAATAAATGCATTCATGGGTATGTTCTTTATAAGTCGAAAACTATGTAAATGCTTGCATGCTTATACTCTATCTAAATAAAATATAACGAACACATTCTCTATGTGTATTTATGTATTTTTGTTAGTTATATATTATATCTCGACCTCACAGGAAAATGGTTTTGATGGCTCATACTATTGTTACATGTATATAAAAGAAAATACATCAGTTTGTTTTTTATTTATTTATATAAATGAAAATAACAATAAATACATATTTAATTTACATTTTTATAAATATATATTTAGTTTACATTTTTATTTATTTATGAATTTTATAGATCCACATGATTAATCTATATTTTCTATAATGGCATTTACAAATTGTAAAAAAAAAAATACATATTTTATATCTAGATGTACAAGTTATATAGTATATATATGTATTATATCCTCAAATATATATGTTTGAAATGAAATGAAAATATCGCTTACAGATACAAAGGTCGAATTCCATATTCAAGCCATAGAAGGATACTATAGAAGGCTATCATAAAAGAAGTAATCAAACCACCATCCTTCAATAGAGTCTCAGGTGATGTAAGTACCTTGCAAAAGGGCTTGTTAACAATTCTAAAAGGGAAACCTCCAAGACCTAACTCGTAAATTGGCCTTATGAAAGAAGCAATGAAAACCCTCAACCTCAAGACCAAGAGTAATGAAGCAAAGAAAAACATGTACTAACTTGAACCGAAATAATTTAAACATGATTCAATAGAAGTAAATTTAATAAACTTGGGATGAAAAGTTATGCATATGCTTATTATATATATATCTGCAAAATTAAGATATCTGATAACAAGTATTCAAGCCAAGGAATGCAAACTATAAGCCCTATAACAATAACTAGTAATTTACTTAATAGATTTATGATTTGTAACCCAAGTATGAGCTAGTAGTCCCTAGAGTCAAGCATAGAGCAAGTGAATAATATCTATAAATCCCCCGACGATCATTGTTAGAGTCAATCCTTACAAGGATTTGCAATAAATTAAAGTCTCTTTGTATGATATGAAATTCATTATATAACTATGACTAGCACAACCACTTAACTTATGCCTGGAGAACACCGATAGCACACAAGTTAAGTGCAATCAATAAGTTATTTATTACTTGTTCTCCATGCATCATATAATATTTATCCATGTATCAACTACTGGTTATCCATACATCAACTACTAGTTATCCATGCATTAGCTACCCACTATTTTTTATACTCTTTTGTTATACTTGTTTATTTCAAATTTGGAACAACTACCATAAAATCAATCTGGATAGTACTCTTGTCTCATCCTCATGCAATCTAAGGAAAGCATAGGTGCTAGTCCACCCCAAATTCTAAGATATAAACACCTATATTCGATGTAACAATAATGTTATAATCTTCCCTATATAATTATAACCTAAATAAAATTTGATAATGGAAATGTGAATTTGATTAGTCATTCAATAAACAAAAGTGATAGTCATAGAAGAGCAATGAAAGGGAAAATATCGTGGCTGGAACATATGATGTTGAATCAATACATTGAGATAAATGATGGGCATGAATCTGAGACTCCTTTTGAAACCCTCTCCTCTTAGATGCTTAGACAAAACCATGGAAAATTTGAGATTGTGGAGTAATTAATGGGAACTAACCTAAAAACATGAGCAATTTTTATGGCAATGAATCCAATATACAAAATATGCCCTTGCGAAAAACCCCAAATTCCAAATTGTAAATTTACACCTTGAACATCACCTCCAATTTTTTTCCTTAGAAAAAAGATCACAGCTCAGATTTTATTAGAATCGAACCACGTTGTTCATAGGAAAAATAGGCATACATTTAAGTTGTCTAGCTAAAAAAGCTATTCAGTCCCATCTGTTTCATCTTCAAAATATACATAGTATAATTATCCTAAGAATTTGCAAAAAATTGTATACAAGGTGATAGCATAAAAAACATGTTCCTCCCTATTTCCCTTAGTCCCATTTTCATGGGCCTTTTTTTTTAAATTCTATCCTTGGTCCTAGATCAAATTCCTTAATACCATCTTTCTCAATTTCCCAGACTTGAGTAACACCAGTTGTGAGCTAAAGAGCTTGCTTTGACAAGAGATATACTTTTGTGTTCCTCTCCCATTACATGTGATGGAAGGTAATATATTCAAAATGAAAGAGTAATATGCAAATGTCATCATAGATTGTCCTAACATGGATGTTCTTAGGTGGCTTCATGTCAGATAACCAAGTTATGACCAGTAAAGAATCCCCAATAACTTGCAAAACTTTCACACCAAGTATGAGGGCCAATTTAATGACTTTATAGGATGCTAACCGTTCCGCTTTATTGTTAGTAGTTGTTCCAATATTTGCATAGAGCTTGAACTAGTGACTATTAATAAGATACATAACACCTCCAAGTCCACCACTGGTAGGATGACCTTGGGAAGATCCATCGAAAGTGCACTAGGGATTATTCTTGTCCTAGATGACCAAGGTATGAATATGTTGCCATTTAAATGAAGTGGACTGGGGGAAGTGATCCATATTAGTGAGGCTCTTCGGTGCATAAGAATGAGGTGGGATATATATGTCCTAAAAGAGTTTTGCGTTCCGATCAAGCCAAGCTCTAAAAACTTTGTATGCTAGAATGTTCAAACATAATTGGAAAGTATCTACGAAGTCCACTCCATCCCATTTAAAATTGATACCGGTAATATTTTATACAAAAATTCACATTTATGTGAGGTAGGGGCATAAGATAAATATGTGGTCAATGGAATCCTCACCATTCTTGCATAATGCACATATGTTGGGTCTATACATGTAAATATTTTGATATGGTTCCAAACAAGAATTTTTCCTTCCAGTGTAAGCCATAAAAAATTTGTTCTTCAATGGACAGTTAATGCTCCAGACCATCAAATTCCACCAGGCAGGGACACTCTATTCTTCGGTCTCTCTAAGAAGTAGGTATCCATACTTTGGAAAATATGTTCCTTCAACCTTGTTCTTTTCCCAGATCAGTTGATCTGGTGCATCCACAATGTGTGTGTGTGTGTGTGTGTGTGTGAGAGAGAGAGAGAGAGAGAGAGATTTTTTTTAAGACCTTGTATGAAACCTTCCCAATTTACTTTATGATCATTAAAAAATCCTAGATGATTTGCTATGAGCCATTCTTATTTAGACACTATGGTATTGTGTATGTCCTATATGTGGGACAAATAAAAAATCCCCTTATATAAGAGAAATTGGGGGCAATGACCACTTTCAAATACCGAGGCGAAGCCAATCCCCCATTGTATGAAGGAGAGCTTCCTAAAGCAAGGAATCCTTGATTTGGTTCTGAAAACACCCCAAAATTACAAAAGCATTTCTCCTCCCAGGCAATGTCAGGGACATCCTGGGAGAAACAATCCAAGCCCTCAGAACAAATAGAATCAACCACCTATATGCCTGGGTTCATAGAGAAAGGTATTTTTGAGACCTCCTAAGTAGGAGACAAAGTTTTGTAAGGAATAATAGCTAGAGAGAGTGTCAAAAGACCCACGTCTAGATGCATGTTCCTATAATGATGAGAATATATGACTCCTAGTGGAGCAGGGAGATCCTCCAAGGAAGCATCAACTTGAGCATTGAACACCACATTGTTGAAAGAGGTAGGGGGAGGAGATACATGCTTACCCACAAAATGAATGGAAGAAGATGAGGGAGGATCCAATAGAACTCCGTCCTCACCCAAAGAAATGTCAGGGATGATATCACCACTTCTAACCTAAGCATTATCTTCCCTACTTATACCTCGTGACGATCTCTTCGGAAGTGGACAAGAAGCAAGTAGGTTCCATGTATTCCTGCATCTCATGAACCGGAAGGGAAACTTCTAGCAATGTAGTATCTAGACTATAATTCGGTCCCGCCATTCAATTTCTAGGATTTTACATAGCCCTTGACTGATATCAATTTCAATAAGCAACTTTCCAAATATCTTTTCAAACCCTGAGAAAGAACATTCATCCACATGAAGGAATCTTCCAAGTGCATTTCCAACCACTTCAAAAGCTACTCCATACCAAAATTGAAGTGGAAACCCTCGTAAGAGAACTCATATATGTTTCAAAGAAAATTGATCTGATCCAAGTTCAAAATTTATGTGCCACCTCTTCAACATTAGACTGTCGTGGCTAGCCATCCAAAACCCACCCAAAATCCAGGAGGCCTCACTAGCAGAACAAAAATAGAAAACATACCAACCTTCTCTTGTTTGAGGACAATTCTACCAATGCGGACAAAGGTGGAAATCCCTATTCTATATGATTTAGATCTAGAACAAAAAGACACAGAGTGCACAACTTTTCCTAAGTTCTTTGTAGCAAGAGATACAAGTAAGGAGAACTGACATGTATAGCTTGAAGGTTGATCTTGATCCATCTTTCCATGCAAAAACCTTTGTGAGATACCTACAAAAGAGTTTACAAAAAAGAACAAGATAATAGAGATATACAAGAACTTATGCTATTGGCCAAGGAATAAAACAATCATATAAATATATAGATTATATGTGGAAAAGAAAATGAAATATTTTTTTAGATTAAATAAGAAGAAGATTACAAACAAGCCTTGGCATTACAAGCTTCTACTTGACGATTCTTTGCCTCAATCCTGTCACTTTACTCCAAGGGGATGATCGCTCAAGGTTAGACTCTCCAGCATTATTGTTCCAACATTTAGCTATAGTATACTCCTCCTCCTACACCCATAGGCTAGGCTTGATTTTATAGGGAAAACAAGATAAGGGGAAGGTGAGAGATAGGAGGAGAGGAATGGGGAAGGATCCCAACAGGTTAGGAGTCGAGTGAGATCCATCCTATTAGGAAGGGATATCCATTTGCAAGAGCCTTTATCTAGAAGGTCCTCTAAACCTCTCTTTTTCTATTTTAAGTAACAATGTCCCACTCTGCATTCTAGCAAGCTGCAACATATTTGGGTGTCGCAGTCTGCACACTAGGGGAACTACAAAAGTGTCACACCTTGTAGAATAATGGCTTGCGACAATGGAAACTATCGCACGTTGCTCATCAACAACCTATGACACAGTTGTCAAATAAGGCACTTAAAAGGGAAAAACAATGACTTTCATCTCTCGAGAAAATTTAATCACAAGTTCCTTAGGGATTGTGGCAAGTACAAGGTTTATGACGAAAAATCTATGTAACATCTCTAAGAATCATAGCTTCTGTAATATAGTTTAAAATAGGAATCCAATGTTCCTTCATTGAGGGAACTATGGAGTTTCATGGAAGAGATCAAGAGTTGAATCTACCCACCAAATCCCTTTTCGAGAGCTCAATAATCTCTTCAAAACCCATTTTCTTTCCAAAATATACTCTATGATGGGCCTCCTGAATCTTAAGGGATTCTAATGGCATTTTTCTTTGGACAAGGAGTTCCCACTAGTTTTCCAACCTGACCTCCAACAAGCTAATTTTGAGATATTGCTAATTTGTCTTGTCTTTTTAGTAACCATACCATCCACCTACCTCTTCTCAAGCCCAGTACGAGAAGGCCCATTAATATGAGGGGTATGAGGTGTATCCTAACAATACTTTCCTTCCACTGACATAACCAACCCCGCCTTCTCAATAAAGGATCCCACCCCTTAAAAGAAAGAAGGATCATTAATAGGACAAAAAATATTATCACAGAATGAGCCTTCTTTAGTTTCTCCAAATATTCATCATATGTCTTGAAACTCCACTACGCCCCCAAAAATATTCATCTGGGGAGCTTATATTAAGGTCTTCCCGGTTGATTTCCCCCAAACACGTTATCCTAGAGCTCAAAAATAGAAATCCAAAAAACCCTTACTGCCATTAAACCCTCAACACCATAAACCAGAGCCCGAAACCCTATCTCTTCTTCAAACCAGAGCCTCCCTCAAATGGGACAATTATTTTTTGTTTCAACACCTAAGCTACCATCGCAAAAAAGGCCATTTGTTTCAATTCCAGAAGAGCCCTATATCTTTATTTATGCCACTTCTAATTCAAATTTCTAGCACATACATGTTCCAAACATGTTAACCATTCAAAAAGGAAGTAGCATATCCACCCCCTACTTTAGTTTCTACTAGGTATGGACTTTTCTAACAATAACCACTATTATTACATGTCTTCTCTTTAAACCAATAATCCTAGATCATGTTTTCCATTTAGACAAAATGCCACCTCAAATTTTTAGTGAGATGAGTTTTCCAAACTTCTATTAAAAAATGGAGATGATCTTCATTAATAATTTATGGTCGATAGAATTAATGAAAATCATTTATGGTCATCATAATTAACAAAGATCATAATTAGTTGCATTATTATTAATGGGTTTCCTCCTAATCTAGTTTCTTCAAGAACGCTTTCTCTTGAAGATGGACATAGATTTGCAGTCCAAAACATCTGTTGAAAATGAAAATCATAAGATAGGTCTCCATGTAAACTCAATTAATAGAATCTCTACTTGTAAAAATCTGAATAATTGTAACATTTCCTTCCATGAAAGGGAAACGTTGGATCAGATATGACTCCATGAGAAATTATATATTAACTTAGCATAACACTCTCGGATAGCCAACCATCACATGTACATTGAAGATGCAAAAATAATCACTACAATAAATAACTATAACAAAAGATGGATCCAATAAATTCTTAAGATAGAAAAACATCCCCTACACATAAATAGAGATGATGATCTTATTATTAGTAATTCCTACAAGCCATTAATCCACAACTTAAAGAGGAATGAGAACCACGCCAACATAATTAATAAAGATCATTTATAGCCATCATAATTAATGAAGATCATAATTAGCTGCATTATTATTAATGGGTCTCCTAATCTAGTTTATGTGAGAACACGTTTTCCTAAAAATGGATGTAGATGTGAAGTACTTCGAAACTTATGTTGAAAATAAAAATGACACAAATCTCCATGTAAACCGAGTTGATAGAATCTCTACCTATAAAAATCTGAATAAATGAACAAGTGTTACACGTATCTTGTAAAAATTATCCAAGGCTTTGACACCTCCTTTATCCCTTTTCTATATAACAACATGGCTTGGTTTTCGTGTCACCACTTCAATTGATGGTAGGGTTGGCATAGTTACAAATGACTGTAATAGTATATAATTGATTTAATTTTGGTTTTCCGTGACCGCAATAGGGATTCAAATGTTGCATTGATGAGGACGCACCAATAACATGCCCATTTCCCTCGGTATATCAATATACCATGGTTAGCTAATCACAATGCATATTTCAAGACCATTAATACAACATTCAAGACCATTAAAAACTCGGTATATCAATATACCATGGTTAGCTAATCACAATGCATATTTCATTTGACAAATCCAAACTGCAAAATCCCTTAGCCAATTATAAACCTCACACACACATATCCAATGAAGGTTCTAACTTCTATCAACAATATAAAATAGTTAGAAGGATGACAAAAAGTAGTTGTGAACTCTTACAACACATTCTTTTTTAGTAAATTCAAATTGAAAAACCCCTATTATATAATGCGTAAAGTAAAAATAAAGATGGTGTTTATGTATTAATATTCAAGAATTCATATTACCAAAATGTTTGAATATATTGACATTTCTTATTGTTGAATTCATATTGTTAATTTCTTGTATGAATCACTCATATTCGAAAATCTTGTGAGAATGATGCCATTCTTTTCCTTGAGTCATCAACTCTAAAGCTATACATTTATGGCTCTTTATTCGCAGAAATGTTTGTATTAAAAAACGATGCCATTATATTTCTTTGATTTATCAACTTTAGAACTACACATTTCTAGCTCTTTGTTCGAAAAAATGTTGGTATTGAAAAGAATTTAGGATAATATTAGACGTATATGAATATTCCAAGCAAGCGTTCTTCCTATTACAATACAATTTGGAAATGTGTTAAAGAATTATTTGAGAAATATTTCACTCATAATGGAAAATCAAAGGCTGAAATTAGACCAATCTGGATTTATAAATAGGAATATATTTTTTCTAGGGCTATTTGTAGGGACTGGGGAGATGAATTTGTGGTCAAAGAACAAATTATTTTACAACACCTATGTAAAAAAATTGTATTAAGTTTGATGAGCATAAATTTAACATTTAAGATGCTGTGAACATGCCACGAATTCTATTTCAATTTTGCTAATATATGTTTTTGGTGTTTTGTGAACATTTTTTCCATTTGATTATATCCCCATTAGAGTCTTCATCAACAATGGAGATGTGTGTGTCCCATATCCAAAGAGTTGATCATATATCTAGCCTTGGATATGTGGGTGTCCCATATCCAAAGAGTTGATCATATCTATAGCCTTGGCAATGGAGAGGATTGGGCCACCAAAAGAGGGGTTAAATAGAATCAAGAGCAAGGATTGATTTGCTTCCTCTTATCAATCATTTGAACTAGATGTATGTAGCATGTCATTTTATTCATCTCTTACCCAAGTTGAATTTTAAAATAATAATTATCACCAAAAAAACCTAAACTAGTTTCACCATATTGCATTCCAATGAAAGTCCAAGCGACAGATATGTGAGGCGAAACAACATACATAGTTTAATGTATGCAATTAATATTCACTAGTGAAAACATACCCTAATTCAAACATTTAAAGATGTGTTCCCAACTACTCAACTATTTAAATCGATCATAGCATTGTAAATAAAAATTAATACAAAATATGTCTTGAAAATAGTCAATTTTTTGTCAGTTGGATTTAGCCTTTGTGGTTATGGGATGGAGTTTTATACTTTCACTCAAATTCTATTCATGTAAGTGGCATAATAAACTCATAACTAATATATTGTTGTATTGACAACCCAAATTTACAAGATAAAATAACAACCCAAATTTACAAGATAAAAAATTTCTAATAAATCTCTCTTTGGTATGAGATTTACCCTACCACAGTATGAAAATAAGCATTCTAGAGGGAATATTATATTAAATTGAAATCCAAATTCACAAAAATAATACCTTCCACCTCCACAACCATTACCTACCACCTCCACCATTCTTATTCCTTCTTATGCAATTATTCCCCAATCTACTCAAACATTCACCACCCTCCCATCGGTGTCATTTCCCCTTCTTGTACTGGCATAATTTACTTCAACATTGATTCAGACCATCGCTAAGAAGACCTCTGTTATCGATATATTTGATAACTCCTTGGATACCATTAAGACAATGTTAGGAGTCTTTGTGCACCAAGAAACTCCCCCGTAGCAATAGGCCTCTGATGATATTATTTAAGGATAAGAATCATCAACTTATTTAAAATCCCCCATAGCCGACCCACAGTTTCCATAGATTGATCTGCATGCATAACCTCCAAGTTATGAAGAAATAAAACAATCTTATCTATCTCAACAGTCTAACGATGTTTAGGAGATAACTCCATTGGAGGAAATTCCAATGAATGAGGCATAGGATGAACAATATGTGGAGGCACAAGAACTCCCTCCACCATCTCCAACATTTGAACATGTTTCTCTCCAAGACCAAAATACACAGTTCACACAGGACCCATATGATTGCAGAGTTGTTCTTCATATTTGTCAAGATCACACCCACATGATTCCATTCTTGTTTGAATAAACTCTGCAGAAGATTGTGTAGAGTAATAGAACAACCCACCAGGAAGAACTAACTCAGACTAGGGAACATTCTATGCAATCAATTTCTAGCATCCTATCTTTACAATCACTACCCCCCAGTTGCAACAATTCTATAGTACACTACATTGTCAACATAGTAGTTGTTTGAATAAATTAGATGTATCACAACCAAGGCATAGTTGTTATTAGGAAAACTATCATATGACTAGGGTTGAGGTCACCAACGTACTAGGGTTGTAAAAGAAGACATCTAAAGCTTTACAGGAAGAAAATTCAAATCTATAAGGAAGCAAAGCTAAACTAGGGTTTGAAAGATAAGGGATCATGTACCTTGTTTATGGAGGTTGATCCTATATTTCATTACTCCAAGATTTGCACCAAATCCAAATCTTCAGGCCAATAACCTACAAAACAAACAAACAACCTTCCTCAAACACAATTGGATACATATAAATAATTGACATTCAAATAGAACATAAAATCTAATCTAATGAATATCAACAAGTAACCAAGTCTGATGCAAGAAAAGACACAACTGTTTGGAAAGAGGAAGATGTCTATTCTTTCATTAATAAATGAAGAAAGTAAAAATTTACTTTCCTTCTATTCAAACACCTCACCAAACCTTGATTCAAGATCTCTTGCTTCTCTTCTCCAAAAATCCCAACCTCAGATAAGATGTATTAGGGTTTGGAAGCAACTAGGGCATAAATTGTGGGGAAGGGAGTGATAATTTCTCCAACATAACATTACTTGGGCTAAGATTCCTCTTCATGACTAGTCTCTCTTTCTTTTATAGTGGAAGGAGATGGTTAGGTCGAGGACAGAGCAATGGTAACCGAGGAGGAAGTTTCCAAAACCACCCAAACTTCCCGAATTTCGAGATTTTTTATATCTTTTGGAATTTTTAAATGCTCATGCTGGTGAGATAAGGGGAAAGGTGCGCACCACATGTCGGTAATCCATGTGCAACTTGCGTGTGGGTAAAATAATGGGGTACAAATTCCATTTTGAGGGCTTTTTCAAGGGGTGTTTTGGTCTCCAAATATGGTCAGCAGCTCCCTGGCCGTTGGATAATCATTGAATAAGTTAAGGCCACTCTAATGAGATACCAAATGTGGATCTTCCATCCATAGTGTCCTTTTTTGTGATCGACGGTAGCTTCATGAAGTGTCCTCATGAGAGCATCAACATTCAAGTGTTGTCACAGACAGAGAAGTGCCAATTTTGGTTATAATAAATGCCCCCTAACATATGAGGTCAAAAGGGAATATAATGGCCAAAAGACATTATAAATAGCGATCAGTTGGGCTATGGATTCGAGAAAACCGGAGAAATCAAGAATCATAGGATCAACGAAGTACCTAAAACAGAGAAAGGTGTCAAAGAATCTTATCCTTGGGATATATGTCCATGTTCAAATGATAGAATGTGATCTCTAGAAAGATACAATAATGATCCAATACATATGTATAGTCGATGCATATATCATGGCCACAAGAATACAAGCATGGATCCATGAGAAAAACATAAGCGTGAACATAGACACAAGAATACAAAGGTGGATCTATGTCAAAAAATGGAGATCATAGCCACACTAAACAAAGTGGATCTATGTCTCATCAAGATACAAAGGCAATATAGCTCAATATTGTGCAACTTGGGCAATAACAAAATATGATGATGCTACTATAGGCCCAAGTTCTTCAATCCAAAATGCCTAAAGGTACGAACCCTAACCATGTGAATAAATGAGCAGACGTCGAACATGGAGGATACCGTTTGATTACCGGTCATTGATGTATATCATTAATAAACACGAGGGATTCCACCAATAATGTAAATGGGCCCCAATGTACCTAGTACATTCTAACAGGTGTGAATAGATGTTCTTGAAGTCGAACACCTGAATAATCCATCAAGTAAGAGACATTAATTTATTCCCATAACTCGATGGCAAGGGAAATTGCCATTGATGACTGCAATCCCCAAAATAATATCAAAACTCTAAACTTCATTCCCAAATAAAAATGAGTTGAAGTCGAAGGGAAGAATCCCATTGGAAGGGAGGACTTAATGCATCCTCCATCATCCAACACGAGGAACAATCAATGGATGATACGATTTGAAGCATGACTAAGTACATGATGAAACATACTAACACCAGGGAATGGTCGACACATGAGGTCAAGGCAACTGCAGAATGGTTGAGACAGGTTTTATCCTTGAACAATGAGCATGACACGGTAGTGACTTTGGTAGCTTTGAACATAAAGGGACCAATGATATAAATCTGCAATGTAGAAGACATTGACAAATTCTCCATATGATTGGAAGAGTAACCAATTGGAGGAGTATTAAATTTGAGATCAAGTTTATCCTAAGGCAAAAAATAGAACCCAACTTGTTTAATAGACTCAAAACATGTGCTTTGCTCAAGGAATAGTTGACTTGCTACCATTATATTAAAAGACATTTGAGATCCTCCCCTTCCCTTTTTCTCTTTTAGGTTCCTTCATTTTTTAATGAGCCTGAAAAAGAGATAAAAGCATGCTCAAGATAGCTCACCTAGCGATGACTCTCTTAACATATATTTAATGAACCCGAGATTGGCTCAAGAAGAGGCATTCAAAGAGGAAAGTTGGCTTCACCAAGAAGGATAGGACCATACAACTCTGAAGATGATTTATTCGAAGCTTTCAAGATGATGAAGGAAATGGTAGAATAGCTTTACAATGAAAGAGGAAAAAGAAGAGGAGAAGGCACCAGTCATGTTAAGAATGAAGTTGCAGAGTCTTCGGTAAGAGGTGAAGGAGGAGGTTCTTAAGAGCCTCCCTCACCATCATCATCAACAAATTGTGGTTTCAAGAATTCTTCCGAAGATAACTCTTTTAAACCCTCTCATTCTCGTAAAATGCCTTTGTTGAAATTAGATGTAAAGTTTGAGTTTCCAATATATGATGGGGAATTGAATGCTAAAAAACTTGATAATTAGATCAAGCGGATAGAGGTCTACTATAGGTTCCAACAAATCAAATATGATGTGACAAAGATTCAGTTTCCTTCTTTGTGCATGAGTGGCTCAGCCTTGATATGGTGGGAGAGCTAGACTCAAGCAGATCTAGCACATAATGGTAAAATCACTTCCTCTTGGGATGAATTCATTTATGCAATAAGACAACAATTTTATCCCTTAGCATAAACTTAGACGAAAATGATAGAATGGCTACATCTAAAGCAAAAAAAGGGGAAGAATGTGCAATCTTACACACAAGAATTTACGAAGAGGGAACTTGCATTGGAAATTTCATTGTACACTAGAGAGTTTCTTTTGAAATATATCAGTGGTTTGCATTCTCATTTGAGACATACCATTTTGATGTTTAACCCTTACAACATTGATGAAGTGTCAGTTCAAGCCATGCATTTGGAGGTTAGTAAGGGTGAGTATGGTATGGAGGATGCATTTGCAGATCCACGGTCGAAGAAGGAAACTATAGTGAAGAAAGAGAGGCCTACGTGCTCTCATTGTGGGAAAGGACATAAATAAGAACAATGTTGGACATTGCATCCATAATTGCTACCAGAGAAGTTCAAGAACAAGGGAAAGCAAAATATTATTGCAATAGTGCAGTAGGATCTAGAATCCAATTCGGGGGATGAGGCACTCATGACAGCCGTGGGTGTCAGAGGCATGCTATTTGCTAGTTCCAGTTCTTTCATTCGATCTCCTAAGTCGGAAGATGAAATTGAAGATGAGAGAAGAATTGAACCAGAGCAAGAAGTACCAGATTCATTTTCAGATTGTGATTCATAAATTCATCATGAATTGGTAAAACCCATTGGTAAAGGTATTCAAAAGATGAAAAGGATTGTTAATTCATTTCTTTTAGCACCATTATATGTCATCCTACTATTAAATAGTCATTTTTGGTTAAAAGGCATGACCATGAATACAAAATATTGTAGGAGTGAGGGAATGAGCATAGATGTCAACAATATGATTGTAGTTGTTATCATGTTTGGGCAATTTGTGGTGATGTACCAAGTGTCATGCTCTAGACAATATGGGTGGATTCATGCCAAGTGGGGAGGCCATTCCCTCCTCACTTGACTAATGGTTAAATACTTTTGGAGAACTAAAATCCTTCCAGTGGGGAGGAATGATCCAGGGGGATCTCAAAAGGCCAAAAATCCAAAGACCTCATATTTTAGCGAAAATAGTTCCATATCGAAGAGCTTGACGTGAACGACCGGTCAAACGAAGTTTAGATGTAGAAGTTATTGCATTCTGAAGTTTCAACAGAACAAATTTTTAACTGTGAAGAGTGGCAAAAAGAGTGCCACATGGCCTATATTGCACGTACATGGCAGCCCTCCGTAATGACACATGACAGGTCAAGGTGACTTGACACAGTTGAGTTGGCATCCAATGGCATTGAGATGGACCAATCTTTTTGTGACACATGGTGTCCGTGTGGACCAATGATATTCTAACATGTGGCATTGTCGAAATGCCCAATATGGACTCAGCTTGTTGTGCCACAAGTTTTGAACGCATGATCTCCCTTTTACAATCCAAGTGTCTTTACCAACTCGCCTACAATTGTTCCTTATGAGCAATGTTGGAATTATATTATTTAAAGTTGGTTTATGTTTTGTATGGGTGGAAAAAGGGTTGGGGGATAAGCCGTGACCCATGGTTTTCAATGCGACCAAGTACCAAGCGCACGGGGAGTTTGTTACAACTCCAACCCAAAAAAATCATGGGGATGTGCCATAGTCCACCAAGCATTATAGCATATGGTTCCGAACCATATGGGAGGCCGCCACCATAATTAAGCACATGCCTCATTAAAATTTTGGGTAAGTCCTAAAAAATGGGTTTTTGTTACCACCAACGAATTATGTGAAATGGTTGTTATATTATGGTTTGGCATCTTTATAATATGCCTTGAATATTGGGGTGTAAGTTTGTTATGATATGCCACTCCACTTTAAATGCATGGCTATTAAATAGTATTTTCTAACCATATCATAATTGTTATGGCCAACGAATGGCTTGGGAAAATAATGGTTGGTTACAACCAAGTGTTTTTTCAAACAATGTTTTAAAGGATTTTTGGATTATATATTGGATTTTGTAGAAGGCATTATGGGAAGTAACCAAATGCGAAAACATATGGGCAAGCTAGTATGGACCATATTTTGGTTAAAGGCCAAACCAAATTGTAACTAATTTCAATTTGGAGATTCACATGTCTCATGTGACCAAAGGAAGCCTCACCTATTTAAACACTTGTTTGGTGCATTGTAAAGGGTATTGGCATTGGAAATGAGAGAGCATTTTTGGAGCCAATTGAGAGCTAGTGAAGAGCTAGTGAGAGCTCATTGGGATTTCATTTGGTGAAGGAACACCATTGGGGAGTCTTTTTTTGAGCTCCATCATGTTTTGAGAGGCATGTTTTTTGGCATCCATGTTATGGGAAGTCTACACTTTTGTAAAGAAGAGCATCTTATGAAGAAAATAATAGAAGCAATTCAACGATTGAACGAGCCCAAAGACGTAGCCAGGGGGTTTGGTGAACTCTGTTATCAATGTCTTTGAGTTTTGGTATTGGCGTTTTATGTTTCTTGTGATCTCTTTTTCTTCATGCATTTTGCTTAAGTAAGTTGTTTATGATCTTAATTAAAGAGTGCCACATAACATTACAAGTTTAAGACACTGTCAAAAAAAGATCTTGGAAAAATTGAGAATTCTTCATTAACAATAAAATCATTATGAGGTAATGATTGAATGGTAGCTTGAAGGATTTCTCGGATCAAGAAATCAACGTAATGACATGTATTTACAAGGATCTATTCAATTCATAATTTTAACATCGCCATCAACTTGGCACTTACTTCAATAAGCAACATAATGCCCCATTGTTCATCATATATCCAAGTTTCATACTTTCATAATTTTAACATCACCATCAACTTGACACTTACTTCAATAAACAACATAATGTCCCATTGTTCATCATATATCTAAGTTTCATACGTTATAAGTAATTTTGTGCATTCTACATTTGTTTACCACACTCAAATAATTCCTAAAATCCTAAATATATCACGGGAATCAAATTCCAACTTTCTTGATGGACCATCATGGTCGTAAACCATCTAAACTATATTGCTTGGCGTTTGGTGGCAAAAAATTGCATTGATAGTATAACTAGTAATCATTGAACTGGAGCATGGGAAACAATGCATAAAAGAAAAGTTTCATCATGTTTGATGTTTATCATAGAAAACTACCCAAAGTTCTATCATCTTTGAGCTCCTTGAAAAAATCACCCTAATTGATACAATAACTCAATATTAAGAGTTAGATCCCAACATAATGATATGTTTCTCACCATGTGATTTGCAATTTTCATGACTAAGGTTTGACCACCATATGTAGTGTATATGTAAGGGCAGATTGTTAATTACATGTACCAAAGATGGATTACTATCATTTGAGATCCAATGCCAAAGCATGATAATTAGCCTGAAAAGGATTACTCTATGGTAAATTGAATGCTAGTTGAGATTAAGGTTGATATTGAAAACACACAATTTTAAAGTATTAATATATTGTAGATTGATATAATTATTTGTATTACTGGTATGAATGGTAAAAGTCAATAAATTCATATCCCTTAAAACAAATAGTTCTTAATAAATTATGTTGATAAATGTCTTAAGATATTTTTAGTTTCAAAGGAAGAGATTGACAAAGAACTTATTTTCTATCATTATCCCATTTAAATGATTTAAAATTTGTGTTCCTCTTTTAAAAGTTATTATAAATGGTCAATGTTCATAACCTTTTTATGATGGGTTTGTTTAACCTTATTAGTTGTTACTAGTGTAGATCTACCTTAACTTTGGATTTATCACGTGCTTATAACCTCAATTGATCTTCGACATTGTATTAAATTCGACGATTTTGTATGTCCAACCTGTTTTTAACCAAAATTTGACAATTTTTTTAATAAATTCAAATTTTATGTTTTTCAACTCCTACTTCTGGATGCATGAATGGATTCACCGCCCTCTAAACATTGATATTTGAGATTTAAAAATTTTCTTCAAAATTTTTACCAGATTCCATAGAAATTGTGTGGAAGAATGCTTTCGAGAAAGTGAAAAATCATATAACATTTAGAGTATGCCCTAAAATAGTTCTTTTACTTTTTATAATTTTAGTCATTAAATTATTGTCAATTTAATTTATTGATATTAACAACGTCACACATTTACTTTTAGTGATGGATATACCTAATTACTTTAAATGTAATAAATTTCTTATTTTTAATAAATAATATATTGGATAACTAAAGTCAATAAATATATTCATTTTGTTAAAATAATTTATTTGTTAAAGATATTAAATTTTTATTAACTTTATTTAAATCAATTTAATTTATTAAATATCAGTTAAGTGTTTTTTATAACTTAGAAAAATCAGTTATAACATATAAACACATTTATTTATACATAAAAGCTCTACATCTCACTAAATTTAGATTGTTTGTATCACTTATCCCAACCCGACATTTAACATATTTCAAAAACTCTTTAACACAAAATTCTAGCAAACACAGTTATCAAATGTTATCAAATATAATTGATACACTTATATAAAAAAACACTAACACATTTAAAAGCATATATATCAAATTTAACCAGCACATTCACATAATTGTGAAGTATGACCCAAAAAAAACTAACCCTAAAGTAATGATAATATTTATCACAACCTTAATGAACACAAAACACACAAAATGCGTGTATTTGCAAAACCTGATTCCGTGCAAGTTGCTTAGTTTTTCGTCTCCAAAATTTTGTTAAAACAATATTTAAAATGATACGAACAATATTTAAAAGGAAAACAACAAACCTTAAGATGTAAAGGTGAAACCCCTAAATACCAAAAGAAATATGATCCTTTAGCGATTGTTCATTTTCAATTTTTTATTAAAATATATTTAGTGTAATGATGGTAAACACCAGTCCCTTACATGTATGTATTAATCTTTGATGAAAAACCTTATTATGTCATATAGAAACAAATTTTAAACACCTATCCACTACGGTATTAATCTAATACGGTATTAATCTTTGATGAGAAACTTTATTATATCATTTAAAAACAAATCGAAACTTTATTATATCGTATATAAACAAATCGCAATGAAGCCGCGTCAATTTTTCTATGATAAACTCATCTAAAGACAAAAGAGCTGGGCACTTTGGTTAAAATGTGGGGATAATAATACCCACTTTTTTCAGAACTTTGCTAATCAGCATCGTCTCAACAACTCAATTTGGGATCTTTCATTTGATGGTCACTCAATCTGTGATCAACCTTCTCTTAACAAGGCAGTGGAGGTGCATTTCAAACGTATATTTTCGCAGAAGGATCCCCCTGATCTCCTCTGCTAGTTGAAGACGGTCTTAAATTTCCCTCGGTTCTTTAGTCCTGAGGACTGTGTGGAGATCGGTAAAGTTGTGGAGAAAAAGGAAGTCCTGGAGTTTCTAAACCACTTTTCAAGGGATAAGAGCCATGGCCCAGACGGCTGGACCGTCAAGTTTTATGTGCATTATTTTGACCTTATTGGTGATGAACTTATTGTGGCCATTAGAGAATCTTGGTCCAAGTCTTGGGTACCCAATTTCATGAATTCGACCTACTTTACTCTCATCCCTAAGAAGGACTGCCCTATGGATTTCAATGATTTTCGGTTTATTTCCTTATGCAATCTCTTCTACAAGATTATTGCAAAGATCATAGCCGAGTGTCTTAAGCCTCACTTGGGAAAGTTTATATCTGACAAGCAGTTTGGCTTCCTACCCGGAAGACATATCCTTGATGCGGTGGGTTTGGTTCAGGAGGGCCTTCATTCTATTAAGACGAAGAAACTTGAGGTTGTCATCTTAAAACTTGACTTGGTTAAAGCCTATGATCGTGTGGATTGGGATTACCTGATATTTATTCTTACTCAAATCGGATTATCCTCGAAGATCACAGGTTGGATTATGGCTTGTGTCACCTCGGCCAGGTTTGTTGTCCTAGTTAACGATTCCCCCTCTGCTCAGTTTGAGGGCAACCGTCGAATCCGGCAAGGGTTCCCTCTCTCACCCTACCTTTTTGTTCTTGCAATTGAGGGACTCAGTCTTCCTATTAAGGATGCTAAAGCCAATAGTTTAATCAGTGGAATCAAGGTGGCTAGTACTTGTTACATCACTCATGCACTATTTGTAGACGATGTACTCTTATTCGGCGAAGCCTATGTGAAGGAATGGTAGTGTTTTGATGGACTTATCTCCACTTTCTACAAGGCGTTAGGAATGGAAGCCAGTCTTCCACAATCCACTATTATTCATCATATTACTAATGCTGCGTCCTTCTGTCCCTTAAGCAGCTCTTACCCTATCAGTGGGTGGAAATTGAAGTGGGCTTCAAGTATCTGGGCTTTTTATTGAATCCTAATTGTTATCAAAAGTCTGATTGGAATTGGCTCATTTCGAAGGTTCACAAGTGGATACATTCCTGGTCATTTCGTTGGATTTCCCTTGGGGGGTAGGTTACTTTGCTCTCATCGGTCCTGCAAGGAATCCCAGTGTTTTGGTTTTCCCTGTTCTGTGTACCCGAGGGAGTTCTTTCTATGCTACGAAGGGCTTTCTTCCAGTTCCCTTGGGTTGGAAAACTTGGTCTGTGCAAATTCCATTTGGCGTCATGGGAATCTTTATCGCTGCCTAAATCAGCTGGAGGTTGGGGCATCAAAAATCTATGCTTCTTTAATAAAGCTCTTTGTGCCAAAAACTTATGGCATGCTCTTTTCACTGGTGGTCTGTGGGGTAGGATTATACGCATGAAATATTTGAAGAGGCTACCGGTTCATTATTTTCTCCGTGATCACTCCTCCGAAACAGGTGGGGTTTCTACAATTTGGCGAAGTCTTCTCAAGACGTTGCCACTGATTCAAGCTTCCATTGCTTAGGACATTGGTTGAGGGACACATGCGTATGTCGGTATTGACCCTATTTCGAGACTTAATGCGAAAGTTTCACTCTCTCCTGGGCTGCTGAAGGTTGTTAGGAACCCATGTCTTTACTTTGTTAGTATATTGTTGTTGGATGCATATGCTTTGTAAGTCGTCCCGTAGTATTTGTTGATCCATAGTTTATATTAGCCCATATTATTGACCCATAGTATTGGATGCATATGTTTTGTAAGTTGTCCCATAGTATTATATGTCCCATGGTTTTGACTCATAGTATTGGCTCCTAGACTTAGCCCATGGTTTGTATTGACACATAGTATTGACCCATGGTATTGGCGCCTAGACTTAGTATATAAGTGTGTGTTGAGGCCTATGAAGGCATCGTGAAGTTAATTGTATTGAGCTTGCTCAAAGGAGGTTGCCCCCTCGAAGTGGCCCGTGATCAATATAAAAGTGATTCTGAGTTCTATTATTTCTGATATCTCGTGTATTTGCATTAATTAATTATTGTAGGTTCATCACATCTGGTATCAGAGCACTTTCTTAGGCTCGATGGGTGGAATTTCTGCCAATTTTTTTTTCGCATCTGTTGCAGCTTCGGATTTGGGAATAATCCCTATCCGCTTAACTATGTGAAGTACTTGGGCACAAGCCCTAAAACTCATTGTGAGGAGTACCACAGGAACCCCAAAGTAGCTGGCCCATTGAGAGGACCTGCCAGCGAAAAGGGCAACGACCCCTACCTAATTTACTAGTTCCCACCCGTGAGGTAAACCAAGAGATATCGTTTGTGGCAAAGCGGTTATCAGTTTTACCTAAGCCGTGGAGTGAGGGGTACTTCCCCAATACGCAAGCCATCAGACAACATTGGTGGCCGAGTGAAACATCTGAACTATTAGGAAGCCGTACATACCTGGGGTCCATATCTATTTTCAGTTGAACTGTTGCTGATCACTTCCGCTCCAAATCCAATTGTTTCAGATCTATTCTGAAAGTCGTTCCAGATCCAGTCGCCATTTCAGATCCCGCCATTTTCGATCCCTTCCGCGCCGTTGTAGATCCATCTGTTGCGGATCCCTTCCCCACCACTATTGCTGATCCATTTCTGGAAAAAAAAAAACTATTTTTCGGCCATATCCCCGTTGTTTCAACTCTGTTTTCCCTGAAACTTTACTGACATCCCTACAATCCCATTCTGCATATTTCATTCCTGAATACCCTATCCCAAATTCCACTTCCCAAGACCAGAAATCCCACATTTGTCTATTTTTAGGGTTTTCCATAACTTCTTCAATTTTCACCTGATTGCCTTCAAATTTTACCATAGAGTTCCCGCTTCTGAAATTCCCATTTTTTGCTTCCCTGTCCCTCAGAAAGTGTCGAAAACCTATTCAAACCCCAATTACCCCTCCAATTTTTTCCCAAATCCAAATTTCCCCTTACTAAATAAGCTTGTGTTTGTGTTTTTTTATCCATTCCCTCCCTCCCCACAAAAAATAAAAAATAAAAATTTACTGGTTATGGTTGTCACTCGCACAGGAGAAAACACCATGGAGGAAGCACTTGCAGCCATCCAAACCAAACTCCAAGATCTGGATGAAAAATTTCTCAGCCTCCATCTTCAGCATTCAACCATGAACAATAACCGACAGCCAGAATCTTTTGCAACCACCGGGTTCTCTTCTTCCAGCAATTTTCGTGGGCTGAAACTTGATTTTCCTCGCTTCAATGGTACTGATCCGACTGGGTGGATATACCTAGCAGAACAATATTTCAGTTTGCATAATACTTTTGATGTCCAGAAAGTTTCACTTGCATCCTTTCATTTGGAACAGGAAGCCCTTCAATGGTACTGTTGGTACATAAAAGCTCATCCCGAGCCAAACTGGACAGATTTTTGCCAACTCATTTTGCCAAGATTTGGTCCTAGTGCTTTTGACGACTTCACAGGAGCACTCACTAAACTTCACCAAACTGGCACAGTGAGAGAATATTAGATGGAATTTGAGAAACTAGCCAATCACACAGAAGGATTGTCTGATGAATTCTACATGAGTTGTTTTATCAGTGGTCTCAAGGATGAAATCTGCTCAGAGGTCAAAATGTTTTGTCCCAACACAATGATGGAAGTCCTAGGGTTAACTAAGCTGGCCGAGGACAAGATCGCAGCTCAACAACGCTCCAAACCCACCTTTGTTCCCTTCAGAAATATGGGTTCCCAACAACCTCCCATCACGCCTGCTCCTCAACCAACTCCTATCAAGCAATTGTATGAAATAGAGATGCAGGCACGCCGAGAAAAATGGCTTTGTTATAATTGTGATGAGAAATTCACTCGGGGACATAGATGTGTTGAACAAAATCTCTATCTCTTGGATGTGGATTCTCTGCCTGCCTCAGAACTTGATGAAGAAGCTCCAGATATAGTAGATGATCAGGTCAACATTCAACATCCGCCTGTTGACACCCCATCTCAGGACGACCCACTCGAGATCTCTCTCCATGCTGTAACCGGTGTCACCACCCCACAAACAATGTGAGTCAGGGGATACTTCAAGAAGCTCCCTCTTACCATACTCATTGATTCTGGTAGCACTCATAACTTCATTGATCCTCGGATTGCCAAACAAGCTGATTGTTTTGTCCATCTTTGCTCCAACTTTGAATTCATGGTTGCCAATGGGGGCACCTTACCTTGCAATGGGAAGTGTCACAATGTGCATATCTCTATGGAATATTATAACCCGCGCTCTCACATGTTTTCCTTGTCCTTAGGCGAATGTGATGTGGTTTTGGGCGTTCAATGGTTACGCACACTTGGCCCCATCTTATGGGATTTTGCTGCACTTTGGATGCAGTTTTCAGTTAATGGGGCACAACACAAATTTATGGGCTTACAACTAGAGTCTCTCTGCATCATCAGTTCACATCGCCTGGAAAAAATACTTAAGAATAATTCACGTGGTGTCATCGCTCAGCTCCATTCCATTCAGATGCACCCATCAACAGTCTCCACTACTTCCTTGGATAGATATGTAGGTGTCTTTGCTGAACCAATGAGCTTGTTGCCTTCAAGAGACCTTTCCGGTAAGAATTTAGCCGCATCTACCTCTCAGCAGGAAATGATGACTATTTTGCATACAGTACAGAAATGGAAGCCATCCCTATTGGGGAATTATTTATGCATCAAGACTGATCTCCAGAGTCTGGAAACTTTCCTGGAACAATGGGTCTCCTCCCCAACACACCTGAAATGGGTTATCCAACTCATGGGTTATGATTATGCGACCACTTACCAAAAGGGTAAGGACAATATGGTGGGAGATGCTCCTCCTCGCACATTTGATGACCCAGTTTCTCTTATAGCTATTTCTCTGCTTGTTCCAAATTGGTTGCAATCTGTTCAACGGGACTATCTCTTCTATGAACTCCATGCTTCTTCATCAGTAGGGCACTCTGGGTTCCTCAAAACGCATGACCAAGAACAGTGTAACTTCTTTTGGTAGGGACTGAAAAGGACAATTCAACAGATGGTGGTTGACTTTGATACTTTCCAGGTCAACAAGGGTGAACCGACCCTCCTTTTGGGACCGCTCGAACCCTTCCCCATCCCTCCACAGATTTGGACAACTATTTCTATGGATTTCCTAGAAGCGCTCCAGTGGTATAGTACCACATCTCAAAGGACACCATATGAAGCAGTCTTTGGACATGCACCACCAGTTCTTCTTCCATACACCTTCAGCAGCTCCCCAGTTCAAGAAATTGACTCAATTCTTCGAATTCTTCGAAACCGTGATCAGCTTCTTCTCATTCTGCAGGACAATTTTCACATGGCAATAATTTGACTGAAACAACAAGCCGATCAACACCGTTCTGAGCCAACTTTTCACATCGCTGATATGGTTCTTCTTCGTCTACATCCTTCCATGCAATCCTCCCTGAAACTCAAAAGGTGCCAGTGGCTCGGAATGTAACCCGAGGATGCTATAGGGGACCCACTCCTTCAGATTCTGCATCAATCTCCACATCTAAAGCTTTGAGGACAAAGCTTTTTCTAAGGGAGAGGGGATGTTAGGAACCCATGTCTTTACTTTGTTAGTATATTGTTGTTGGATGCATATGCTTTGTAAGTCGTCCCGTAGTATTTGTTGATCCATAGTTTATATTAGCCCATAGTATTGACCCATAGTATTGGACGCATATGTTTTGTAAGTTGTCCCATAGTATTATATGTCCCATGGTTTTGACTCATAGTATTGGCGCCTAGACTTAGCCCATGGTTTGTATTGACACATAGTATTGACCCATGGTATTGGCGCCTAGACTTAGTATATAAGTGTGTGTTGAGGCCTATGAAGGCATCGTGAAGTTAATTGTATTGAGCTTGCCCAAAGGAGGTTGCCCCCTCGAAGTGGCCCGTGATCAATATAAAAGTGATTCTGAGTTCTATTATTTCTGATATATCGTGTATTTGCATTAATTAATTATTGCAGGTTCATCACAAAGGTCCTCCACGGCAGGAAATTATTTGTGATCAGCCAGTTCTTTTACTCACCACTTGATTCATGACCACGGTGGTTAAATTATGAGGATCTTCAACTAGATGGAGTTCTAGCGGTTGAGTGGGATTTGTATGCCAGCCAATTATCTCATGCGGGTATTTATCTCTCTAATCAGACAGATACTTTGGTTTGGACCTACAACATGTCTTCTGGGGATGTCTTGGCAACATTGCCCTATCATTTTTATGTTGAATCATCTGTGCAAGCAACTATGCCATGATGGATCCCTTGGCTTTGGAAGATATCTACTCCGCCTAAGGTTAAGCTTTTCTTTTGGCTTGCTGTTAATGACAAAATATTATCATGAAGAAATCTTCAGAAACGTGGATTTTTCAGGACCGAGTAGATGCTTTCTATGTTTGTAGTCCTGTAATACGACTGCTCATTTATCTGGTGACTACACATTATTTCTTTCTATTATCCGTGAACTCTCCATGATCATGAATGTCCATTACTCCTGGACTCGAGCTTCCTTTGTAGACAATGTGTAGTCTTGGGTTATTCAACACAAGAAGACTTCTTCTGTAGTTTTACACTGTGTGTGGCAAGTGTGGAAGGCCCGGAATAACGCATTATTCAACAATGTGACTCCTTCTTTGTCTCGGGTGGTCACCTCTATTGCCTCTTATTACAGGGCCTTTTTGGGGTGATGTCTTTCTTGTTTAGCAACTGATTATCCATTTCCACAAGGTTACTTCGATGGGGTTGAGCAGAATGGTTCCTGTTGCGCTGGAGTGGTGATTTACCTCTCTCACTCAGTCTCTTTTCACTTATCAACTGCTGCTGGCGTTGGTACCAACACTCGATCGGAATTAATAGCACTGTAGATTCTCCTCTGGTTTGCACGGTCCATTTCATTACCTTCTATTTGGATCTTTGGAGATTCCAAATGTATTGTTGACTGGGTCGACAAGGGATCTAAACTCTCTTCTCTTCTGCTGATGCACTGGAAAAGCAGAGTGGGCAAGCTGCTATCTACATTTGACTCTTTGCATGCCCTCCATATTTACAGGGAATTCAATGTGATTGCGGATCGGTTATCCCGCAGAACACTGGGTGATATGAACAACCTCCTCCTTTGTGAAGAATACAGAGAGGGCATTCTTCACAACACTCACTTCATGAAGTTCTTTTGACTTTCCAATTATATTTATGTTAATTGAGTTATATTGTTTCTTATCTCTCGGTAGGATGGGTATCATGTTTTCTCCTAGCTCTTATGTGATGATTCACATCTTTTTTGGCCCATGTACATATTGTCCCGATCTGTATGAGTTTTAGGGGATTTTTTGATCTTCTCATCGTCTTATGATACAAGTATCTTGTATGTCTTTTTTGTTGGAATGTTTTGGAACCTTTGTTGATCACTACTTGTGGTCAACTTTTGTTTTTAATATAAAAACTGATTTTTCCGTGTAAAAAAAAAAAAAACTTAAGATATAAATATAAACCCTAACTCATAAAAATAAATCATTACAAAGTCTAATTTATGAAGAGTGGGTTTTTTTTTTTTTTTTTTATATTTCATGAGATGAGGTTTTCTTTTGCTTTTTGGGTGGATCATGATTTATAAAGAGTGGGTTTTTTATTGTTTTTTTTATTGCTTTTTGTGTGGATCATGATGATGATTCATATAGAGTGGGTTTTTTTTATTGTCTTTTCTTTTTTCTTTTTTCTAGTTCATGATATGATGTTTTCTTTATTGCTTTTGGATGGATCATGGTTTTATGGTAAGAGAGTTAAAACTTATGTTTTTTGTTTTGATGTCATTGAACCATTATAAGCTCAATGTTTTGACTTGTTATAAAGAATGTAATTTTTATAGGAAAATAAAATTATGATTTTTTTCTTAAAATATATTATAATTATCAATAATTATATTTTAAAAATGTTTAAATCTTATATATATGGCTACGCAAAGCGAGATTGATGAACATTACACGTGAATAACATTAATTAATGATATTCAATAAATTTATATAGTATTCCTCATCTTCACAATTATTATATTAAATATATTTATTATAAAAAAAACATATTTAAATTTTAGATCTTCAACTACTCACCCTAATTACTACGTTGTAATGTATATATATAACTAAAACCAATATAAAGTAGTTGCCTACCCATCATTGACTATGAGTAAATTCATTGGAAGCATTTTATAAGACCAAAATAAAGGTGCTTCTCATTAAATTAGCAGTAAAGATGTGTAGATCACGAACAGAAAAAACAGTAGAAACCTTTGAAAGAAATGGCAGCGGCATATTTTTATTTGATCATTGTAAAAACAAAATTGTCTAAAGATGCTCATTAACATTTGTGTGACCCAAATCTAAATGTTAAGATGACCCTTCATTAAATCTAAAGTCAGGCTCCCATGCCATTTTCTAACTCTGACTTATTAAAAATGTTTACACACATTTCCAAAAATCGTTGAATTTACGTCATGTTAGTAGGCCACATTCCTCGAGCAATTTTTGACAATGCCATATTGGGGGATGATGTGGCAAGCGAGATGATGGATTTCCTTTTATAAATAAGTCTTAATTACTAAGTTAATATAACTTTTTCTTAAAAACATACCATCCTTGAACCGTTGATATGGTTAATTGTAAATTGACGTTGTTAAAGATTTTAACAATATTTATGTATATGGGGATGTATTTGCATTTTTATTTTTAAAATGAAATATGAAAATATATAAATAACATTTATAATAAATATAAAAAAATATAATATATTATGAATATTTTTGTATATGTAATATACAAAAAAATATTTTATTTTATGAGAAGATTATAATACTTAGGATATGTGACATTTTTGATCTTTTATTTTGAAGATATTACAATGCTTAGGATCTAAAAATGTATCTGACATTTTTGATCTTTTATTTTGAAGATAAAGTAAACTTTCCATTTAGGAAAGTCATTTTGGGAATCTGTAAACTCCATAAAATGGTTGTATTTTGGGAGGCATCACCCAAAGCCTAGCTCTATCCCACAATATCATTATACTTACAACTCCACTGAATCCAATCCCAAGTCCCAACCCCAATGCAAGTAATGGGACATGTTCATCCACACGATTTATCCAATCCCGTCCTTTATTAATGCTAGCTCCTTCCATTGTGCTATTGCTTTTTGTTTCCTTACATAATTGTAAAGGACTCCCACATAAGCAATTGTTCTCTTCAAATGAAGTCTCATTAAAAGTGTCAAATTGAGTTCCTTTTGGGATTCTACCACAAAGTTCATTCCATGAAACATCCATATATGCCAACTTGGTTAACTTAGAGAGTTCTTGAGGAATTGCTCCATTTAAATGATTTTTGGACAAGTCCAATTGCTCTAAACCAGATATCTTACTAAAAGATGCAGGAATCTTTCCTTCAAGTTGATTTTCAGATAAATTCAGCAATCTTAAACCACTTAGACTTCCTATACTTAGAGGTATTTCTCCATCAAGCTTATTGCTAGACAAGTCAAATATGGTGTTTGTTGCTAGCAAGTATGTCAAAGTATACTCAAATCCCTTCATTACAATTCTTAGATCCTCATATAGTGTGTTACCACTAAGTTCGGAAGACCCAAGCATTTTGAATCCCTTTAGTCCATTAAGATTGGATGGTATTTTTCCATTGAACTTATTGTTAGATAAATCTAACACCTGCAAATGGGTGAGATCTGTGGTCCATTGAGGAATACCACCTTGGAGCTTATTATGACCCAGACTCAAAACTCTTAAGCCATTAAAAAATTGGAGGTACTTAGGAAGCTCACCGGTTAATTCATTTTTACTTAAATCTAGTAGTTGAAGATCGGTGCAATGGGCCAGAGATGCAGGGATAGTGCCAGAGAAGTTATTAGAACGAGCAGAGAGAACTTTCATAGAAACTGGAAAACCTGTGTCCAAAGATCCACTGAGTTTGTTCTCAGAAATCTTTAACCTTTGTAAAGCCACACATTTATTTAAAGTGACTGGTATTTTACCTGACAGGGAGTTGTTCATCAATGTCAAAACCACCAGAGATTTGCAGTTCCCTAAAGAATCAGGGATAGTTCCATTCAACTTGTTTTCAGACAAGTCTAACTGTTGTAGCTCCACACATTTTCCAATACTCTCAGGAATTGTACCTGCAAGTTCGTTGCTATCCAAGTAAAGATTTTGAATCTTGCTCAAATTGCCAATGCCTTCTGGTATGTTGCCCGTTAACATGTTGATACCAAGATGTAAGAAGGTCAACTGACTCAATTTTGTAATGGCTTCTGGTATGCCACCGATGAGCCTATTTCCTCCCAGATGTAGAAAATCCAATTGAGCCAACTTTATAATGGCTTTTGGTATGGGACCAGTGAAATTATTTACTTGCAAAGCTAATGTGGTCAATCGAGTCAAATTACGAATTGCTTCAGGTATATGGCCAGTCAAGCTCGCGTTATCTAAGAAAAGTTCTTTGAGCATAGTTAAATTGCCCATGCCTTGAGGTATGCTGCCATTTAACCTATTTGTACCAAGATTTAGATGCTCTAGCTGACTCAGTTTGGCAATGGATTTAGGGATGGGACCCGAAAACTTATTTAGACCCAGAGATAGGTGAATCAACTGAGTCAAATTGGTAACAGCTTCAGGTATTACACCACTCATGTTATTTTTAAGCAGACTCAAAGTCCTGAGAGGAAGCTGGAATATACTCATCGGGATGGAGCCCTGAATGTTGTTGGATCCTAAATCTAGCCATTCAAGATTGCTGCAATTTCCTATTTCGGAAGGGATCATACCTGAAATGTTACTCGGGCCATAAATGGACAGTTGAAAAAGCTCTCTCAAATTTCCCAATTGAGGTGGTATCCTGCCTGACAATCTGTTGTCGCCCAAAAACAAAATCTGGAGTGAAGAGCAGTTTCCGAGAGATGGAGGAATGAAGTCATCCAAGTTGTTGGACTCTACAGCCAAATAGTATAAGTTTTGCAACATGCCCAGTTCAAGCGGAATTGGACCAGTCAGATAGTTGTGTCCAATGGACACGTCTTGGAGAGAGGTACAGTTGCTGAGAGAAGTTGGAATATTTCCAGTAAGATCATTTTCCTTCAAGCGGAGATGTTCCAACTTGACAAGACGGCCGAATTCTGTTGGTATAGTCCCCGTCAAGCTGTTTGCTGAAAGTCGGATCCATTGAAGGCGCGTACAATTACACAGTGCTTTCGGAATAGGACCGGATAGCATATTAACGCTGAGGTCAAGTATTCCCAGCGCTTTCAGCTGGCCAAGCTCCGGTGGAATTATTCCTGTCATATTATTACGAGAAAGATTCAAACTGCGTAATAATGAAAGGTTACCGACAGATGGTGAGAGACTACCTTCCAGTCCCAAGCCAGGAAGTGTTATGGCAACCACTCTATTGGTGCCCTTTCTGCAGCGGATTCCATTCCAGGAGCACATGTTCTGTGAGTTTTGTGGTGTCCAGTCGACCAGAGATTCAACTGGATCGGAGATGACCGCAGATCTGAATGACAAAAGCGCCTCTACGTCGTCCCTTGATGATGTCAATTCGGTCTCGTCCAGCTTGAGTCCAACTTCGTTCAAAACAAAATGACGGGGTTGAAAAGAAGTTCTTTGAAGCAGCATGCGACGATCGAAGAGATGAGCATGGGATAAAGCATGTTCCCGAATCCGATGAATACGGGAGGAATTCATCGAGTAACCCATAGCTGCAGCATTTAACGCTGCCAAACTTGCCACGATGACAAGCATCACAGACACAAAACCTCTATCCATTTCTCTCTTTCCCCGACTGTAACTTCTTTAATTACCTTAATGCAATCTGTGCGGCATACATATAAATACTACAAGTGGTCGCAGGCTAAGAATAGAGACTCTGTGCGGCATACATATAAATACTACAAGTGGTCGCAGGTCGAGACTCGAGAGTCGAGACGGAGTAGGAGTCAAGGAAAATTCTCTTTTTTAATAGTATCGCCGTCAAGAACGACTTATGTGGAGTAGTGCCATCGTAGAAGTTTACCAGTAGATCATAAATCATTTAGAATTTAGAGGGTCTAGACTCGAGAGTCGAGACGGAGTAGGAGTCAAGGAAAATTCTCTTTTTTAATAGCATCGCCGTCAAGAACGACTTATGTGGAGTAGTGCCATCCAGGCCTGGAATTTGACCGTCCAGAGAACGTTTTTTCAATTTTAAAACGTATTTTACAGGTAGCCGTGGGTTGAGCCCGTCACAGGTGACAGGTTTGAAATTATTTGGAACGTAGATTTGACGTCTACCCATTTAGATCCCCCGTCAGAAATTTTAATAAGAAATTTTAATATCTATCTGATTCCGTTGAACAAACTAAACACCGTAATTTGAAGGGTTGAACTTGGAAACATGAAATTCCTGCCAATTTCTTCCTCTTGTCACTGCATTAATGAGTACTATATGAAGTTCGTGCAGAATCCTGCCAATCTCTTTGCCACAGAAATGATTCCCTTTAGTTGGACCCAATTCTTTATGGAAAACAGGTGGCGTCCACCATCATAAAGAAATGATTCGTACCCAATCCGTTGTGAAAATTAGGATGGACCCAATTCTTTATGCAAAACAGGTGGCGTCCACCAACAAAAAGAGATCGTTCTTATTCAATTCATTGTGGAAATTAGGAGGCATCAACTGACAAAAGAAGCAAGTGGGATCCAACGTCCTGCATCTTATGCACGCGCAGCCTTACACTATTTAAGTCTGCTCCAGAGGCCTTTACAGTACGAAGCAGTTCAATGGCATTCCACCATGGGCATGTCACATGTATCCATATGTCGGCTGCTCCATGTTCATATTGTATTAAAAATTCAAGTTACGATGACACAACATCTTATTAAAAAATTCAATTCCTGATAAAAAAAAAATGAGGGATCGAGATTGATCTGTCTGTTTCCAAATGTAAAATAATGATTTAAGTTATTTTATTTCTATTATCCATATAAGAGAATCCCAGGATCTGCTCTGTACCAAAAGGCTGGCATGAAGAAAATGCAATGAGATGCTCCGGATTAGAAACAAAGTGTTACAGCCTCGAGCTGAAAGCGAAAAGAAGATTCAGGAAAGAGAAAAGAGGATTTGGAAATCGGTTAAGAAAGGAATTGGTAATAGTTTTTAGTCAAAATAAATTGACAGTCTATGACCTTGCATAAAACGTTAAATGACAGGTACCCAAAACATGTACCCGTCATCATTTAGAATTTCGAGGGTCGAGAGTCGAGACGGAGTAGGAGTCAGGAAAACTCTCTTTTTTAGTAGCATCGCGGTCAACAACGACTGCCGGACTGCCTTTAAGATATAATTCCATATTATAAAGTACAACCTTATAATTCCATATTATTCCTATCTAAATAGCCGTCAAGGACGGCTGCCGGACGCGAAGGAGGACTGCCTGTAAGAGCTTTCTTGCCGTACGAAGTTATGGACCGACTAAATCTCAAACCAAATTCCACAGAGATTTAATTGCAACCAATCAACTTCAAGACTGAATTGCCACCAAGAAACTTCGAGATAGAATTAATATGGATGACAACTAGTCTGAATTGATACTTACAAAATTCCAAATGGAAATAACGATGGATTCTTAGGTCACCACGACTGGACTTCAAGTCGTGCCTGCAACCATAGTACTATTGAGTTTCTCTTTTATTACGCCATGTCCCTTCGACGTATAGAAATGATAATTAATAATTTTAAATGATGGCATATCAACTTCAATATTTACTAGCCAAGGCATTGATAGGTACATAGAGATGTCCATCCAAAGGCAAGAATTATTTTGTGAATAAAGTAGGTATCTGCTCATACGATCAAGCTTTCCTATTTCAGTGGGAATTGATACCATTTTCTTTGCGCACTTTTTCATTTTCCTTATAAGACAATTTTGTCTTTTTCATTAAGTCATTTATTACGATCTAAATCATCTATTGGGATTGATACCATTTTCTGTGTCCAATTTTTTATTTTCCTCATAAGACAATTTTGTCTTCTTCATTAAGTCATTTATCACCATCTAAATCATCTATTGGGATTCATATCATTTTCTCTCTCCACTTTTTCATTTTCCTTATAAGACAATTTTGTCTTCTTCATTAAGTCATTCATCACCATCTAAATCAACTTTAGAATTTCCTATGGGGAAATTGGGAGAATTTATTGCCTTCTTCATTATCATTCAACGTTACCTAGGAAGTCTTCGCAATCACCTTTGTAGAATTTGGGAGATATTTTAGGAATGATCAACTAGGCCACTTTTTTTCTTCCTTACAAGACAATGAAACTCATACCATTGTCTTGTTTTCTTCATTGAGACTTTTCATCATGATAAGGAATTTTGGATAAATTCTAGAAATGATAAGGACAACAAATTCAATAATGCCCCCGATGTGATGTGTTATTAGTTTTATTTTACATGTCTTAAGTTAATTTTAACAAAATCCTTAACACATTGCTCATATAGATACATTGCAATTAATTGCATCACACAAATAACATGATTAATCATGGACTCCAAACATTTAAATACGAAATATATAATTAGGGTTCATGGTAAGAATAGGTAAAATATACTTTCGGATTATTAATTATGTTTGTTGCCGATCAATGCTATATATATTCAATAGAGGGTGCCCATTTGGCCAATCAAAACCATTGCTTCCTCCATCACCCCAATGACTCCTACATCAAACTCTATCCATTCCCCGTCAACCAAAATTTTCCATAGCAAAAGGATTCCTTACATTATAAACCCACATCATCACTCCATCTTTATCTCCTCACTACAAGAGTAGCTCCTCACCTTGGCCTTCCTATGATTTATAATTACATTCCTTTGGCGGATCATTGATCCCAAGATGAGGGAACAACAAATACAACCAAAGGTAAATTTCTCAAAATGTTGATATTTAATGTTGTGTAAGGATTGTAATGATAAAATTTCACAAAATTTCTCCTATATATGAAACCAACAACAAATTACGTGTAGACATTATTACCATTGGGGAAACCCTTACTCAATTTTTCTTTCAAATTTCCCAAATAATTCATATGAGAGGGTCACTCAACTACTTGAAGTAGCATGGAACCAATATGCCCCAACCACTTTAAAGCTCATTTGCATGCTAAGAGGCATAGGACAAATAGGGAAATCAATGAAGAACATTTTTTTCTTAGATTAACATGAAAGATACCTATTAAAGTGTTCTCCACTTAAACCTTAAATCCCAACTATAGAGGGTTCCTTTAACACCATAGTATATGTGAGTCGACCTCAAAGAAATCATTGACAAAATACTCTTTAGGCCTCCAATAGTCATAACACATTAATGAGATATAGAATAACAATGTGAGTTGAATATAAAGTGGGATGGACACAGTGGTTTTGAAGGTGGGTTCCATACATGTTGAGAAGTATGGGAAACGATTTCAAGAGATACCATCCCCTCGAGTTTGATCAATTTTTCATATTTATAAAAGGAAGTGGGATAATTAGAGCAAATATAGCGAAAATATTAAAAATTTCCATGCCACACTAAGCATATGACACATCATACTATGGTACAGGTGTTATTTGGTGAAGGTTAATTTATATTGTCTCATTAATGATACTTGGAAAAGCATGTTAGGTTAGTGCAAAGTTAAAAGGAAAGGGTTGAAAACAATAATAAAATATTGCACACATAATAAATGATGTTGTTCAAAAATATTTAAATTTATATCTCATTATATTTAGAATAATTCCTAATTAATTAAATATATAAGTTTTTAATATATTTAATAATAAATCTAAAATATATTAAATTAATTTAAATTATAAGTAATAAAATTACAATAATATTAACAACTAAAAATTATCCTTTAATAATATAAATAATATTAGTACTATATTATAATATTAATAAAATTTATGTTAGTAATATATTAAGTTAGTATTATATTATAGTATGATATTAATAAAAGTTAGTTTTATATTTATATTTATATATATATATATAAGCTAGTTAGTATTTATATCCATGCTAGTATATTATATATATTATAGTTATGCATCCATTGGATGTAACTTGGGTGGTTGTGAGAAATGATTGTTACCCTCCCCTCCCCACCAAGGTTCAATTCTTGTAAGTGACAAGATGCTCTTCTTGAAACCTTGTATATTGATTATGTAATGATTGAGTGGATTATGTAATTTGGTCATCCCTTGATTCTCTGTGGTTTATGGATTTATGGTTGATTAGGGTTGATAGGGGCTAGGGGTTAAGGGGAGTAATGGTTACTATTATACGTTATTGGTTACAGGGATTTATAATTCAGGGTTATAATGGTTTAAAATAAAATGTTTTAGTTATAAAATTATATATTTGTTGGTTATTATAGATTTTAGGGATGATAATGGTTAAGACTTATAGAAGGTAATGGTTATTAATGTTATATGGTGTGAATTAGAACTACAAAAAAATAGACAATTAAAACTTGATTTAGGGTCCTTTTTTAGTGTAAATGTTTTCTCCAATTGAGTTGGAAATTTTTTCCCTAAACCTAGTGCAAACTTGCAATTTTTCTAAATTTCCTAAATTAGTGCCATATTTAGCACCTAAAAATGTGCCAGGGTTAGCATACTCTCTAGTGCTAGGATTTGTACCTGGTTTAACACCATAAATAACACCTAAAATAGGACATTTCTCCACTTTGAACATTTGATTTAGTTCTACATGTGGTGATCACTTTAGCACCCAATTTGGCATTCATGTTTGCTTCCATGTTAGCGCCATGTTTGGGTTCCACTTTAGCACTAGGTTTTGTGTCCACTTTAGCAACCACTTTTATGTCCATATTTTCTTCCACATTAGTGTCATGTTTGTCTTCTTCCCCTTTAGCACAGAGAGTAATGTCAATGTTAGCGTTGAGTTTTGCATCCTTGTTTTCCTCCACATTAGTTCCATGGTTGGCTTCCACTTTAGCACCATTTTTGCACCCAATTTTGCATCCATGTGTGCATCCACATTAGTGCCATGTTTATATTTAACTTTAGCACCATGTTTGGCATCCACATCAGCATCTAGTTTGACAACCATGTTTACTTCCATAATAACGCCACATTTGGCTTCCCATTTAGCACCTATGTTTCCTTCCTTTTTTGCTTCTACATTAACACTACATATAGCTTCCCATTTAGCACCTAGTTTTGGTTTTTTTGTTGGCTTCTAGTTTTGCTTATGTTTTTGCTTCTGCAGTAGCACCACACTTGGCTTCCCATTTAGTACCAAGTTTTGTGTCTTTTGTTACTTATGTATTTGTTCCAAATTTGGATTCTAATTTAGCTCCAAATTGTGCTTCCTCATTAGCACCACATTAGGATTTCTATTTAGTACCTATGTTTAAATCCAATTTTTCCCCGATAGTTTCTTCCACACTAGTGCCACATTTTGCTTCCACATTAGCGCCACATTTTCCCCTGTGTTTCTACTGTCAAGTTTTGCTTCTTTGTTATGTTACCCTTAATTATATGTAGTTCATTAATTTCAATTAAATAATGATATATATAATTTCAACATGTATATAATTTCAGTTTTAATTGTAATTAAATAGTATATAATTTCAACAATTTTTAGAAAAAAAAAAACTAATTTATTATGTATTTAATTAGGCTTACGTGTTTAGAAAAAGGAGCCCTTACATTTGGTATTAGAGCAGTATCCAATACTTAGTCCTTGTGGGAAATAACCATGCCTAAAGAAACACATGATACTAGTATAGTTAGAAAAATCTCGATTTAATTTTTTTTACTAGAATTGACTTCTATAAATAAATCATGGTAAATTAGGAATCCCACGGCCAACACAAGAGTTGAAGATACGCATACTAGTGTTATTTAAATCTAGGAACATGAAGTTACATCACTAATGAAACCAATTCTATGTTTAATTGAGGAAACCCAACAACCCATGGTAGTGGCTTCTAATCTGCTTACAATTTGAAATTACATTGTATGGAAAAACAATATGTAGTTGCAAGAGATTGTAGATTTGGATTATACCTCCAAAAGAAAAAGAAAAAGTAAAACTAACAAGCTTAAGAATCTAGTAGCTACATACATACTGTAGTAAAATAGAAATTGTGACAAAAAGGAACATATATGAAATTTCAAGCTAGAGCCATGGATATGTCCAGATCCGGTGCTACCCTCAAATCTACAAAGAATAGTAAACAAAAAAATGGGAAAATTTTGAAATGCATTAATAGATCTAAATTAAGAACAAGCTAAAAAAAATAAAAATAAAAAATAGAATGAAGCCTAGGTGTTGTTGTTTGAAAAAATATTTCTTACTATAGAGAAAGTGTATTTATGAGGCCACACCCATATTTAGTTCTTAAAAATAAATACAAAACACAAAATTATATAAAGACCTTGGGGTTTTAGGCTAGAAAAAATTGGTAGATTCATATTTTGTCCATAACTTTTGAATTTTTGTATCTAATATATATTATGGCTTGCTTCGAAGCTAACATAAAATCCTACAACTTCTCTTCTTTCCTTAGAAGCTAAATCCCTACAGGATTTTCCCAAAATCACCCACAAAGGGATGATTCTCATTTACGATGGAAATTAAGAAATAAAAATTTAAAAATCCATGAAGAAAACCCATAAATTTAAGAGAAAATGAAGAAGGTACCTTGTATATTATTTTGACCTATGTAAGCAAATAATGGATTCTTCAGTCCCTCCTCAATAATGGAGTCTTCTTGTGAAAGCCTCCAAGAAGAAAACAAGAAAAGAGAAATAATATTGAAAAATCATGCTAAACAATAGGGGGAAATAAGAGGAATCAACACCTTAAGAGGATAGCCCTCATAAAATAAAACCTCTCCTCCATAACACACATGAGGAAGGAAAAAACCTAGTTAGGAACCCTAAGAGAAGAAGCAAGGAGGATAAAAGAGGATGAGATGAAGAAAGAATAGAGAAACAAATGAGGGATTAGGGTTGAGATCCGTTTTATGGAGGAAATTCCCCTCATTCCAATTTAAAAAAATAAATGATCTCACCCTCCTCCAGGTTAAGGAAAGTGGAAAGAAACCCTCCCCTCCATAACACCCACATGGAAGGAAAAACCCTCGCTAGAAACCCTAAGAGAAGAATAAAGGAGGATAAAGGAGGAGGAGATCAAGAAAGAAAAGAGAAAAAATGAGGGATTAGGGTTGGGATCCATTTTATGGAGAAAATTCCCCTCATTCCAATTTTAAAAAAAAAATGACCTCACCCTCCTCCGAATTAAGACAAGTGGCATGTTTATGAGCTATTAATTTTATTTGAAATGTTTTTTCCCTCTTCAAATTAAGTAAATTTTTAATTTAGTGATTATATGTTGTTCCTAATTATGTAATGATTAGGTGGATTATGTAATTTGGCCATATTAGCTTGATTCTCCATGGTTTGTGCAGTTATGGTTCGAGGATATGGTTGGTTAGGATTAATATAGGCTAGGGGTTAAGGGGAGTAACAGTTATTATTATATGTTATTGGTTATAGGGATTTATAATTCAGGATTATAATGGTTAAAAATAAAATGTTTTAGTTGTAAAATTCTGTCTTTGTTGGTTATTATAGATTTTAGGGATGATAATGGTTAAGAATTATATAAAGTAATGGTTATTAATGTTATAGGATGTGAATTAGAACTACAAAAAATAGAAAATTAAAACTTGATTTTGGGTCCTTTTTTAGTGTACATTTTTTCTCCATTAAGTTGGAAAATTTGGCACTAAACCTAGTGCGAACTTGCATTTTTTCTAAAGTTCCTAAATTAGTGCCAGTTTTAGTGCCATATTTAGCACCTAAAATTGTGTCAAGGTTAGCATACTCTCTAGTACCAGGAGTCGTACCTGGTTCAACGCCATAAATAACACCTAAAATATGACATTTCTGGACACTTTGAACATTTGATTTAGTGCCACATGTGATGATCACTTTAGCACCCAATTTGACATTCATGTTTGCTTCCATGTTAGCGCCATGTTTGTTCTCCACTTTAGCGCTAGGTTTGGTGTCCACTTTAGCACGGTCCACTTTTACATCCATATTTTCTTCCACACTAGTGTCATGTTTTTCTTCCCCATTTAGCACCAAGAGTGATGTCAATGTGAGATTCGAGTTTTGCATCCTTGTTTTCCTCCACATTAGTTCCATGTTTTCCTTCCACATTAGCACCAGGTTTGCACCCAATTTTGCATCCATGTGTGCATTCACATTAGTGCCATGTTTATATTCCACTTTAGCACCAAGTTTTCCATCCACATTAGCATCCAGTTTGAAAATCATGTTTACTTCCATAATCGCGCCACATTTGGCTTCCCAATTAGCACCTATGTTTCCTTCCTATTTTGCTTCTACATTAACACTACATTTAGCTTCCCATTTAGCACCTAGTTTTGGTTTTTTGTTGGCTTCTAGTTTTTCTTATGTTTTTGCTTATGTGGTAACACCACACTTGGATTCCCATTTAGTACCAAGTTTTGTTTCTTCTGTTACGTATGTATTTATGCCAAATTTGGATTCTAATTTAGCTCCAAACGGTGCTTCCTCATTAGCGCCACATTAGGATTTCTATTTAGCACCTATGTTTAAATCCAATTTTTCCGCTATAGTTTCTTCCAAACTAGTGCCACATTTTGCTTCCACATTAGCGCCACATTTTTCCCCATGTTTATAGTGTCAAGTTTTGCTTCTTTGTTATGTCACCCTTAATTATATGTAGTTCATTAATTTCAATTAAGTAATGATATATATAATTTCAACATGTATATAATTTTAGTTTTAACCGTAATTAAATAGTATATAATTTCAACATTTTTTAGAAAAAGAAATGAATTTATTATGTATTTAAGTAGGCTTACTTGTTTAGAAAAAGGATCTCTTACATTTGGTATCATAGCAGTATCCAATACTTAGGCCTTGTGGGATATACCATGCCTAAAGAAACACATGATACTAGTATAGTTAGAAAATTTTTGATGTAATTTTTTTATTAGAATTATTTCTATAAATAAAGAAAAAATCAAGGTAAATTAGGAATCCCACAGCCAACACAAGAGTTGAAGATACTCATACTAGTGTTGTTTAAATCTAGGAAAAATAAGTTACATTACTAATGGAACCAAGTCTATGTTTATCCCAGCAAACCAAACAACCCATGGTAGGGGCTTCTAATCCGCTTACAATTTTAAATTACATTGTATGAAAAAAACAATCTATAGTAGTAAGAAAATGTAGATTTGGATTATACCTCTAAAAACAAAAAAACAAAAAAAACTAACAAGCTTCAGAATCTAGTAGCTACACACATAGTGTAGTAAATAGAAATTGTGACAAAAAAGAACATATATGAAATTTCAAGCTAGATCCATCGAAATGTCCAGATCTAGTGCTACCCTCAAATCTACACAGAATAGTAAACAAAAAAATGCGCAAAACTTGAAATGCATTAATAGATCTGAATTAATAACAAGCTAAAAAATAAAATAGAATGAAGCATGGGTGTTGGTGTTTGAAAACATATCTCTTACTATAGAGCAAGTGTATTTATGAGTCCACACCCATATTTAGTTCTTAAAAGGAAATACAAAACACAAAATTATATAAAGACCTTGGGGTTTTAGGCTAGAAAAAAGAGGCAGATTCATATTTTGTCCATAACTTTTGAATTTCTGTATCTTATATATATTATAGCTTGCTTCGAAGCTAACATAAAATCCTACAACTTCTCTTATTTCCTTAGAAGCTAAATCCCTATATGATTTTCCCAAAAACATCTATAAAGGGACGATTCTCATTTACAATGGAAATTAAGGAATAAAATTTTAAAAATCCATGAAGAAAACCCATAAATTTAAGAGAAAATGAAGAAGGTAACTTGTATATTATTTTCACATGTGCGACCAAATAATGGAGTCTTCATTCCCTCCTCAAGCAACTTACAAACAATAGAATACTAAAATGATTGTTAAAACCTACAAGAAGAAACAAAAAAAGAGATATAATATTGAAAAAAGCATGCTAAACAATAAGGGGAAATAAGAGGAATCAACACCTTAAGACCATAACCCTCATAAAAGAAACCCTCTCCTCCATAACACACATGAGGAAGGAAGAACCCTAGTTAGAAACCCTAAAAGAAGAAGCAAGGAGGATAAAAGAGGAAGACATGAAGAAGGAATAGAGAAAAAAATGAGGGATATGGTTGAGATATGTTTTATGGAGGAAATTCCCCTCGTTCCAATTTTTTTAAAAATGACCTCACCCTCCTCCAGATTTAGACAAGTGGCAAGAAACCCTCTCCTCCATAACACCCGCAATAAAGGAAAAACCCTAGCTAGAAACCCTAAGAGAAGAAGAAAGGAGGGTAAAGGAGGAGGAGATCAAAAAAGAAAAGAGAAAAAATGAGGGATTAGGGTTGGGATCCTTTTTATGGATAAAATTCCCCTCATTCCAATTTTAAAAAATAAATGACCTCACCCTCTCCCGAATGAAGACAAGTTGCATGTTTTTGAGCAATTCATTCTATTTGAAATTTTTTTTCCATCATCAAATGAAGTAAATTTTTTATTTAGTGTAGCAGGTGCTTCAAGCTGGGGAGAGGTCCTGGAGGTGGCTACAGTCGTGGAATGCAGCAGGAGGAGCAACAAGGAGATTCGGCTGAGGTAGAGTATGACCATGGGTGTGTTCCTTGCTACAGACATGTTGGGACTGGGAGTACTCGGGGCCAGACTGGAAACAGGGGTATATACAAATTCGAAGTTAAATTTATGTACCGGTTGCAGGAATTAGAGCTTCAAGTTAGGTTAATTCGAGGGGAAAATCTAGAGCAGAAGAACCTTATCACCCGTCTATACAATATTTCCTAAACTACTCATACTGAAGCTAAAGCACAACAACAGAGCATTACTAAGAAAGTAGAGCATCTTGAAGAAACCTTGGGATTAGCCTATCCCCACAAGATCCGGAAGCATAAAGTCTTTGGCAGAGAACTTGAAGACATCAATAGGAAGATGGAGAAGCTACAAAAATTCATGGCCAATGTTGGAAACTTTGTGGACCTCAGCACGAAGAAGAATGGGGTAGAGAGCTCTTCTGGCGCTACCACGGACGTGGGACTGCAGTAGTTGTTCGGTCCGGGTCTCGGGTTGGGCTTCTTTAGCTCTGTTTTGTTATTATGTATTTCAGTAATTTGCTTATGGTCTTTATAACTCTTAGAACTGATAATAGTTGCAATTTTGGTATACTGGAAAAGTTTGAAGCTCTAGTTTTTGTATAAGGCAGAACCTCATGTTTTTCTTTTGCATTTATCTCCTAGGGAAGTTCTTAAGATGTTATAGTTTTCATAGGATTGGAATATGCAATGAAAGTTATTAGTTAGAGGATGATGAACTCGGTGTGATGAATGTCTTCCTCTCATGGAAGCAATCTCATCATCACCTATTTTGTAATCTCCATCTTTTTATCTAATATAAGCTTACTAGCCGTTTCTGTTAAAAAAAAAAGATTAATGGCTTTTATAAAGATAGGAGAGATTAATGATTTTAAACTAACAATGACCCTATAGCTTGGATGGTTGGGAGGAATGATTGTTACCCTCCCCACCCATGATCAATTCTCACAAGTGAAATGCTAAGCTCTTAAATGAGCATATTGTTGTATTGGCCTTGAGCCTATGTTATTCATGTGATTCCTTTCATGGGAGATAGTTGTTGACCAATATTCATGTTCCTTTAAAATTTCAATGCTCTTGGTTCACAATAATATTCTTAAGCAGTGGATCTCCGTGTTCTTAAGCATATTTTGTTAACTAATTCACACATTGAATTTGATTATACTAAACCACATTTTTGATTAGTTAATGTTGGAATCTAGATCATTTTCCTTATACTTAGTGCACATGGGGAATGAATTAATTAGTTAAGGTGAGATTCAAATCTATTACCCACACTAGGGTTTATTGTTGAAGGCAAGCAATAATTATTAATGTTGATTTATATGTTCCCAGTTTAACTAGGAACTAAGCAAATTCCCCTTCCTATTGATAAGTAATTTACAGGATTATACAAGAATAATTAAATTATCTTGGTATTTCCTTATGCCTATGCATGGCATGACATTTGATATACATGATCATGAATATTACACAATAACTCTAAACTTGCACATCAATTCCCCTAGAAGGAAACGCGCATGGTATGCAAACATAGAATAAAAGTGTTATAAGAGCTTGAACAAATTCTAACCATAACTAAGTCATTTGATGTCAAAATGAGGTGGATGAGGTGTTGTTGGAAAGATATTAGAACCAGCTATAGCATGAAACCACTAAATTTCTAATTTAGACTCCATCGATAGTATTTCTAAACCTTGAAATACTGCCATCAAATTGGTTCTTAAAAGAGGTCATAGAAATGCAAATAATAATTTTCAATAATCATGAATTGAAACTAGGCATATAATACACTGTTCAAAAGGTGTCAAACTGGTCTATATTACCAATTGGCTTGAATTTTTCCTTATGGTTAGATTCTAAACATAATACAATCATGAAGTCATGATAGTTGAATTTGGCCATTTAGGAGTAGTGCGCTTTCCTCTCTTTGCAGATTAGGAAAAAGAACTCACAATCAATCAAATAATGCATAGTTGGAAATATTATTTAGGTATCTACAAGGTGAAAGTTCTGTATTTTTTCTCAAAATGAATGGAACTTTTTTATTTTTTATTTTGCATGAATAATCATGCCCACTTGGAACCCATCCATTGATTGGCAAAAGGGGACAAATTTAATTTTTTTTTAAAGTGGGTTTGTGCGTCATGAAATCTAACTTGATCATCCTTGACATAGGAAATAATGATATGGGAGGGTTTCAAAAGTTTGAAATAATCCCAAGATGGCCTCCCCAAAGGAAAAATATTATTCTCATGAAATGAGTCGAACCAAATGGGATTGATGTTGATTGTGTGCCAACAAGATACTATCAGACATTATGGCTTTAATGGCCATCATAAACATGTATTAAGTGTTGTAATAGGTTAGAGAATATTAAAATTTTGGTGTTCAATCAAGCCTACTAAGCCAAACAAATTGTAGGAGGATTCACTAATCTATTAACCCAACCAATGAAATTATATTTTATTGAATCAAGGTGGGGCTAATAATGACCAGCAATATGCTTTATGTGATTGATAAGTCATTAAATGTAAAAAATAACCATATAATATGACCCACTAATACTCTATAAAGGGGTAAGAATCATAAAGGAGATGATTGGACTACCACTTTATTTGACTGGTACCATATTTTAGAAAGCTTCTCAGGCCATCCTTCTTACCAACTTGGAAGAGATAAGCATTGAAAAACATCATGTTGAGATTTATGATATGGGCTATGTGAATTATTCAAATATTTATATGCCCTTCCTTTGTGCATCATTTTAATAGTAGAGGGTTTTTTATTATTCCATTTGCATATTTTTTCCATTTGTGGCTCCTCTTTATTCTTTCATTTTTCATCTCATGGATCGAAGAAGGAGGGTTGATCATCGATCACCTATTTGTGATTACTTCCCTCACCAAGAACATTTCCATCAACTGTTTTCATCCTCCTTTTATAATATTCCCAAACACTCACACATTTTGGAGCTAGTGCAAAAGAGGGAACTAAACCTATTGCTAAAACTGGTGTTAAACTCGGTGCAAAAAAGGTAGCTAAACTAAGCACTAAAATCCGTACTAAAAGTGACAAGAAAAGTGCCATCCTATGAAATAGAACCACCTTTTCCTAGAGAATGAAGAAAAATGCACTAATAAAGTCACTAGATGTCAAAAAGAGAGCTAATCATAGGGTTTTGGTCTAGTTTAACTTCCTATTATTTTGTCAGATTGAAAAGTGATAATTCATTAATCCCTACTTCATTTAACAAATATGTAAAACTAATCAAACTTGTTGTCAAACAATTCGTTGAGCCTTTATTCCACTTCCCTTTACAAAGATGAAAAAAAAAAGTCAATTTAATTACATCAAAGACATGTTTTAAGGGATGACATCTCTTGAAATTATTGCCCCATACTTGTTGACATGTAGCCCACCTACCAAACCAATATGTCCATTCCAATACCAATCTATATCTTGTCCATGTGACATGCCTATTGGAGGCCTACCGAGTGTTTTTTCAATGAGTTCTTCAACTTCCACCCACATCTACTATGGCCTGAAAGAGGTGTAAGTGGGAAACACTTTAATAGGGATCTTTTAGGTTGTTGTTAAAAAACCTTAAGTTAAGTAACCCTCTCTGATAGAGCATTTGGGATAATGTAGAAGGAAAAAAATGACCCTTATCATTTCAAAAATTTATCCTCAAATTTGTAAAAGTAATTACAAATATTATTTAAATCATGATGAAATTACTTAATGAAAAAGTCAAATATAATTATCTTATAAGGAAAAATAATAATAAACAAGATATGAACTTCAAAACTAAACTAATATGAATATATACCTACTTTGTTACTAAAATCACGATTTCTTATCTTTAATTTAACCTAAGAGGTAGACAAATTATTTTTAAAAACTCTCAAGAAAAAAAATTCCAATTAGAATTAATTACTTTACCAAAGAAAAATGTAATCAAACTCTTCAATACATTATCATATGTATACATTAAAATATGTTTCATCATAGATTGCATTATGTTGATATCTTCACCCACGGTTCCACTCCAAAGTCATCAAAAGCTCTACATCTTAGATCATACAATATACATCCCTATCATCCCCCAAAAATTGCATATCGACTCTCCCCAACATGTATATAATTTCAGTTTTAATTGTAATTAAATAGTATATAATTTCAACAATTTTTAGAAAAAAAAAACTAATTTATTATGTATTTAATTAGGCTTACGTGTTTAGAAAAAGGAGCCCTTACATTTGGTATTAGAGCAGTATCCAATACTTAGTCCTTGTGGGAAATAACCATGCCTAAAGAAACACATGATACTAGTATAGTTAGAAAAATCTCGATTTAATTTTTTTTACTAGAATTGACTTCTATAAATAAATCATGGTAAATTAGGAATCCCACGGCCAACACAAGAGTTGAAGATACGCATACTAGTGTTATTTAAATCTAGGAACATGAAGTTACATCACTAATGAAACCAATTCTATGTTTAATTGAGGAAACCCAACAACCCATGGTAGTGGCTTCTAATCTGCTTACAATTTGAAATTACATTGTATGGAAAAACAATATGTAGTTGCAAGAGATTGTAGATTTGGATTATACCTCCAAAAGAAAAAGAAAAAGTAAAACTAACAAGCTTAAGAATCTAGTAGCTACATACATACTGTAGTAAAATAGAAATTGTGACAAAAAGGAACATATATGAAATTTCAAGCTAGAGCCATGGAAATGTCCAGATCCGGTGCTACCCTCAAATCTACAAAGAATAGTAAACAAAAAAATGGGAAAATTTTGAAATGCATTAATAGATCTAAATTAAGAACAAGCTAAAAAATAAAAAATAAAAAATAGAATGAAGTCTAGGTGTTGTTGTTTGAAAAAATATTTCTTACTATAGAGAAAGTGTATTTATGAGGCCACACCCATATTTAGTTCTTAAAAATAAATACAAAACAAAAAATTATATAAAGACCTTGGGGTTTTAGGCTAGAAAAAATCGGTAGATTCATATTTTGTCCATAACTTTTGAATTTTTGTATCTAATATATATTATGGCTTGCTTCGAAGCTAACATAAAATCCTAAAACTTCTCTTCTTTCCTTAGAAGCTAAATCCCTACAGGATTTTCCCAAAATCACCCACAAAGGGACGATTCTCATTTACGATGGAAATTAAGAAATAAAAATTTAAAAATCCATGAAGAAAACCCATAAATTTAATAGAAAATGAAGAAGGTACCTTGTATATTCTTTTGACCTATGTAAGCAAATAATGGAGTCTTCAGTCCCTCCTCAATAATGGAGTCTTCTTGTTAAAGCCTCCAAGAAGAAAACAAGAAAAGAGAAATAATATTGAAAATAATGCTAAATAATAAGGGGAAATAAGAGGAATCAACACCTTAAGAGGATAGCCCTCATAAAATAAAACCTCTCCTCCATAACACACATGAGGAAGGAAAAAACCTAGTTAGGAACCCTAAGAGAAGAAGCAAGGAGGATAAAAGAGGAAGAGATGAAGAAAGAATAGAGAAACAAATGAGGAATTAGGGTTGAGATCCGTTTTATGGAGGAAATTCCCCTCATTCCAATTTAAAAAAATAAATGATCTCACCCTCCTCCAGGTTAAGGCAAGTGGAAAGAAAACCTGCCCTCCATAACACCCACATGGAGGGAAAAACCCTCGCTAGAAACCCTAAGAGAAGAATAAAGGAGGATAAAGGAGGAGGAGATCTAGAAAGAAAAGAGAAAAAATGAGGGATTAGGGTTGGGATCCATTTTATGGAGAAAATTCCCCTCATTCCAATTTAAAAAAAATAAATGACCTCACCCTCCTCCGAATTAAGACAAGTGGCATGTTTCTGAGCTATGTCATGTTTCTGAGCTATTAATTTTATTTGAAATGTTTTTTCCCTCTTCAAATTAAGTAAATTTTTAATTTAGTGATTATCCTTATGATTAAATATTAATGGATTTTATAAAGATAGGAGAGATTAATGATTTTAAACTAACAATGTCATTTGGGTGTAGCTTGGATGGTTGGGTGGAATGATTGTTACCCTCCCCACCCATGATCAATTCTCACAAGTGACATGCTAAGCTCTTAAATGAGCATATTGTTGTATTGGCCTTGAGTCTATGTTATTCGTTTTATAGTTTATGCTACTCAAATAGCAATGAAGGTGATTCCTTTCATGGGAGATAATTGTTGACCAATATTCATGTTCCTTTAAATTGTCAATGCTCTTGGTTCACAATAATATTTTTAAGGGGTGGATCTCCATGTGCTTAAGCACATTTTGTTAACTAATTCACACATTGAATTTGATTATATGAAACCAAATTTTGGATTAGTTAATGTTGGAATCTATATCATTTTCCTTATACTTAAGTGCACATAGGAAATAAATTAAGTAGTTAAGGTGAGATTCAAATCTATTACCCAGAATAGGGTTTATTGTTGAAGGAAACCAATAATTATTAATGTTGATTTATATGTTCCCAGTTTAACTAGGTGAACAAATTCCCCTTCCTATTGATAAGTAATTTACAAGATTATACAAGAATAGTTAAATTATCTTGGTATTTCCTTATGCCTATGCATGGCATAACATTTGATATGCATGATCATGAATATTACACAAGAACTCTAAACTTGCACATCAATTTCCCTAGAAGGAAACATGCATGGCATGCAAACATAGAATAAAAGTGTTATAAGAGATTGAACAAATTCTAACCATAACTAAGTCATTTGATGTCAAAATGAGGTGGATGAGGTGTCATTGGAAAGATATTAGAACCAACTATAGCATGGAACCACTAAATTTCTAATTTAGAGTCTATCGATAGTATTTTTTAAACCTTGAACTACTGTCATCAAATTGGATTTTAAAAGAGGTACTAGAAATGCGAATAATCATTTGCCATAATCATGAATTGAAACTAGGTAGGTATCGGACTCATCCATATTGCTAATTGGATTGAATTTTTCCTTCTGATTAGATTCCGAACATAATACAATCATGAAGTCATGATAGTCAAATTTGGCCATTTAGAAGTAGTGCGCTTTCCTCTCTTTGTAGATTAGGCAAATGAACTCGCAATCAAGCAGGTAATGCATAGTTGGAAATCTTATTTAGGTATCTACAAAGTGAAAGTTTTGTATTTTTCTCAAAATGAACAAAACCTTTTTTTTTGCATGAATAATCATGCCCACCTGGAACCCATCCAGTTCAGACTAGCAAAAGGGGACACAATTAATTTTTTTTCAAACTGGGCTTGTACGTCATGAAGTCTAACTTGATAATCCTTGACATAGGAAATATGCTGTGAATATTTAATTAATATTATTATTCATATGTTAAATAGATTATTAGGTTAATAAGCGAAAGGGTGTAACCCTTCGCTATTCTTGCTCAAGCCCTATAAAGGAGAGCTTATTGTAACCTTATCATCATCAATCAATATATTATTATCATTTATCTCAAATATGGAAGACAGTATCGCTTCTTAACCCTTAACCGAACATGGTTAACTTAGTGAACGGATACGTTCACTGCATTTGGTATCAGAGACGGATTCGGCTCCTTCGACCTGAGATCGGATTCGGCTCAAAATCAGAGCGAACTCGCTCCTCCTTAGGTAAAGCTCGGACTCGGCTCATTCCTCCATTCCACTGCATTCAACTTACTTCGGCTCATCAACTACTCACATCATCCTACTCACACTAATCCAATTCTACCATAGCCGCCATCGCTCGTCCTCTATCCTCCGACCCTCTACATCCTCACTCCTTCATCATCCTGCCATGCTCAATCCCTTCTCACTCCACAGTACACCACTCCCCTCTCCATTTCCCACACTCCCGCCACAATCCATTTTTCGCTCCATGCACTTCCATCCCTGCTTACCCACTCTCCATTCGTCCCTCATACCTGCACGCTCCTGTCCCCACGCATCTACCCCGCGCAGATCCTCCAACACGCTGCGACCTCCAAGCTAGCTCCCATATCCCCACGCATCCCATCTCTGCCTTCCCTCCTCCTCCATGCGAACTGCAACCCACCCGCCTGCCTCCATCTCCCTGCTTTTGCACCATTTCGACCCCCTATCTCCCTTCTATGACCCCCTCTCTCCACTATCCTCCGTAGCCACCATCACTTGCAACCCATCTCTTCTCCACCATTTCATCTCCCTGCTCACCCTCGCTGCTCCATTCTTCCACCGCACTCCCAACTCCTCTCATGCTCCCTCCACGTGAAACCCTAACTTTTAATAAAAATTAATATTATTTAATTAATATTTATTTTTGTTAAAAAATATCTTAATTCAAATTATAATAAAAGTATTTGAATATAATATCTATTATATTTATTATTTTTATTTAATTTCAATCAATAATTATAGTCATAATTATTAAATGCTACGAACATAAAATAAGATAATAATTAAATAATTAATAATTAAGTTAACTAAAGTTAGGTTATGAAATGAGGCGTCTCCTCAACATCAAATGCCCGAGCCATATTTAAGGTAGGGCCATCATTGTAACATATCATCTTTTATCATTATCATCTAATATATTATTCTTACTTATTATCCAATATGAGAGTCGGATTCGACTATTAACCTAGTGAACGGATATGTTCACTGCATTTGGTATCATAGCTAGCCCCTTCCTCGGGCTTTGGCTGATTTTGGCCTTTGGCCATCTTCTCTTAGAGTTTCTCTCAATCTTGGTCTTTGACCATATTTAGGCCCTTGGCCACCCCAAGAAATAAAAAAATAAAAAAATTCAGAGTTCTTGTTCAGGATTCTGCCATACACTCAGCTACCCCCACGCTCTCCCTTCATATCGTGGTTCGTGCGCCCAGTTCATCCAGCCATGCTTCCTCCTAGAGTGCGCCCTCCCTCCATAGCTTCCGCGTCCCTCCTCCTTCATGCACCCGTGACTCCTGTGCACCCTCCTTCATTCCCATCGCCTTCCCTCTTCCTTCTACCACATCACATTGCCCTCCAATCGACCATCCTCCGCTCTGCTCCACTCCCACGCCTACATTCTCCTTGCCTCCACGCATCGTTCCCACCTTCTCCAGCCTTCCATTCACATACCGGCACTACTCTTCCACTTCATTACTCTTCCACCTCTGCGTGCCACTCTCCACCCTTGCCTCCTCCATCACTGTGCTACGCTCCGTCAGTCCTCCCACACTCACCAAGCCTACACACCACCGCCCACCACCACCACACCTCCACACTTCTTCTCCCATTCTTCTCCGCTGACTTCCTCCACCGTCGCCCGCATCTCCCTCCTCTTCCCTTACCGCTCCCCTCGTGCCTATCTATTCCTCCCACCAACACCACCTCTTCCAACCTACGCCCCCCATCGCTGCCTCCCCTACCTATCAGCCTTCATTGCTGCACTTCGACTCCTCCCCTCCATGCATGCCCTACCTCTCCGCCCTCTCCACCTGCACTCCACGCCGTCACCTCCACCTCCTCCATTGCACCATCTCCACGCCCACGCTAGCCTTCTCCTCCAAGCCACCCAGCTGCTCCACGTCAACTCTACAACCAAAAAAACCAAACAAAAGTAAATAAAATATATTATATAATAATAATATATAATATATATAGCTTTTTAACCCTAAGTTCCAATATTTCAAAAAATATATATATTAATTTTTGGAATAAAAAAAAAACTATATATATAGTTTATAAAAAAATAATATAATAATATTATTAATTAGTTAATTGATAATTATTATTATAAAAAAGTATATATATTAATAATAATATTATTATTAATTTTTAATAATTATTATTATTATCAAAAAATAAAAATAAAAATCAAGAAAAAGGCAAAATCAAAGAAGAAAAATCGAAGAAAAAGACGAGTGAAGATCTAGCAAAGACTATCCATCATTGGATAAGTCAAGTCAAAGAAAGACTACCAAGTTTAAGAAACACTCATCAAAGAAATCAAAGAAGATCATTCCACCGTCGAAGAAGAAAGAAACCATGGGAGCCGATTTGCGAGAAAAATTAGAAGCCATGTTAAAACGTTATCGAAAAGACAATGAAGAATTGCGCGACATAAATAATAGTTCAGAAATAAGAATTGAATTACAAGAAAGGTACAATGAAATAAAAATCTCTGACCACGAAAGGCGTATAGAAAAATTGTATGCGCAAATTGATGAATTAAAAGCCGAAAATAAATTCAATAAGAGGTTAGGAAATCAAGATATAAAGAAGGAAATAAATAATTACGAAGCAGAAATAATACGCTTGAACAAAATCCTTAGCGACAAAGATGAAGAACTAATGCAGTTACGACATAAATTAGAAAGTCAAGAATCACAGGTCATCCAGTGTCGACAATAGATAAAAGTTCTTCAACAACAAAATGACAACTCTAAAAAGACACATAAGTCAGAGATCGCGAAGAGTAATAAAGCATTATCCAACAATGCTGAAGAAATTTTTAGACTAAGAAGTCATAACAAGATACTAGTCACAAAAATTAAGAAGTTGAAAAATAGCCGGAAGATAGAACAATCTATGAACGACATTGAAGGGAAACTTCTAGACAAGCAGGAAGAAAATAGTTGTATTAGAAGTCATAATGAAGATCTTAAGGAACAACTTAAGACATCTGAAGATGACAGAAAATCGCAAGTCGAATTGATTAAGAAGTTTCAAAATGAAAATAGGCAGTTAGAAAACAAGTTGGAAAATATACAGAACAAAAACTTAAATCCTCAAAAGACGAAAATACAACTTCCAACTCAGATCAATGCTCTAAAGGCAACATTCGTAAATGAAAATGACATTGTGAAAGTTCCCTATCGACACCCCAACCATAAAAACCAATATTGGAAAAAGTGGGAAATGTCGAAAGATAATGGTACTAATGTGATCAAATCTCCTGACGACACATTAGTAGGGAATCCCATCAGTCCACAACAAATCAATTTGGGATGGATTGATCCGTCGACATATCAGAATTTATGTTCAACTCTTAGCAATTCATATCGACATGTTTTGTCATCTACGACACCACATAAAATGATGCAGAAACATTATAAGGCTTTGAGGACAAAGCCTTTCTAAGAGAGTGGCAATGCTACGAACATAAAATAAGATAATAATTAAATAATTAATAATTAGGTTAACTAAAGTTAGGTTATGAAATGAGGCGTCTCCTCAACATCAAATGCCCGAGCCATATTTAAGGCAGCGCCATCATTGTAACATATCATCTTGTATCCTATCATCTAATATATTATTCTTACTTATTATCCAATATGAGAGTCGGATTTGACTATTAACCTAGTGAACGGATACGTTCACTGCAAAATAATGATATGGGAGGGTTTCAAAAGTTTGAAATAATCCCAGGATGGCCTCCCCAAAGGAAAAATATTATTCTCATGAAATGAGTCGAACGAAGTGGGATTGATCTTGATTGTGTGCCAACAAGATTCTATCGGACATTGTGGATTTAATGGCCATCATAAACATGTATCAAGTGTTGTAATAGGTTAGATAATATTAAAATTTTGGTGTTCAATCAACCCTACTAAGCCAAACCAATTGTAGGAGGCTTGACTAATCTACTAACCCAACCGATGAAATTATATTTTATTGAATCAAGTTGAGGCTAATAATGACTAGCAATATGCATTATGTGATTGATAAGTCACTAAATGTAAAAAATAACCATATAATATGACCCACTGATACTGTATAATGGGGTAAGAGTCATAATGGAGATGATTGGACTACCACTTTCTTTGACTGGTACCATATTTTAGAAAGTTTCTCGGGCCAACTTTCTTACCAACTTGGAAGAAATAAGCATTGAAAAACATCATGTTGAGATTTATGATATGGGCAATGTGAATTATTCAAATATTTATATGCCCTTCCTTTGTGCATCATTTTAACAGTAGAGGGTTTTTAATTACTCCATTTGCATATTTTTTCCATTTGTGGCTCCTCTTTATTCTTTCATTTTTCATCTCATGGATGCAAGAAGGAGGGTTGATCATCGATTGCCTCTTTGTGATTACCTCCCTCACCAAGAAAATTTCCATCGACTATTTCAATCCTCCTTTTATAATATTCCCAAACACTCACACATTTTGGAGCTAGTGCAAAAGAGGGAACTAAACCTATTGCTAAAACTGGTGCTAAACTCGATGCAAAGAGGTAGCTAAACTAAGCACTAAAATCGGTGCTAAAAGTGACAATAAAAGTGCCATCCTATGAAATAGCACCACCTTTTCCTAGAGAATGAATAAAAATGCACTAATAAAGTCACTAGATGCCAAAAAGAGAGCTAATCATAGGGTTTTGTTGTAGTGAGTTTCATCAAACAAAAACAATATAGGTTTGATTTTTGTAAGAAATGTCTAGTGTAAATTCCGATTATTTTGCTGGATTGAAAAGTGATAGTTCATTAATCCCTACTTCATTTAACAAATATGTAAAACTAATCAAACTTGTTGTGAAACAATTTGTTGATCCTTTATTCCACATCCCTTTACAAAGATGAAAAAAAAGTAAAGTTAATTACATCGAAGGAACTTTTTAAGGGGATGACATCTCTTGAAATTATTTCCCATACTTGTTGACATGTAGCCCACCTACCAAACCAATATGTCCATTCCACTACCAATCTATATCTTGTCCATGTGACATGCCTATTGGAGGCCTACCGAGTGTTTTGTCAATGAGTTCTTCAACTTCCACCCACATCTACTATGGCCCGAAAGAGGTGTAAGTGGGAAACACTTTAATAGGGATCTTTTAGGTTGTTGTTAAAAAACCCTAAGTTAAGTAACCCTCTCAAATAAAGCATTTGGGACAATGTAGAAGGAAAAAAGTAACCCTTATCAATTCCAAAATTTATCCCAAAATTTGCAAAAGTAATTACAAATATTCTTTAAATCATGATGAAATTACTTAATGAAAAAGTCAAATACAATTAAGGAAAAGGAATAATAAACAAGGTATCAACTTCAATACTAAACTAATATGAACAAGAAACAACTACATTGCAGCAAATTACCTTCCATAAGGAATGAAGATGTTTTGTTTAATTTAATATTGAATTTGGATCAACTTTATACACTATTAATGAGAAGTTGAAAGATCACCCATCTAACAATTTCAGTCAATTGTGAAAAAACCTAGCAATTTATAACGCCTAGCTAGGAGTATACTTTATGCAACATGACACAGACAATAAGCTCTGTCAGGAACTTCATGGAGGAGGCTATAGGTGTTGAGGAACCTTCTCTAGTGGCGTGGTCAGCCATATGATGATGTCGCATTATGTGCTGGAGGATTTAATTAATAATGTCTCCTAGATCTTAGCTACAAAGGGGGTGGAAACAATGGCTAGTCCAAACAACCATCCCAATATGGCACTTACTTCGAGAATGTAGACATGAAGCGACCTATAAAGAGGTGTGAAAAGCATTGTGATGAGTGCCAAGACAACATTTCCTATGTTGTGAGGAAATGGGAAACTTGGAGAAGAGATTGGGAAATAAGTCAGGTTAGGGAGATAAAAGTAATCTGAAGGTAGTTGGTGCGTATGAAAGCACATATTGTTAAGAATAAAGGAAAATTAGTCTTTTTGGAGGTATATGATAAATGCCTCAAAGAAAAACTAGATGAAGAAGAGACAAAGGTAAATGAACTACAAGATAAAGTCCATTACTTTACCAAGATTTGAAAAGTTATGAAATTTAATTGCACATGAAGCTGCAATTGGCTCACCTTAGGTGGTTTCAATGGAGGAAGATACAATGGAGCAAAACTTAGAGAATAAAGGACATCAAGATTGTTTATACATGGCTTCACTGACAGGTTAGAGAAGATATGAACATCATGAACAATTTAAGTTCATTGATATTATTTTTCATGTTTTGTAAATTTACTATTTTATTGGGACAATTTGTTCATCAATATTCTAGTCATAGAATATGTCTTAGAAAGATTTTAGCTAGAGTTGGGCACTTTGAATCCAACATTTTGGACTTTGTCCTTTGCCAATTTTGGAATGTAGTATGTTCTATCCCATTTACTTTCATGTTGTATAGTGAGACCGCATCAGTTTTTCTCTTTTATTAATATATAAAATATCAATTTATGTTAATAAAATATTGATAATTGTTAGTTACCAAAAATAATGTTTATAAATTGAAACGGACAAGAATACAATTGTAACATTATATGAGATGTGTCACGTAATGTACGAGTGTTTTTTCCAAGAAAAAAAAACTCCCAAATAAGATATGCGATTCTATTTCTGTATTTGGTCAACTGAATAGGTATAACGGTTATGATGCTTGCACTTGATGCATCTAATAAGTTATACCATTCATTCCAACTTACAAGCAAAAGAATATCTCATTGTCTTATTGATTTCTATATGTTGACGACATAGGTTTGATACAAGAAAAGACACCAGTCCCAGTGAAACGGCCCCCATCAACGGGTTATGCACAGGAACGACCGCTTACTGGATGATATAAAATAGCCAAGGATATATACACCCACATCTACATAGAAAATATTTAAGACTTTACACAAAAACATCTATTTGAATTTGTATACAATAGCGCATCTGAAGAGGTTTATTAGATCGAAGCCATGAGGACGTGTCAGAAGGTATAGCATGCAGTACTCAACAATTATGTTCAACGCTATGTGGTACTGTGAAGTGGAATGGAGTGTATGCATGTAGTTTTATTTGGGAGGTATTTTGGTTAACAAAGACATAAGCGCATGAATGAGAACCCGAAATTGGAATGCGAAATGGATTCCAAAAGATTATTCGTTTAATATTCAAAAAGCCAATAAACATATGAACATAAATAAACTATGTAAATATGTAAATATATAAACAAATAAACTATGTAAATCTATAATGTAATCTAACAAAACCAAAAAATAGAAGCTTCACAACCTTGGAGTGACGAGCCTTGACCGTACTAGACTGTGAGCTCGAATCTACTCCATAAAAATGCTAAAACTCACTACAACACCTCTTATTTTTTATTCATCATCACACAAAAATAAAGATTCTGACGTCAATTGAACTGCAAAGATTTGAATCATGACAGTGGAGAAAATGGGCCAACCTTAACATCAGATCAAAGGAGGACTAAATTACTGGATCAAAGAGCATTAAGAATTCCTTTGACAAAAAAATGCAACACCCTACAATGATAGAATATGGTCCAGGCCAAACTTGGATCCAAATTCTGGACTAGAGACTATTGAAGCAGAGGGTAGAGAAGAAAATGTAGGCAAAACAAAATTTGGACAAACAAGAAACATGAAGATAGCGAATACGTGTTGGAAGCTTGTTTTTCTTGGGACAGATGTATGTTACCTAAATGATGTTGGTTATTGGGAATGTTAAGTTGTAATTGAAGCATAGTATGATGCATGGCCGTTAGCAAGTTTTATAGAACTATGTCATGCTATTTGTTTTTCCTTGCTCCAAAAGAATAAAATACAAATCCCTCTGTTGTAATTCATTTTTAGACCTAACAATGCATTGTTATGAGTATAACGCAAGATGGATATATATGATTATGTTAAAAGCAATTGAGAAATAGTCAATTCGAATTGAAGTGCAATGCAAGTGGATTCTGCTGAAAATGGAATGTATATTCTACATAGTATGTTGACAAGATTTATGAATAGCAATTCGAAAATTACCTTGTTGTTCGGGCCATACTATATATTCTACACAGTATGTTTACTAGATTTATGATTAAATGGATCACAAGTGTTCAGTCGATCCGAGAGTTGATCCTAGAGTTTATGTACAGTATGAGCATGCCCATTTGGTCAATATATTAATTTGTCTTCAAACACTCAACAAGACTTCACTCCTCTTCGCTCTCTGCAAATTCATTGTTGGGCTAATAGTTTTCCTTAAAGCCTTCAAGGAGTGCTACTATTTGAGCTTTTTTCTAGCGCTATGCATGTGATCTCAGGTATATGAAATCACATTGGATGTTGTGAAGGTGAGCATGGTTGGAATCAATGGCTACTGCTAGTAGTCTTAGTCAACAATGCCATGTGTTTATGCCATCTTGGATTTTTTGGAAACCGATCGAGCATTTCTTCTTTTATTTTGGCAAACTGAAAACCTCTTTTCTGTCTTTGAACCCATAGGAGGAAATTCCCCCACAAGGAGATGCCAGTCAGCCCATGAGGCCGTACACAACATGATTGAGGTTCGATTAATACTACCACTATATACATACGAGCAAATCATCGCCATATAACGAGCCCATTAGTTAGTTGATGCTTGCGATTCGATATTGGTTTTGATCCTCTTTTTTGAACTGATCAGGAGGATGTATTCTTGGATGTTTGGGAGATTTAGTATTGTATGTTTTGGAAACCAATGCACGATGGTTACATGCTATGCATCTCTCCATGATCATGCGATAGATAAACACTTTGTGCTTTTATCCGGTAGTGACAATATTTGAAGCGATGATGCATTATGTTACTCAATAATGGTTTACGCTCAATTAAACCTGATGGTACTCGGTGAGGGTGGGATTCTTTGCTAAATATCGGTCGATTTAGAAATCAGGCAGGTAAAATTCTGGTTTGTGGTGTGGAGCGAAGGTGCCTATTGCTGCAGTTTAGTCTAAAATCCAGTAATCGCTCATACAACCCAACCTGCTATCGATCCCAACGACAATATTCCCGACGTTTTTAGTTATGGAGGCCTGTTTGTGCCTCCACTATTTCTCTGCGTGTGGCTATGGAAAAGATAGAAATATACGGCCGACAAAAACACAGAGGAACAATTTAATGTTTCTGTACTATGGAGATGACATGTTAAATTATAGAATTTTTTTTAAAATAATTTTTATCAACAAAAATAAAATACATCTTCCAGGGATTTATGTCAAATCTAAATGGTACTCCACCAATAAAAAAAATTGAATTTCTTTTTTTTCAAAAATTAAAAAAATATATTTTCAAAAATTTAATTTTACTGTTTTTTTTTCAAACATTACAAAATTTTATAATAAATAGCATAAAAAATTAAGAATTAATAGAAGTCAAAAGAATTTGACTTTTGAATGAAAAGTATATCAGGCTACCTACTTTGTTAATAAAATTTACCTTCAATTTAACCTAACATTTATAAAAATTATTTTTAAAAACTCTTAACATTAAAAATAAGAAAAAACAAAATTCCAATAAACTTTACCAAAAAAATCTAATCAAACTCCTTCAATACATTATCATATATTTCATTATCATATATTTCATCATAGATTACATTATGTTTATATCTTCACCCACGGTTCCAATCCAAAGTCATCAAAAACTCTACATCTTAGATCATACAATATGTACATCCATATTATCCCCCAAAAAATTGCATCTCGACTCTTTCCAACATGTCTCACCCTCAATTCCCCTTCTCCAACTTGGAGGTATACCATTTATAATAATTAATAATAATTTATAGCTAATTAAAATGCATAATGATCAATAATACTTTAGGTAATGTAAAAACTTAATTCACGCCCCAAAAATAAGTTGATTGATTATCGTTTCTACATGTTGAAATTTCAAATATATCTAAATTTCAAACCAAATTCCACACATCCATATAGAGTTAACCATTGATGATCAACGCTGCCAACCAAATTAAAGAGTTTATGCATGTCCCTACGAGTCCCAATCTATTCTAGTTGTAAGAGCTTTCTTGTCGTACAAAGTTATGGACCAACTAAATCTCAAACCAAATTCCATGGAGATTTAATTGCAACCAACTAACTTCAACACTGACCACGACTGGACTTCAAGTCGTGCTTCCAACCACAGTACTATTGGGTTTCTCTTTATTACGGTATGTCCCTTCAACCTATAGAAATGATAATTAATAATTTTATATGATGGTATATCAACTTTAATATTTACTAGCCTAGGCATCGATAGGTTACAAGTTAAGTGCTATGAACAAGTTATTTGTTACTTGTTCTACATGTTTAGTTGTAATCATCTATTGTCTATGCATCAACTACCCGTTACCTTCTTTAGTTAAATGGGTTGTCACAACCTGTGATCCATGCATGAATTACTCACCTACCAGTTATATTTTATATTTTTTTATAATTGTTTATTTAGAATTTTGAATGACAACCATATAATCAATCTAGACTACACTTGTCCCATCCTCCTTCAATCTAGAAAAAAACATTGATGGTAGTCCACCACAAATTCTAAGATATAAACACCTATCATGTAAATATATCTTAGAGTTTGGGGTGGACTACTATCTATGCTTTTCCTAGATTGGAAGAGGATAAGACAAGTGTACTTTCCAGATTAGTTTTATGGTCTTCATTCAAAATTCCAAATAAACAATTCTATATATATATATATATATGAAAGACGAGTTCAAAGTCCAGTTCTTTTAATATATTTTTAATAGATAGCACCTATGTTTTTCTTAGATTACACTAGGATGAGACAAGTGTAATGTCCATATTTATTTTATGGTAGTCTAATGAGCAGTTCGTGGTAGACAATATGTTTAACTAGAAGAAGGCTAGTGATAACATTTAGCTTAGACATAGATAACCCATGATTACAACTAGGCATGGAGAATAAGTAACATATACCAATTAGATTTTGGGTTAGGTTTTAGGTCTATTTAAAAAAACCTAGGTAGACAAACCAAGAATCTATTGTGCCTCTAGCTGAGGTGCTTATTTCCTGCTCGAGAAGCCCTACTTGCAATGAAAGATCGTTGTACAAAAATTGCTTAAGAAGGTGAACACAGAATGTGGCTTTAGTCATTCACAATTTAAAACAATTATTAGATGTGCGTCAACCCGAGATTTTTCAACAGTTTGAAAATGGAATTTGTGTCATACTATGTGGAGTTGCTGCAATCTAGGTGTTGATCGACAACTTACGGCTACTCGAGTTCTAGTCATGCTTGAGAATAAAGATCTGTTTGCAGAGAGACTTTGCAAATAAAGATAGGTTTACATAGAGACTTTGAAGGAATTCAAAACCCTGCTAGAATTCATATGGCTCTAGTTATGTTTATGCCCCATGATATACCTATGCGAGGACAGTAGGCGAGGCAGACTGGTAATCTGAGCGAACTAAGAGGCCAACATTCTCATGTAACTATGCTTTGATTTCTTGATTGCACATTTTATTTCCTCTATTTTTTATTTATGTTTATGTTACACAATATTATGGTTTTTTTAAGGCAATTTCACCTCCAACTTCCGACATGTTCCCTTCGAGCAATGTTTGAGCCTGCACAGGCTCTGAATTTGAAGTCGGGAATTTATAACACAGTTAATGAGTTTATTTTCCTATTAGAACTAGTCGAACATGACCACGATTTTTGCCTCTTTCTTGATTTACAGGATGCCAGATTTCAAATCATCTGTGCCCAAGATGATCCATTTTGATTTTGTACTCTTTTAATGCAGATCCTCCTTCTTGCGTTAACATTTTCTTTTTAAAAATGTTGGAGGCTTCTCCTTAGATCCATTAACTTGCAGTTTTTATAACCACTTACCACTTGCAGTTGCTTTTATCTTTCTAACTGGGGCAAGAAGTTTGTAGTTTCAAATTTTATGGTCTCTAAATATATTGTTATTGATATCAATACTAGCAACAACCACATTAATAATAATGTGTCTCATATACATCGATAGGCGTATATTTGGCACATTCTACATCAGAGAACATTATTCATGTGCTAAATATACGCCTATCGATGTATATGGGACACATTATTATTAATGTGGTTGTTGCAATACTAGCAACAACCACATTAATAATAATGTGTCTCGTATAAGATAAGCGTATATTTAGCACATGAATAATGTTCTCTGATGTAGAATGTGCCAAATATATGCCTATCGATGTATATGGGACACATTATTATTAATGTGGTTGTTGATAGTTACCAGTTGGAGCATACACATAGGATCAAAATAATATATTATTAAATACCATTTTTTAATATATATTAAAGTATTTATAGCATAAAATTTATTCACGTTATTTTAATATTTACAATAAAAAGTCATAATAAATAATACACATATATATGGTGGATAAATGTAATGTCAAATTTCTAATACTCTTTAATAACATTGGTTGGCTATTGTTTGTTATGTTTGGCTATCTTTGAGAAAGTTAAACCTTAGACAACCATAATTGACTATGGTTTTACCATGGTTTCTGTAGGTTTACTATGTTTACCATGGTTGACTAAGTTCAACCATAGGTAACCATGGTTGACTATTGTTTTCCCTTGGTTGACTTTAGTTAAACAAGTTTGACTTTGGTTAACAATGATTGACTTTTGTGAATTGTTTACTATGTTTGACCATGGTTGAGAAAGTTATACCTTGGATAACCATAGTTGACTATGGTTTGACCATGGTTTATGAAGATTGACTATGTTTACCATGGTTGACTAAGTTTAACCAAAGGTAACCATGTTTGACTCTTGTTTTCCCTTGGTTTTCTTTAATTAACCATGTTGGACTTTGGTAAGCATGGTTGACTTATGTTAACCATGGTTGACTTTAGTGAACCATAGTTGACTATGATTGACATTGGTTAGCTAAGGTTAAGTGTGTTTGACCATTGTTGATGGGTGTGGAACGTTGGTTGATAATGTTTGACAATAGCTAACCATGGATGCCTATGTTTGAATTTGGTTAACCATGGATTAATTTAGTGAAGAATGTTTGATTATGTTTAACTAAGATTGACCATGTTTAAGTGTCTTTGATTATGGTTGATGTTGGGCATCAAATGATGGTTAAATAATTTTTACCATATTTCATCATGGTTTATTATTGTTTTACCACGGTTGACTTCAAGGATCCATGATTGTCTTTAGCTAACCATGGTTGAATATACTTCGCCATATTTAACCATGGTGGACTTTATTGGACCATGTTTGACTTTGTTAAAAACATGTTTGACTTTAGTTTGGCCATAGTTAACTATGGTTGGTTATGGTTTGAACCATGGTTGACTTTACTTAACCATGACTGACTAGTATTAAACCATGTTTGACTTTAGTTAACCATGGTTGACTTTATTTAACCATAGTTGATTATACTTCACATTGGTTAGCTAAAGTTAAGTATGTTTGACCATTTTGAAACTAGTTAACGGTGGTTGTCGAATGATGGTCACCATGTTAGAATATTGTTGATGAAGGTTAAGTATGTTTACCATTTTTTACTATGCTTAACCATAGGTAATCATGGTTGATTATTGTTGGAACATGGTTAATTTTAGTTAACAATGTTTGACTTTAGTTAACCATGGTTTACTTTGGTTAACCATAATTGACTTTAATGAACCATAGTTGACTATGGTTAATCATGGTTGACATTAGTGAGCCATAGTATACTATGGTTAACATTGCTTAGTTGAGGTTAAATCATGATTTCCTATTATTTTACCATGGTTGACTTTAGAGAATAGTTAACTATGGTTTGGCCATGGTTGATGAAGGTTGACTATGTTTACCATGGTTGAATATGTTTAACCATAGGTAATCATGGTTGACTATTGTTTCAACATGGTTAACTTTACTTAACCATGTGTGACTTTAGTTAACCATGGTTGACTTTGGTTAAACATTATTTACTTTACTGAACCCTGGTTGACTTAATGGTTAACCATGGTTGAATTTAGTGAAACCTAGTTGACTTTAATGAACCATGTTTGATTTTAGTTAACCATGGTCTACTTTTGTGAACGATAGTTTATTATCATTGTTATTGGTTACATAGGTTAAGTATGTTTGACCATCATTGAAATATTTAAAAATGGGTGTCAAATGATGGTCCACATGACAAATATTGTTTGACCATGTAAACGATATTAAGTACCATGGTTGACTTTGGTTAACCATGTTTGACTTTAGTTAGCCATTGCTGATTTTTGGTGAAACATGCTTAACTATGGTTGACTTTGGGTAAGTGAGGTTGATCGTGGACAATTATTTTTTACTAAGGTTAACCATATTTAACTATGGTTGACCCTAGTTTGAAAGTGATTGACTATGGTTGACCTTGGTAAAAAATAATTGTCCATGGTCAACCTCACTTACCCAAAGTCAACCATAATCAAGCATGTTTCACCAAAAGTCAACTATGGTTAACTTTAGTTAATCATGTTTGACTTTGGTTAACCATAGTTGACTTAGGTTAAACATGGTTGAATTTAATGAACCATAGTTGACTATTGTTAACCATGATTGACTTTAGTGAACCATAGTTTACTATGGTTGACATTAGTTAGGTAAGGTTTAGTTATGGACATTGGTTAGGTAATGTTAAGTCATGGTTGATTGTTATTTGACCATGGTTGAATTTAGTTAACCATGTTTGACTTTGGTTAACTATGGAGAACTTTAGTTAACAAGGGTTGACTTTAATGAACCATGTTTGACTTTAGTTATTCATGGTCAAATTTTGTGAACCATATTTGTCTATCATTGTCATTGGTTAGGTAAGGTTAAGTATGTTTGACCATCATTGAAAATAGATAACAATGGATGTCTAATGATGGTCACCATGATGAATATTGTTTGACCATGTAAATGACATTAAGAGTCATGGTTTACTTTAGCTAACCATGTTTGACTTTAGTTACCCATTGTTGACTTTTAGTAAAACATGCTTGATTATGGTTGACTTTGGGTAAGTGAGGTTGACCATGGACAAATGTTTTACCAAGGTCAAACATGTTTGACTATGGTTGAACCTAGGTTGAAAGTGATTGATTATGGTTTACCATGGTTCATTTTGTTTGATTATAGTCAACAATGGTTAACTATGGTAGAATATGGTAGACAATAGCTAACCATGGTTAACCATGTTTGACCATGTGTGACGATGTTTGAATGTTAGTAACCATGTTTCATTATGGTTGATTATTGCTTACTACGTTTGTCCATGTTTAAGAAAGTTAAACCTTGGGTGACCATATTTTCCTATGGTTTATCCATGGTTAACTATGTTTTACCATAGGTAATCATGGTTGACTATTATTTTAACATGGTTAAATTTAATTAACCATGTTTGACTTTGGTTAGCCATGGTTTACTTTAGTGAACCATGTTTGACTTTGGTTAACCATGGTTGACTTTAATGAACCATGTTTAACTTTAATTAGCCATGGTTGACTTTAGTGAACCATAGTTTACTGTCATTGATATTGGTTAGGTAAGGTTAAGTATTATTGACCATCATAAAAAATACTTAACAATGAGTGTCGAATGATGGTCACCATGGTGAATATTGTTTGACCATGTAGTTGACTTTCATGAACCATGGTTGACTTTGGTTAATCAGGTTTGAATTTAGTTACCCATTGTTGTCTTTTGGTGCAACATGCTTGACTATGGTTGACTTTAGTTAAGTAAGGTTGGCCATCAACAATTATTATTGACCAAGTTTGAGCAGTGTTAACCATGTTTGACAATTTTTTACCATAGTTTAAAAGCAGTTGACTATTGTTGACCAAGGTTAACCATGTTTAACTATTGTTGACCGTAGTATAAATTAATTAATTAAATATTATTAATATTCATGTAACGTCCCCATCCCTCTTTCCGGATAATGGGAGGGGAAATTACTGAATCGTCGCCTCTGAATTTCACCCCATGGCCACAATTATGAATTTATACAACTAAAATGCATGTGCAAACATGAAAATAAAACACACCGGAGAATAAACTAAATCCACACATACAACCTGCAATTTACAGGAATAATTATCACATGAATACAAATAAAATCATTGCACATCAAATACATAAGAATGCTTTTCTTTAAACAAAGAAGATCCAAAAAACTAATTGTGTAAGAGCGATTTTCCACCCAGCCATAGGCACTTTGTCCAGCATATACTCTTTCTACTGAGAGGCCACCCGCAAGCTGGCCTATGAGGCCACCAGGGAAAAGGAAACACCTACAGGCTTCTATGTTTCATCGCACAACCCATTATGCCTACTTTGCTTAGCCAAAAGCTCAACCAGAGCTCTATAGGGGTCTCACAAAGCCATCATAGCCATGGAACTCCTTCCAAATTTCCAGCACAACACAAATAAGTCATTTCCCTTCACTGATCCATAGTTCCCTCGAAAAATCCAATCCTTACAGTTCTTACCAGTGTGTGCAGTAAGAGTGCAACCTATTATATGCTAATGGACAACCTCCTGCAACATTAATCCATGGATTCTCAAGCATACAAAGGTATAAGAAATCAATGGGTAAATGTTCCTAGCTCTCCCAACCTCCATGCTCACCTACAACCATCTATTTTTCCTTTCAAAAAATGTATCTCTCTTCAAATTCGAATTTCTGGGTGAAACATAGCCTGGTAATGGTCATGAACTGTAACGGAAAACTGTATGTAGTGTAGGAATCATGCATGAGAGAATGATCAAAAGAGTGTTGACTCCAAGGATACAAGGTAATGGGGGGAATACAACTAACATATCTTCTGACCATAGAATAAATATGATTGTTGGTAGCTAACATAACTGTCACAACCCCCATGCTTCAATAACTTCATGAAGTGATTTTTCCCACCAACCTCACATATGCATTCAATGATTGGATTTAATGCTCAAGAGAAGTTAATTGTCTTATTTAAGGAACATGAAATATTTTGGATGAGTTCTAAGGTTGACACTTGGAAACATAGGATTTGGTTTCCCCATAGGCCCCCTTCCTCTTCCCCTCTGATGGAATCATATCCCCTCTAGTGCTCTTTACATAGCCATCTTAGACCATTTAATTAATTTTCAACATAATATTTACATACATTTCTAATTGGAATGATAAGCCAATCATATGGTCCAAACAAAAATATATACATCATACATGCCTAGCCATTCACTAGTTGGGCCTAGTCCTTGAGCTCCACACTAGGAATCCATACTAGCATATTTACATCATTTATATAATTTTGATTAAATACATTCCAAGTCAAAATTGGGGGTATTACAATCTCTTCCCCCTTGGAATAACATCGTTCTCGGTGTTTGCTCAAAATCAGAACAAAAATGGGTATGCCTCTTTCATGGCATCCTCCAACTCCCACATAGCCTCATTAGGACTGAAGTGCTTCCATTGCACATTTACCTATCTGATGGCTCGGTTCCGAAGCAATGTTACCTTCATGTCTAGGATGCATAGTGGCTTGGTTTGGAACTCTCCCTCAAGTTCCACCTGAATCACATAGTGTTATCAGGAAATGCAATTCTATATGCAACTGGACGTATTCTTTCAAGCATTTCAAATGGCCCACAATATCTTGGTGACAATTGGCACAACTTCCAAGATTCAATGAACTCTTCCTTGGCCTCACTCTAAGCTAGCCATGATCCCCAACACTGATTTCTCTATGCATTATATTCTTATTCGCATAGCTTTTCTGCCTATCTTGGGATGCCTTTAACTTCTGCTTAATTTTTGCAACCTCTTATTCCATTTCCTTAAGCAATTCTGGCCCAACCACAATTCTGTTCACTGGATTATCCAATGTCACTGGTGTCCTGCACTTCCTTCCATATAAAACTTCAAATGGACTGATGCCCAATGAAGCTTGATACCCATTGTTATATGCAAACTCTACCAAGTGTATATAATCTTCCCAATTGGATGGTTTTTCCATCACATACGTGTGAAGCATTTCCGCAAGAACCTGATTTACTCTTTCTGTTTGCCCATTTGTTTATTGATGGTAGGAAATGCTAAAATTCAGTTGTGTTTCTAAGTCTGCAAGAAGAATTTTCTAAAAATTTAAAGTAAATTTCCTATCTTTGTCTGAAATTATTTCCTTAGGAAATCCATGCAATATGAAAATTTCCTTCATGAAGATACTTGCAATGGCATCTTCTTTATATGTGGATTTAACTGGAATAAAGTATGTTGATTTTGACAATTTATCCACCACAACCATGATAGAATCATGTTGTCTCACAGTCATTAGCAATCCTTTAATAAAATCCATGGAAATTATTCCCCATTTCCATTATAGAATTGGAAAATGATGGAACAAACCTGTTGGGTTTTGATGGTCAACTTTCACTTGCTGGAACTTCATGCATTTAGATATATACCCAGCAATATCATTTTTTATCCGTGGCCAAAAACATTGCTTCTTGGTTGTAGCAATTGTTTTATGATATCCTAGGTGAGTAGAATATGACATTTTATGGATTTCATCCATAACAATTCTCCTCAAGTCTTACACATTTGGAATATAAATTCTATTTTTATAAATAAGAAATCCATCATCTTCCAAATGAAACCCTTCATACCTCTTTTAAAAATTTTGATGCTGTAATTTATCTTTTAGTTGCATATACAATTCATCTTCAACAAGATAATTGACAGTATGTTGTCTTAAATCTTATTGGCAAGTTGTGATGGCGGCCACATGCATTTCATGCACCTTTCTGATGAGTGCATCAACTACTTTATTTTCTTTTCATTTTATGTGTCTGATTTCAAAATCAAACTCACATAAAAATTCTAGCCATCTAGCTTGCCTTGGATTTAATGTTGGCTACTCAAATAAATATTTCAAACCACAATGGTTTGTCCTCAATTCAAATTTTATGCGCATTAAATAATGTATCCACATCTTTAAGGCATCAACTATGGCTGCAAGTTCCAAATCATGTGTGGAATAATTCTTTTCATGCTCCTTCAATTTTCTAGACGCATAACACACTACATGATTTTTTTGCATAAGAACTCCTCCAAGTCCTTATTTATATGCATCTGTACACACAACAAATTCTTTTTTTTGGGTTTGCAATTTTTAGAATCGAAGCACTTGTGAGACGCTTCTTCAATAACTGGAATCTTTTTTCACATTTATGGGTCCATTCAAATTTTGTTCCCTTATTTTGAAAAAAAGTGATTTGGTGTGCAACCTTGGAGAATCCTCCAATAAACCTCCTATAGTAACCAGCAAGACCCATAAAAGATCTTACATGTATCACATTCTCTGGAGTTGGACAATTCATAATGGCTTCAATATTTTCTGGATCCACCGATATTCCTTCCTTGAAAATAATGCGACCCAAATAATGGATTTTGTTTTTATAAAATCCACATTTGCTTAGATTTGAATATAATTTATGCTCCCTTAACAATTGCAAAGTCATTTTTAAATTCTTTTCATGTTCTTCTTCATTTTTAGAGGAAATAAGAATGTCATCTAGGAAAACAAGAAAAAACTTGTCCAAATATTTGTGGAAAATGTTGTTCATGAGACAAAAGGTAGATGGTACATTAGTGAGACCAAATGGAACCACTACAAACTCATAGTGTCCATACCTTTTTCTAAAGGTTTTCTTATGAATATCGTCTTCTTTGATTCTTACTTGATGGTAACCAGACCTCAAATCTATCTTTGAAAATAGTTTTACCTCTCTCATTTGATAAAAAAGACCATCAATTCAAGGCAATGGGTACTTGTTTTTCATTGTCACTTTTTTCAACTGCCTGTAATCAATACATAACCTGAGTGTAGCATCTTTCTTCTTTACAAATAGTGCATGTGTTCCTCATGGAGACACACTTGGCCTTATGTACTTCTTTTCCAATATTTCTTGCAATTATATTTTCAGCTCCAATAGTTATGTTATACTCATTCTATAATGTGTCTTAGACACTCATTCAGCTCCTGTCACAAGATCAATAGTGAAATCAATGTCCCTCTTAGAAGGAAGTCATGTCACTTCCTCAGGAAACACATCCTTGAATTCTTATAGCACATGATAGTCTTCAAATTTGGAATTTTATTTTATGTTTTGTCCAATATATGGGTTGCATACAATTGACAGCCTTTCCTACAGAACTTCTTCAGCTGCATGGCTGAAATGTGCCTAATGGAAATTTTCTTTCTAAATCCTTTTATAACTCTTGGATTTCCTTCATCATCAATGCACTCAAAACTCTTGTTGTATCGGTCAAGTTTAACTCTATGTGATTCCAACCAATCCAACCCAATGAGAATGTCATATGAACCGAGTGGTAAAATATTTAGATTTGCACAAGTGGACAATCCACCCATTTCTAATAGACATTTATCCACCATTTCACTAATTTTTCTCTTGGTTCTTGTGGTTATTTAAACCAACCATGACTCACTATGCTTGGTCCTCTTAAAAGCACAAATCTCAACAATTTTAGGACTAATATAACTGTGAGTAGATCCAGGGTCAATCAAAATAGAAATAGATTCATTGGCAATCTTACCTTCAACCTCAACCATAGTTGATTGATGATCTGCTTGGCGGTCCTCTAGTGCAACATGAATCCTATGGATAGTCCTTGCCACTTGACCCATAGTTTCAGCCTCTTAGATGTTGTGAACTTGCTTTGCACTCCCATTCCAATGTGGACAATTTCTAAGCAAAGGGTCTTCTTCACATCCCCAAAATTGAAGTGGTTCTCTTGGCTCTCTTGGGTTGTCTCCCATCGTCCTAGCTGGATTTGTCACAACTTTTTGTGGCTTCCTTGGCTTATTTTTTAAATGAGGAGGCTTGAACCCCTTGTTCCTTTGCTCTAACTTCTCATTCTTCATGTCCTTTCATGCCTTATGGAAATATGGATTGATTTTGGCTTGATCATAACAATATTTATCCTTTCTTATGGTCTTATCTAGAGTTTAAGGCTCATCAAAATCAATTCTATCTTTGTAGGATTGGGGAAACCCACTTAGAAAACGCTAAATTTTCACTTTTCCATCCCTAATATACTTGACATACCTCATCAACTCCAAGAATTTATTTACGTATTCCTCCATAGTCATTTTACCCAATTTTAGAGCACGGGATTCTTTAATTTTTACATCATAGTACCTATCAGAGAGGTACTTTTTCTTGAAGTATTTCTTGAATTGCTTCCACGCAATCTTCTTTTCATTGATCTTCTACATTTTCCTAAGGTGATCCCACCATATAGATGCTCTCCCATTCAGATTGAAGACAACCACTCTTGCTTTCATATTTCTAAAGTAGCCTTGGACTTGGAAATATTTCATCCCAAGAAGCCAAGCCTCAGCTTCTTGACTAGATTTTATCTCACCATCAAGGGTAGGAGGTTTGGCATTCCTAAATTCTTCATGTGAATTGTTCTTTGAATACCTCTTCTCGTTCTTACTATGAGATGAAGATATCGATCCTTCAATGTAATCCTTAGACTCAAATGAGTCACTAGAAGATATTTCTGGAGTATATGATCTACCTCTAGAAACTTTTCTTGAACTATGGGAGCTCTTAAGAGAACGTCTTCTTTAGCTACTTCCACTCTTCTCCTAATTTTCTGAGTGATGTCCAGACTTAATATTTCTCTGAATGTCTGTTAGACTTTGGAGCATAGCTACATTCAACTGATTATGCTCTTCTTGATCTCTAAGAATCATCTCATTGTTTGCTCTATAACTCTGTGTTGTATGCACAACAGATCCCATATTAAACATAAGATGGGAGCCCCTTTTATTTCTTATTTGTTTGGATTTTTATTTTTTGTAATTCACCTTTGACTTTATCATTTTCCCAGATCTCTTATATTATTCGGATTGTTTCCATTTTTACTGATCTCTAGCTTGTATTTGCTTTTTGATTTATTTGAGTTGGTTGCATGATCTTGGTGGTTAAATTACCATGTTATCCTTCACATTCCTCACCTAGATTTGGTCTTCCTGGCATAAAAAGATTATTCGAGATGATGGATGGTTTTTATCTCCATTATGGGATTTTGATTAATCTTATGATATTTCATTAGCGTGGTATTTAAGCTTGATGGAGTTTTATTTTCATTTTTGCATGCCTAGAATCATAATATAAATATTGTAAATAATCTTAGTCTTTGGGTTTGTTTGTTTGTTTATATTAGTTTAATATTTTTAATGTTTAATTTGAGCTTATTTAAATCTTTGTAATATTCATGTTCATGCTTTGGCTTTCATTAAATTACTTTGTGTATTTTATTAAATCCATATATTTATACACAATTTGATTTTATGAAAAATAAAAAAACACACATGTTTTAGTGAGTTTTAATTTCTCTAATTTTCATGATTTTTTGTTTTATGATTATTTAGGAATTAGTGAGATTAAAGTTCAACATTCACCAATGTAAAATTAGTTTGATCATAGATCAATTTTTCCTTCTCAATAAGTTAATTGTTAGGATATTTAGACACTTAGGAGTTAGTTAAGATCAACTTATGTAATATATCCGTTAGGGATAGTGTGTTTCTTTAGTATGCATTTGTAAATACTTAATCCGACGGTCACGATATGTTTCCGACATAGAGTGATCCGACGGCTCAACTTCTCTTAGATCAAACCTAACCTTGATCTGTGGCTTAACACCCGATTGGTCCATGATCTCTATTTAAAGAGCATGGAGGGTCATTGTTTAGTTGATCGATGATGAGAAGCTCATTTGTAACTTTCTTTCTTTACATAATAAATTGTCCCGTAGAAGCTATTTGGCCGGGGCCATGGAGTGTTTCCCTCAAGAGGGTTTAAACCACGTCAAAACATCGGTGCGTTGATCTGTGATCTGTTTGTGTGAAGTGGTTGCTCTTGGTGTTCGGTCCTTTGGTAGTACCTTGTGTACTCGAACATGGTATCAGAGCTTTTATGAAGTGTCGCTTCCGGTTATGATCTAGATCTTAAACTGCTGTTGCCGAAACTCGAAAGGGTTTCTATTTCTGGTATTTCTGTGCATTTATGGGCTGTGGGAGGTGTTCCATTGCATCCGGAGCGTCGTTTCCATTGGGAAATAGTTTTCATTTGATCGAAAACAGTTCCCGGTTGGTCCAGAAACGCGTATTTCATCAGATCTGAAGGTATAATGTTACAGTGACGCATTTTTTTTTATTTCATTTTTTGAAAAGAAAAAATATCATATTTCATCATTTTTTTACTGATAGATTTTTTTTGGTTCGGATTGTTGCTTTCCTGTCTGCGTATGCTCTTTGCCGTGCACCTTGAGCGATCTCGGCAAATCAGAAACAGAAAGGGAAAGGGTTTTTCTCGGCTGCGTATGCTCTTTGCTGTGCACCTTGCGCGATCTCGGCAAATCAGAAACAGAGAGAAAACGTAGACTTTCCGGGCAAGCTAACAAGATCTAACCCCACGAGTGTGGAAAAGTTTGTTTGTTTCGTTTTGTGGTTTGTTTTGCAGGAAAAAGGGCAAGCACGCAAACCGAGCAAGAAGAGTTAAAAAAAAAAAAAAAGGCCCCCTTCCTCATTCCCATATTTTACATACCTTTTAATCTAGCTCACTTGGTTCAAAGTTGCTTTATTCCTTAATAGGTCTTGAGTTCAAGTCTTAGGAAGTTACTTTTAAAAAGAAAAGTGCATGCAATTTCTATTTTTAAGTTACTTTATTGTAAAAGTGCATCTCACTTAAATAAAAAAAAATAAAAATACAAGTAAGTCACTTAAGTTTTTTATTTATTGTTGCACTATTTAAAAGTAATATCATTGTAAAAGTGAAATCACTTATTTTACAACAGTGGTTTACTTAAAACAACTTTCTTGTAAAGTGACTCTCAAAAAGTTTATCTTGGGAAGAGGGGGGTTCTTTTTTTTGCTGGACATTCTCTAGCTGCCACGTCACTATTGGGGACATCTTCAACAGTTTCCTTGTTCAAGCATAACTTCATCATACAGAGTCAGTTTTCAGTGCCGTTTTTTTTGAAACCGCCTATTTTTTCGATCTCTTCACATCTAGACTACTGGTTTCTGCTTTTACAGCCATTAATTTATAAATATGGCCGCCCATTATGATATTCTACTTAACAGTTCCAACTATTTCTCATGGAAATCTCGTATGGAGGATGTTCTACGAAGTAGGGGACTTTTCAGAATTACCACAGGGAAAGAAAAAGAACCCACTGATGATGATAAGAAAATAAAATGGGAAAATAGATGTGATGAAGCTCGTGGATTGATTGGGATGTCAATCTCTACTGATTTGCGATTCCACATATCTGGAATTGATGAACCTAATACTGCTTGGGACAAGTTGGAAACTGTGTTTGGTAAACACAATGAAATTCGAGGTCACCAACTCGAAAATGAGTTGATTTCTTTAAATCCGAGTGACTTTTCATGCATTCAAGATTATTTATCTAAGTACAAAACTCTCAAGCTCTTATGTGCAGAATGTAAGATTGAGAGGGAAGACAAACAATGCATTTATCATATTCTTTCCAAACTTGGACTTGCATATTCTGTTTTTGTATCTACATTTTACTCCATAAAAGCATACTTGAATGCAGCTAGCTATCAAGAGCCTAGTCTTGAATCCTTTTGTGATTCCTTGATTAGAGAACAAGATAAACTCATTCATCTTGGAATAATCAACAATGCAGATACATCTGGGAAAGCCTTATTGTCCCAACAGAAAGAAAAGTCCAAGCCTCCCAAGAAACAAAATTTTCGCAATAATAAGTCAAACAAGGGTCCAAAACCCTCTCAGTCAGCTCATTCTTTAAAAAATGACAAAGGATCCAAGCCAAAAGGCAAGAAGACTGAGCATCACTGCGACTATTGCGGGAAAGATAATCATGATGAATCTAAGTGTTTCAAGAAGATGGCAGCCTTGGAAGCAGCAATGAAGAAGCACCACATCAGCCTAGATTCACCTTCAGAATCTGCCTCTCATGGACATGCACTTTGTGCATATGGTTATTCTTATAATGCATCTTCTTCTTCTATTTCAAATGAATGGCTCATTGATTCTGGAGCATCTTATCATATGGCTAAGGATCAAGCCATCTTTTCTACTATGCATGAATGTAACACCAAACAAATATTTGTTGGTGATGATAGATCTCTAAGTGTTGTAGGGGCTGGAACAGTTCCAGTAGATAATGGTCATTTTAGTGATGTACTATGTGTTCCAAGAATTTCCTGCAATTTGTTATTAGTCTATCAGATCACTCATTTTGGTGAAGGTAAAACTGTGACCTTTACACCTCACCAAGTTGTAATCAAAGATTTTAAAGATCCTCAACAAGTCCTAGCTACCGGAATTGTTGATGATATTACCAGGTTGCACAAGTTTAACAACTTTGGGTCATCACCTTTCCCTTCAGTTTTTGTTGCTCATAGTGATAACTTGAGCAAACTTTGGCATGAGCGATTTGGTCACTTAAATTATCGCTCATTGCAACAACTATGTAAAGAAAATATGGTGACAGGTCTTCCGATGGTATCTTGCAGAGATGGTGTTTGCTCCGGTTGTGTACTCTGAAAACATCATCGGGACAGTTTTGACAAACGTGCCTCTTGGCACGCCTCGGTTCCCTTGGAGCTTGTGCATAGTGACTTGTGTGGTCCTCTTCCATCTGCTTCCTTTTCTGGTTTCAAGTATTTCTTAACTTTCATTGATGATTACACCAAACGCACTTGGGTTTATTTCCTAAAACTTGAGAGCGAAGTATTTAACATGTTCTTGGCCTACAAGGCCCTTGTTGAAAAACAATCTGGTCATCAAATTATTAAGTTAAGATCTGACAATGGAGGAGAATATGTTAACAAACAGTTCACTACTTTCTGCACTGAACAAGGCATCCAACAACAGCACACTGTTCCATATACACCACAACAAAATGGTGTAGCTGAGCGGAAGAACCGCACTTTAAAAGAAATGGCTAATTGTATGATCCAATCTAAGGGACTAAGTCTTCAATTTTGGGCTGAAGCCATAAATTGTGCAAATTACATAGTTAATCGCACCCCCACAAAAGCATTACAAGGTATAACACGGGAAGAAGCATGGAGTAAAATTAAACCTGATGTAAGTCACTTTCGTGTGTTTGGTAGTGAAGCATGGGCTCACATTCCGGATGAAAAACGGAAAGCATTGCAACCTAAAAGTGAAAAGTGCATATTTGTTGGATATTCTGAAGACGTAAAAGGTTATAGACTTCTTCAACCACATTCTCATGCTATAATCATTAGAAGAGATGTTAAATTTGATGAAAATATCTTGGCCTGCGAGCCTAACTCGGCGAGTGCCATATTTGGCTTGCGAGCCTGATTCGGCGTTTGTGCCTTCTTCTTCTTCTTACAACTTCCTTGACAGGTTTCCAACTCCATTTTCTAATGATGACAGTGAGGATGAAAATCCACCTCCGCCTGCTCATGTTCCTCCAGTTGCACCAGCACAAGTGCTTCCTCGATGGGTCCGTTCAACATGTGAAGCAGCTGGTGATCTTGCCGGTGATCCTAGAGATCAACGTCGAACACGTTCTCAGTTTCAGCGAGCCTCTTCTCTTTTGGCTCAAGTTTCCGAGAATCATGATCCTGAAACTTTTGCAGAAGCTTCAGGGAATCCAGATTGGGATGCAGCCATGGATGAAGAATATCGTTCCTTAATGGCGAAGGATACTTGGGATCTTGTACCTCTTCCAAAAGGAAGAAAACTTGTCAGATGTAAATGGGTCTACAGAACTAAGTATGCATTAAATGGAAGTGTTGAAAGACTTAAGGCAAGGTTAGTTGCCAAAGGTTTTTCCCAAGTTGAAGGGATTGACTACAATGAAACCTTTGCTCCCGTCGCCAAAATGAACTCCATCCGCCTTGTTCTTTCCCTTGCAGCCTTACACAATTGGGAAGTCCATCAAATGGATGTCAAGTCTGCCTTCTTACATGGTGATTTACAGGAGGAAATTTACATGGAACAACCTCCTGGCTATGTTCAGAATAACTCTAGCCTTGTCTGCCACCTTAAGAAATCCTTATATGGCCTTAAGCAAGCTCCTAGAGCTTGGTATGCCAAAATGAATAACTTTCTCATTGACACTGGTTTTTCTAGATGCCATTCTGACCCCAATGTCTATACCAAGAAAGTAGGAAACCATCTCATCATACTTGTTCTATATGTTGATGACCTTATTCTTACTGGTAGTGACCCTAATCTTATAACCCATGTGAAATCCAGTCTTAAACAAACTTTTGAAATGTCAGACTTAGGACATTTGCATTATTTTCTTGGCCTCCAAGTTCTGCAAACCAAAGAAGGAATCTTTCTTTCTCAGTCTAAGTATGCTTGTGACCTTCTTCGTCGCTTTCACATGGAAGATTGTACACCAGCCCCTTCTCCCTTCCAGTCTGGAGTCAAACTTTCTGCCACTTGTACTTCACCTGAAGTAGATGCCACCTTGTATCGTCAGCTTGTTGGTAGTCTTTTATACTTGACTCATTCCCGTCCTGACCTTTCCTTTGCCGTTGGTCGAGTTGCCCGTTATATGCAGACACCTCATGAAAGTCACTGGAAAGCAGCTAAAAGAATACTTCGATATATTCGAGGTACAGTTCAGTTTGGGATTCATTACAGTACAGGGGGGAAACCTTTGTTGGTTGGTTTCACTGATTCAGATTGGGCCGGCGATCCTGATGATCGAAAGTCTATTGCAAGTTATGTTTTCAGTCTGGGATCTGGACCTATTACTTGGGCTTGTAAGAAACAACAAGCTCTTGCTCTTTCTTCAGCAGAGGCAGAATATCGAGCAGCAGTTAATGCCAGTCAGGAAGCTTTATGGCTTCGACAGATCCTTTCAGAGTTTGGATTCGAGCAACAGCAGCCTACTCCACTTTGGTGCGACAATCAAAGTGCCATCAAGCTTGCCAAAGATCTAGTTCTACATCAACGCAGCAAACACATTGAGCTACATATGCACTTCATCATAAATCTTGTTCATGATCATGTTCTTGAAGTGCTCTTTTGCCCTACAGATGATCAAGTTGCAGACATCTTCACTAAGTCTCTTACAGAAGCGAAGTTTTCTAAACTTCGATCTATGTTAGGAGTTCAGGAACTTGTCATTAAGGGGGGATAGGCTCTAATGACTCCTTCCTTCTCCTAATAGTGTCACTTTTGTAAATCCTTCAATCCTATCCCAAGTTGTTCTTAAGGGGGGATGTTAGGATATTTAGACACTTAGGAGTTAGTTAAGATCAACTTGTGTAATATATCCGTTAGGGATAGTGTATTTCTTTAGTATGCATTAGTATGCATTTGTAAATACTTAATCCGACAGTCACGATATGTTTCTGACATAGAGTGATCCGACGGCTCAACTTCTCTTAGATCAAACCTAACCTTGATCCGTGGCTTAACACCCGATTGGTCCATGATCTCTATTTAAAGAGCATGGAGGGTCATTGTTTAGTTGATCGATGATGAGAAGCTCATTTGTAACTTTCTTTCTTTGCATAATAAATTGTCCCGTAGAAGCTATTTGGTCGGGGCCGTGGAGTGTTTCCCTCAAGAGGGTTTAAACCACGTCAAAACATCGGTGTGTTGATCTGTGATCTGTTTGTGTGAAGTGGTTGCTCTTGGTGTTCGGTCCTTTGGTAGTACCCTGTGTACTCGAACATTAATTTGATTTTGAAAATACAATTTCTATTTTTCCCTTTTGCAATTTAAAATGGTTTTCATTTATTATTATGCAAAAGGAAATATTATTATTCTTTTCTTGGTATTCTTGCAAAATAATTATGTTAGAAACCTATTTATGGAATTCATTAACTTTGCTATATAGGAGTGATTATTTTTCTATATAAGTAACTTGTTTCCAACATTTATTTTCTTAAGAATTAATTTGTAAATTGTTTTGATTTTTGCTTCTAGTTTTTTTTGTTTTAATGTTGTTTTCCAAATTTATTTATTTTATTTTATTTTATTTTTATTTATTTATTATTTTATTTATTTATTTATTTATTTATTTATTTTTTTTTTTTTTTTTTTTTTTTTTTTTTTTTTTTTTTTTTTTTTTTTTTTTTTTTTTTTTTCCAGTTTGTTTATATTTCTAGATTTTTAATCTTTTCTCCATTGTTATTTTACTTTAATCTACTTCATTCAATATTCAAAAATTTACATTTTTTCAATCCTCCAGATCATTTTTTATGTATTTTTGCAAAATGCAGAACCTTTAATTTTAATTGTTAAAATTTCAACATTTCGGCTGCAATCTGCAATACGGAATGCGGAACCTTTAATTTTAATTGTTAGATTTTGATGTTTCCGCAATTCGCAATGAAGGTACAAATTTTCTAATTAAAAAAAACATTTCCGCAATGTGGAATGCAGATTACAGAAGGGATAATAAAATGGTCATTTTTAAAATCATTTTCGATTTCTGCAATTCTTTCATTTCTGCATTCCGCAACCGGATTTTTCGAACCCTAAGTTTTTCTTATGCTATGTTTCAATTTAATTTTGGGTCCGTAAATATTGGTAATTTCATTTTTACTTAGAGTTTTATTTATTTATTTTGGTTTTGATTTTGTTTTCCAATTTCGATTTGTTTGAATGTATTTCTCAAATCTTGGGTTTCCTCTGGGACATTTGATTTCCAATATTTTGAGAATATGTATTTTTTTAATTTTTGTTTCATTTTATTCTTTTGGAAAATAATTAGTATAGGATAATAGATTTAATTGTTAGATCAATGGCCACAATTCACCCAAGAATGAAATGAACGGCTATTGAGTCTTAACTTCTAGGAGCAATATCTTGATATTTATGGATCCAAATGAAGCCCGAGATAGCTCGTTGGAAATATGGATGGATGGGGAATGGTTTGGGAAGATTATTTTTACCAATTGAATAGCTTAACAACCCCGAAAATATTTTTGAACAGTCAATTTCGGATTTGGATCAGATTTATCTGCTTTCATTATATTTTGGTTTGCAAATGTATTTTTATTAACTTGGATTTATTTCATTAACTTTGGAATGATGTTTTAATTTCTCTTTTGAATTGTACAGGTGTGGATTTGGATTTGGAAGGAGTCAAACTGAACAATTTACATCCCAAATTTGGAGCGATCAAAACGTGCCAAGTGGAAAGCAGTGATCTTTGGATGTGATTTCTGGAGTGCTGAAGATGAATCTAGAAAATCTGAGACATGGGTTTTGTATAGAATATGCCATATTATCTTAATAATGTGCAAAATCCTCAGAAAGTTCTTCATTTCGGCGATCTGACTAGTTTTTCAAAATGGAATTTTCCATATTTTTCTTATGGACAGATTTGCTAAATGCAACAACTCAGCTAGTTAGCTAAGAAATTGGGGAAACTGATCTTATCTTCTCCTGTTATTTATTTTGTATAAATACCTACCTTTTATGCTCTAAGGAGGGGGGGATCTCAGGAGAGACAAATTTCTTTCTTTCTTTGTAATATAAAATTGTTATGCATTTTTATGCACAGAGTTTGTTATTCAGATCTGTGGATGGTACTCCGATTTTTCAGCAAGCTAGTTCATTGGATCTGGAGATCTTCTGTACGGTTTTCATCAATTCATTTATAAAATTGAATTTGGTTTGTTTTCTACAATTTATTTTCAGAATATGTTTATTTTCATCTTATATTCACATTTTGTTGCCTGTGTTTAGACCTCAGAAGTTATTTTCAATTGCAGCATGAATCATTTTCAATCTGTGATGAGCAGAGTTCTTGATTTGTCCTGATTTTGTTCATTGCATAACCTCTCATTTTTTCTAACACACCAATTGATATGAATCTGATTTGTCAGCTTGATAATCAATTGAATGCTAATTAAAACTAATATTTTTTCCTTTTTCAATAATCAGTTTATGAAAAAAACATTTTTGTTTTCATTTTGCTAGTTATATTAGATGATTATTTTTATCATTTATCATAGATTAGAAGATTGGCATGAACAGATTATCACAATCACATTTAATAAATTACACATTAAGTTAGGTTTGCATTTAGGATCTAGTTTCAGTCATGATTCAAAGTCTCCTCTTTGAGGAGCAACCATCGCTTAATGGCTAACAGAGCTGTAAAACCCGTCGGAGTTAGTTATACCAAACAAATTGAGGATAGGGTAATCCTTGAGTAGGATTATTCGAAGCCTTCGGCTGGGTTATCTCCCTTGCGTTGTTGCTTGGGGTAGTTCCAACACATCTGAGGCTTCAACACTCTGTAGCTCCACTCTTAGGCTCCGCATGGTTTCTGTAATGTTTGGGGGAGTCACTTGGTTTTTCCTACCATTGGATTTGGTATCTTAATTCTCAATGTGTATATTATCTCCCATTGCATCAGCCTCAACCTCATAAGGATCCTGCACATCATCCATGATAATGACCTTCTTGGCCCAACAAAGATCGGAGGTTTCTCAACTGCACTATAGTCATTGTTGACGCTTTAACAACCATTGATATGATTCTGAATCTACAAAAGTGTTCATATAAACAATTTTTGTTATTTTTATTACAAAATAAAAATCAATTTTCATATATTCCGGAAAATGCCCATATTGATTGTTTTTTTGTCAATTATGGCTACAGGCACTTTTCTGATCAAATTATAGAAGCATATGAATCACCAATTCATAATTTATCTTTCTAAAATTGTACCCCTTTGGAAAATATTTCCAATGACTATAAGCATGCCCAATCCTAAATTCCGAGCACAAAGTTACAGACCTTGAAAATTGCTAATTTGGCCCAAATTTTGCACTTTTCCTGTAGGTGCATTTAACCTTAGAGACCAACTTTAGCCACTGTAGAAGGAAATTTATGGAGAACCGGAAAAATTATTATATTGGATTATATAATACATACAACCATGATTACTAAGCAATTTCTGGTTCTTTGATCTGATGCTCCCATCACTTACTATAAAATTATGGAATTTACTACCTTTCTGTTTCTCAACTTTCTTCCAGACTTAGAAAAAAAAATTGCAGTTCTGTAATACACCTTCACACTCCAAATTATGACAAAATTTAAGCTTCTCTAATGGTCACTACTAAACTCCATATCCAACTTTGTTGATAAAAAAGAATGGGGGTCAAGGGGGCTTGCCCCCTTCCAGGCTCTTTTTTTTTGTAAATAGTTCAATTTCGTGCAATCTGGCGCATAAGAAAATATAATTTTCTACTGCTGTGGCAAGGTAATAACGTGGCCTGACACATCCCTCCTGAGGTGTTGGACATGTCCCACCTGTCACCTTGTGACACGACCATGTCACCTTTTGTCGACCACCATGTCACCACGCTGGCATACCATTCGACCTTGAGCAGAGCACGTTGACTATTTTCCCTTTTACCACAAGCGGTAATGCACCCCCAGAAAAAAGTTTTGGAAAACAACCCTTGGGGAGGCATTATCAATCAAAAAGTGGCACGCGCCCCAAGTGGTTTTGGACACAACGTGCCCCTTGGCCCAAATTAACCATAGTGTACTTCATCGACGCAATGAGTCATGACCGTTGATATTCCATTAGATCTGAAGGTTAGATCTTCGCCTGCCTATAGATAATCGCCATGCACTTTCCCATGGCACGGTGTTCCACGGATGTAGATCTTCCTCTTCATCCAATGGCCAGATCTTCATCTGCCCACTACTAACCACCGCACAATTTTTCTATGTGCGATCAATTGTAACCGTTGATTTGCCCTATTACTCGACGGTCAGATCTTCATCCTCTCGCACTTCCTCTTAGGCATCCTTCAACATGCGGTTCTGATGTGGAAAGTCCACATCATGACCCCAACTCACGTGGATCTTCCACGTCACCCATCCATATGGCATGGGTGGGGTCCACATAAAATTTTTCCAAAATTTTTAAAATTTCAGATTTGTATGAAATTTTAATTCTTCAATAAGGGGATTGTTACCAAATTGATTATGGCCCCTTATTCGTCATTTAACAGAACTCGCCTTCCACATATACGTTTTCTAATTTCTGCTTGTAATTTGCACATGCTTGTCCCATATAGCTCTAGTATTGCAACCAGAAACTCTGATACCACTATGTAACATCCCTATCCCTCTTTCTGGCCAATAGGAGGGTACATTACTAAATTGTGGCTTCTTAATTTCGCCCCATGGCCACAATTATGAACTTATGCAACTAAAATGCATGTGCAGACATGAAAATAAAACACACAACAGAATAAACTAAATCCACACATACAAAATTCAATTTACAGGAATAATTATCACATGCATACAAATAAAATCATTGCACATCAAATACATAAGAATACTTATCTTTAAAAAAGAAGATCCAAGAAACTAGTTGTGTAAGAGTGATTTTCCACCCAGCCATAGGCACTCTGTCCAGCATATACTCTTTCTATTGAGAGACCACCCCCAAGCTGAGCTATGAGGCCACCAGGGAAAATGAAACACCTACAAGATTCTATATCTCTGCCCACAACCCATTCTACCTACTTTGCTTAGCCAAAAGTTCAACTAGAGCTCTATAGGGGTCTCACTGAGCCATCACAGCCATGTCACTCCTTCCAATTGCCCCAAACAACAGAAGGAAGTCATTTCCCTTCACTGATCCACAATTCCCTCAGGAAATCCAACCCTTACAATGCTTACCAGTGTGTGCAGTAAGAGTCCAACCTATTGTATGCTAATGGAGAACCTCCTGCAACATTAATCCATGACTTCTCAAGCATCCAAATGTAGCAGAACTCAATGGTTAAATTTTCCTATCTTGTCCAACCTCCATGCTCACCTATAGCCATCTATTTTCCCTTCCAAGAAATGTAGCTCTCTCTTCAAATACTAATTTATAGGTTAAGCATAGTTTGGTAATGGTCATCAACAACAATGGAAAACTCTACATAGTGTAGAAATCATCCATGAGAGAATGATCAAAAGAGTGCTAAATCCAAGGATATGAGGTAAGGGGGGAATACAACTAACATAGCTTCTTACCATAGAAGAAATAGGACTGTTGATAGTTGACATAATTGTCACAACCCCCATGCTTCAATAACTACATGAAGTGATTTTTCCCACCAACCTCACATATGCATTCAATGATTGGATATAATGGTCAAGAGAAGGTAATTGGCTTATTTAAGGCACATGGAAGATTTGGTTTCCTCATAGAAACCCTTCATCTTCCCCTCTAATGGAATCATAGCCCCCTCTAGTGCACTTTACACAACCATCTTAGATCATTTTATTATTTTTCAACATAATATTTACATACATTTCAAATTGGCATGATAAGGCAATCATATGGTCAAAATAAAAATATATACATCATACATACCTAGCGATTCACTAGTTGGGACTTGGCCTTGAGCTCCATTCTAGGAAACCATACTAGCATATTTACATCATTTACATAATTTTGATTAAATACATTCCAAGTCAAAATTGGGGGTATTACAATTCACTGGTGAAAATATTAAGCTATATCTTAGTAAATTAAAATATATCTTAGTTATTATCACATTGGGACATTCATCAATGCTTATATCAAAGTACAATGTTCATCTTTGTTTTATTTTGGTTATGTCACACTCCCAAAGGACTATTTTGGATTGTGGTGTTTATCATTGTTAAATTTGTAGAGAACTTCTAATTTTTCATGTATAGTTAATTTTAACCAAATTAAAAAATATAACATTAATAATAATAATAATAATGGTAAATTAATTATTCCTATGTAGCATATAATGATATTATGCTACAATTATAATTTAGACATTCATTTTTTAAAAACTTAAATACAAGATGTAACATTAGTTCAACATAGCAGTTAACACATAAGTAATGGTTAACTATGAATAATGATCATAATCCTTATGATTATATTAGTATTAATATTATTAATGTAGTGTATACATTATAAAATATATAAAGAAATTATATTAAAACTTTTATTACTTAAAAATTTTGATATAAAAAACATATTATCAATTTTTTTAAAAATATTTAGAAACATGAATATTATTATCATTAAAATATTAGTTTTGTGTACATTATTATTATCAAAATAGTAGTTTTGTCTATATTAGATGTTCACTAAGGAGATAGATGAAAGTAGATCTAAGTGAATAATGGTTAGGGTTTGGAGGAACTCTGGATACCTGGAAGGGAGGTTAATGGTGATTGGCGATCGGGACTTGGAGTTAAGCTGATCTTTTGGATCAGCCCAGTACCAACCAAGAGAAAAAAAGTGGGGATTGGTGTTTTTCTCCTAACGTCGGTTTCCTTAGTTTTTTTTCGTGCGGCTGCTAGGGTTTTCTCTTTGTTTTGTTTTGGTTTGATTCTATTTCTGGATAGATCTCACTGTTTTAGTGGTTTTGATCTCCTCCCTGCTACATTTGGCATATTGGTGTTAGGTGCTCGTGATCCAGTTTTTATTGGTTGGTGGTTGTTTAATTTATTCAAACCCAAACTTTTTTTTTTTTTCTGTCTGTTATTTTTCTACATGAGTTGGGGTTTTTTTAAGTGTTTTTCAGCAGACACGTGGTGTCATTTTCCATGGAATGTCCTTCGGTTCATGCTTCGGTGGCAGGGGACCACACTTGTCCCTCTTCTCAGGTGGGGGATTTTCCCATCAGCCTTGATTTGGGTAAGAATCATTTTTGCAAAACTTCACCCTTGGCTTCCCCGACATTCCTTTCCACTCCTCTTAGATGTTCGGGTGATTTTGCTGGCAGAAGGCTTAAACAGAGAACTGTGAAATCTAGGGATGGTCTTCATAGATATGTATTGGGCACTGATGTAGACCTTTGATCGTATGGAGATGTTGGATACTCCAACACTTGTGGGTCGGGTGTAGTTTTATCGTCTAAACAAACTTGAGCTCTCAGAATGGGTAAATCGTCACTAGACTCCATTGTTGGATGTTGTTCCTTGTATCAACCTTTTGATGAAAGGATGGATCATTTTTATCTTCCTACAAAAACTTCTTTGGATTTGTTTTTAAAGGAAGTTTTCTCTTACCAGGAAGGGTCAATCATTCTGAAAAAATGGCATGCAGCTTTCCACCCTGCAAAGGAGAAACAAACTCGGAGACACCTCTGGATGTTGGATCCTGGTTTACCCTTCGAGCTTTGGACGGATAATATATTAAAGGGTATGACGAACACTATGGAAACATTTATCAGAATTGACAGCAATGCTCTGTATGGTGTGGAAAAAAAGGTAGCGAGGGTTATGGCAGAATTTTAAATGGGGAAGGGTCTCCCGACAAAAATTGAACTTGTTTGGGGGAAGAGGGTTATTATTCAAAATCTTGGTTATTACAAGATACTATTCCGCTGCTTCCATTACCGATAGATTGGTCATGTGCGGGAAAATTTCCCTTCTTTTTTCCAATTGGTCTCTACAAGTTCTGAAGAGTCGGAAGATGTCGGTTCTAAGTCTTTGCCTCCCCATTCTTCTGAGGTGGAGCATGCTACTGGTCTGGCGGAGACGGATAAGTCTTTTTTCTGGTTCTCCTACCCTTTATGATAATGTATCTAAAGGTGAACTTGATTTCTATCTTTCGGTTGAAGAGTTATTAAACCATATATTATCTTCTTCGGAAAATTTCCCTAGGGTTTTGGGTTTGGTTAACAAATTTAATCAGGATTCAGTGAGTTAGGATAAGGGTAGTGCTATGGATTTTCCTTGTAATGTTGTGTTACCAAATTTCACTGACTCACCTTTAGACCCTTTGTTGGACTTTAAAGGGGGTGGTACTCCTTTTTATCCTCCTAATAGGCCCTATGAGCATCCTTTTTCTTCGTAACATGTTCCTTTGACGGCTATTGAAACCCCTAAACACTTACCTTTACCCCTTTCGAAGAAGGATGGGGAAATTCTGATAGAAAGTGGATACTCCCCAAAATCCTCTTATGATTTTATCACTCCTTTACAGGCCTATTCAAAGAACCCCTCTATGAATGTTGATGTTAAACCTACTCACAACCTTTGTTTCCAAAACATGACAATTCGGGAAATAGAAAAGGTTCACATGCTTCCTAGGAGGTTGAAGATTTTTCATGATATAAATCTATTTCTGATAGGTTGAATGATTCAGATAAGGAGAATGTTTTGTGTGGTTCAACAAGGGCACTTAGAGTGATGAAGCCCATTGATATTAGTGATTAATGTTAATTCTCTCTCTGAATATAAGGGGGTTGGGCAAGGTTTTCCGGATTAGGGCCTTATATAACCTTATCCATGTTACTAATCCAGATATCATTTTGTTACAATAGACTATCTATATGGACTCTTCTTTTATTTTAAAAGTGGCTAATATCTTGTCGGGTTGGGAACTGTCTTCTATAAGTTCTACTGGACTCTATGGGGGTCTGCTTGTTGGATGGAATCCTAAACTCTTTAGTTTCAGTGCTTTTAGAACTAAGGGGGGTATTGTAACCTACCTAGAACTAAAGACATTTTATGTTTTGGAAAAACATTATCTTAAAATTTATTGTAAAGTTTTATGTTGTTTACCAAGGATGGTCAAAGATGACTGTAATTGAATATTTTATTATTTAATAAATAAAAGAAGAGACACCTATCCAAAGAGGACTGTTGAAGAGTGTTCACTGACCCACTAGGAGGAATGATCTGGTGTAGAAGGAAAAAATGACAAATGGAAGCTACAACATTCACTTTCTAGCTGATGTAGGAGGCATCTTCCCTAAAATTGTGGTCATGTTCCCCAAGAAAGGAGGAACTGAGCAGGTGGCTCATTTAATTTAAAAATTGACCCAAAGACCTAAGCAAGCATATATCCATCGAATGAGCAGGAGGCTCACACAATTACGTTGTGGATTTGTTGCATACTGAAAAGTTAAGCACACAAGAGGGATTCGATGAGGGTAAAGCTAAAGTGAGATTTGTTGGAAGATTGTTGCAAGTTTGTTTGTTGAGTTACACAGAGAACAAAACCAGTTTCTACACCTAGTCTTCGTCCCGGTGGTTCAGTGAATAGGCTCGGGGGTCCTAAAGCAAGGAACTTGGCTTCTTTCATGAGATGGTTGAGAGGAACAGTATTCTCTTGGATTCAGTTGCATCTTCAAGTTTTTACCATGTTTTATTATAATTTATTACTTAACTGTTTAAAGCAAATAAAATGTATGACATGCAATTTTTTTTTTTGTTTAAAAGTCTTTTATGTTTCAATGTTGTAAAAAAGATAGTTATCATAACTTTCTATGATTGGTTATACTATGTATTTCTTACTAAACAGAAAGGTAGCATTAACTATTTAAATGAGCATTCAAATATACTGAGAATCTTAGTTTTTGTTTACCTGTACAATAGGAAAAACCTAAAACTCTCTATTCAAATATGATATGTATAGTAGTATAGAAGCCAAAGGGATAGATTACTCATATAATATATTTATTACAAAATGGTAATATACATAATATATATATATACAATCTACTATTAATATTATTAAGTCAAATCTAGAACAGGTAGCTTTAAAGAGTGAAAATATAAACAAAAACTTTTAACAAAAAGGCTCAAATATCAAATTCCTATTTCAGAGTATCGTAGAATAAACAAATGTTTAGATATAACCTCATGTTCTACCTTTATTACTTATAAACATGTAGTATTCAATATAGATACCAAACAATCATTATCGAAACACAACCATTTTATATAACTATACAAATGTACTCTCTGCTTATTCATTTATCGTTTGTTAGTATTATTTAAGTTATAACCAGGAGTAGGGAAATATAGCCATCATCGACAAGTTTGACAAAGGTTTATAGTATTTATCTTTGAAAATAAAATACAAAAAATTACAATCAGGGTTTTACCCTTAGATAAATACATCGAATCCCAAAACTAAGTTAACCATTCGAGTTTAAGCATTATCGTGATAACTTCATTCATAAATAAAAAATGAATAGGGTAAACAAGTTCATCGTTAGCGTTAATGGACATTCAATCTAAACATACAAATGCAGTTAGGTATTTTCCCAAACTTTATAAAGAAATCCATTAAATAATATATCATATTTATAATTTTGGGCGAAACCCTAACTAAGGGCATGAAGCCCGAAAACTTATGAACTACAGTATCGAAATACAGATTCACCACTATGGCTTACAAAACACCTACTAAACCGAAATAATAGAATGCAGACAACTTTTAATTACAACAAAGTATACATATGCATTTCCACAGCTAGGGCTTTGCCTAGTTTGTTGTTTATATAAACAAAATGTTGATGTATTTGTAACTTTGGAATGTATTTCATATATGTATATTGTATTCCTATAGAGATGTTATTATTCCTCTATACGGAAGTGTCGTCATTTATATTGTAAGTGTCGTAACTTATACTTGATGGGTTATTAGACCACCTTGATGGGGTCGGCCCTGTATAAGTCATGTGGGTTAAAGGATTATTAGACCACCCTATTGGGGGTCATCCCTATCAGCATTATGCTATGTGGTTAAGTTGAGGCCGATCTAGTAAAGGTTATTAGGCAAGTCAAGTCATGTATAAATAGAGTGTGGGAGGCACTCTATTTGATCATTCACTTCTCACTCACACACTCATTGGAGAGTGGCGCACTAGTGTAGGAGGAGAATTTGATACTAGGAGGACTATATCTTGTGCTTGGGTTGTATCATTGCTCTATCTATCTCTAAGGAAGTTGCGGGGTTTTTCACCTTCTTGATTTTCCCTGGTGAAACTCTGTGTCTCTTGTGTGCTTGCATTATTGTGTCCATGATTGATATGCTGTAGATATGTTGAACATGTTATTGTTGACTAATGCGACCTCAGTCGACAGGGGTTCACCTCACTGTTGACACATACCGCAGTCTCCCTGGGCACCGGCCAGGGCAAGTTTGAGCCCACCCAGCATCACCCGCAAAGCGGATGAGGTCTCACCCGAGGCATCCAGGAAGAGCAGACGGAACCATGTTTTTGCCGAGGGAGGAGGAAGAGTTGTGGCAACAAAGACTAACCCTATCGTGGTACTTTAAACAGAAACCTTAAGCATTCAACAGAGAGTTATACCATATTACTGCATCGCAGCATTTATCATCACATAAAACATATTATATAATCACAGCAGTTATCATCAAGGCAATAGTAAGCAGACATTGCAAAAAACAACATTCACACATTGCAACATTACACAAGGTTCAGGCCAAAACATCATTCTATTACTGTCACGATCATAAACCAGAAGCAAAAACATAGATCTCGCCCATAATTGGTCTTCTTCTTCTTCTCCATTCCTATCTATCTAACACTTACAACTCTCATGTATTTATAGGCTTTTGCCCTTACCATATTTGTCCACTTACAAACAACTTCCTAACCGACACTATGGACAAATGACCAACTATCTAACTGACTTGGCCCAAATGATCCAAAAACCCACATACTACGGTACAAGTGACTCACTATTACATAATATGTGGTCCAATTGACCCAAAACCCGTCAACTGCGGTATTCTTTAACACAAAATACTCCTTTCACACCCTCTTCAGGTGTGTCACAGTGTTGGCGGTATCACGACATTTCCCCATCAAACCGCCTACCAATAGGCCCCCAACACAATCTTGTGGCTTGCCCTCGAGCCACATCAACTGCTGGACATAGTGCACGTCGAACTGAACTATGGTCCGGTAACTATTCTTGCTGTCTGGATCACGGGGTGTTGTCCCACTCCTTCTGCTACACTGATCGTCAACTCATTGTGCTATATGTTCAATCCAAAATCGTCATCGCCTGACTTGCTGTCATGTACTTCTCAAACATCCTCGAGTCTCTTGAAAGGGTACTGACGGGAAGAAAAAGAGGACAAATAGTACCAAGATGAAAACTTAGCAGATGACTCAGGCACATCTGTTTCGCATTGGCAAACGGTTCCTACTGTGGGCAGGGAGCGACCGCCCCCAACCACCTCTTTGGTCAAGAAGAGCACGATCCTTCCAATAACTACTGCGTACTTAAACATGCTGAATTGGCCCTCGGCTCGGGCATAACACAGTGTAAGTGCACCCACCGTATTAAGGCTTTCAGGGACACTCATCATTCGGGTTCGCAGGGCCCCTGGGGTGCTTCCATGGGAAACGAAGTGAAGCATTTCCACAGCCTCCTTGGAATTCCTCACAACTCAATTCTCAACTTGATCAAACAACATAACCACTCTATGTTAGAACGACTATTCTATAGCGAACTACCAGTTGCCTCGGCTACTTATAGCCGGACCATTCTCGGGTCACGACAGTGGGAATGATGCCCCACTACCTCACAACAGCAAGCGGGAACCCATCAACTAACGCAGCAGGTGGCAACCATGCTGCCATTGAAGATCCCACATGTCGTCATGTGAGAAATCTCCTTCCATCGTGCTGATCATACCGGTCCAGTGTGCCATGTGCAAAACATTCCGTCGTCATGTGGTAATTCGGCCGAATCTCTGAGGTGCAAGCATGCATAGGGATGATGGGTAGTAGTGACAATATATTAGTGGACTAGGAGTCACAACGCTGCCCCATACCTCCCAAATCCTCTATAATCATCACAAAAATCCTTCACCAAAAGCTACCGTTGGTCTTGGGTGCAATACTACCATCAGTCTCCAAAATGGCAGCACAATCCTCCTCGCTTCCGCATACCTTCTTTTGTTGGTGCGCCATCGGCCACCAAGCAACTTGCAACGCACACTTTTTTCTTCTTTTTTTTCCCGATGCGACTCAGGCATCACACTGTTCCAAGCCCGATCAATAGGGCTTCAATCTGTGACCATTTACCAGCTTGAGGAGCATCACCCCATCCAACCACTGCAATTGAACCGCTCCTCCTGGCGTAATACTATTGATGCGATATGGACCCAGCCAATGCATCTGTAACTTGCTTGGATGCTTCATAAACTCGTTGTCGTATAATAGCACCAAATCCCCTTACTGAAACTATTTATTTTTTATGTGGCGATCATGCCATGCTTTCTGGCGATCCTTCTCCACCCCTTGGTGAAAGCCAGCGATAAATCGATCCTTTTCCAGCTGCACCAATTGCGCTAGATGCTCATGTAATTCTGCAACATCATCCATGCTTGTAACAGCCACAATTTGTAGACTTGGAACAATATACTCCATTGGCATAATTGCTTCCTTCCCATATAACAGCTTGAAAGGTGTCTGACCAGTCAACCTTTTACATGTGGTGCGATAGGCCCACAACATTGATGGGATTTTCAGATCCCAGTCATCGCGGTTCACATTGCACACCTTTGTCAACGCATGCTCCAATACCTTGTTAAATACCTCAACCGTTCCATTCGCCTGTGGGTGATAGGGTGTACTCTTCTTACACTGTATCTGCAATTCCTCCGTCAATGCATGGATAGTGTGATTCAGAAAGTGGTTCCCTTGATCACTCAGCAATATCTTAGGGCAGCCGAATCGAGTGATAATATGATCAAACAAAAATTGAGCAGCTGTTCCGGCGGAGCAATCAACTACAGGTACCGCCTCAGCCCATCGGGTCAAGTACTCCATCGCCGTGACAATATACCACACACCTGTGCGTTTGCCTACTGAACGAATCGGTCCTACAAAATTCACATCCCATTTTTCGAACGGTTGCAATGTCACTTGAGGTAGCAGCAGCATATCATCGCGTCTGGATGGCTTTCCAGTTCCCTGACAAATGTCACAAGACCGCACATAATCTGTCGCATCATTATGTAATGTGGGCCACCAAAGTACTACACGCAGTATCTTCCGGGTAGTCGCCCGACCACCATAGTGTCTGCCCGCAACTCCACCATGTGCCTCGGCCAATATCTGTGCTTGCTCATGCGGCAAGACACATCTACGGAATATCTCATCAGCGCCCAATTTATACAACTCTCCCGCGATTAGCTGAAAATCAGCAGCCTTGACAACCAATTGCTTCTTCTGAGTAGTGGTAAAGTCAACAAGCACGGTGCCAGTCACTAGAAACTAAAGGATGTCATCAAAATACTGATCAGCAGTGGCAACTTGAAATAGTTGGGCATCCGAAAACTCGTCTTCGATATTAGTCGGTTCCTCCCCTGTATCAATCCATGATAGATGCTCTGGTCTAGCATTCAACCGCCCCGGTTTCACAATAACTTTGAAATCAAACTCTTGAAACAAGAGTAGCCAACGACAGATCTTCCCCCCCAACACAGGCTTATTGACCAAGTATTTCAATGCAGAATGGTCAGTGAACATTTTAAAGTGGCTACCCAACAAATAGTTCGTTAATTTCTGTAGTGCATAAACCATGGCCAGACCTTCATGTTCTATGGTAGTGTAATTGCGTTCTGCAGAGGACAGCTCCCGACTGGAAAAAACAATAGGATGATCAATGTTGCCTTCTCCAGGTTGAGCCAGCACAACACCTAGCGCAATCAATGAAGCATCAACATGAACATGGAATTCCTTACTCCAGTCCGGAAAGACCAAGATCGGTGCCGATGCCATCTTTGCCTTGAGCGTTTCAAAACTATCTTGACATTCCGGGCTCCAGTGGAATGCCGCATCCTTCTTCAGCAACTTTTCCATAGGGGTAGTAATCACAGCATAACCCCTGATAAACTTGCGATAATATCCCGTATGGCCCAAGGTCGCGCGCAACTGTTTAACGGTGGTTGGCGGTTGCAACCCCAAAATGAGCGCAATCTTGGCTAGATCAACCAACAATCCCTGCTTACACACAATATGACCCAACAATATCCCAAACGGTGCACAGAAAATAAATTTCTTCATGTTCAAGGATATCTAGTGCTGTCGGCATCGCTCAAGCATTAACCACAGATTGGCCAGATGATCATGAATCAATCCATAAATGGTCCAATCATCCATATATACCTTCAAAAACTTTTGAATAAAATATTTGAATGCGGAAACAACTACCCGGGAGAATATCGCAGGTGCATTCTTCAAACCAAACGGCCTTACCGTGTACTGAAAGCAATCCCATTCAGTAACAAAAGTTGTATTAATGCGAATCTGATGGTAGCCAGAGAATCCATCAATGAATGAGTACATCTTCTGGCCACCTACTCCTTCAAGTACTTCATCAGTAAACGGGGTTGGAAAAGGGTCATGCAAACAGGCATCATTCAACTTTCGTAAGTCGACACAAATGCGCACTTCGCCGGTTTTCTTGTCTTGCACCACCATAGGACTGATCCATTCAGATTCTTCCACAGGTTCGACAATACCATCATCCAACATCTCATCAAGTTCTGCCTTGACCTTCTCTTTATGTCACAGATTCAGCCGATATGGTCGTTGCCAGACTGGCTTAGCATCTGGTTTCAATGGAATCCTCATCTCTCCTAAATCACCTAGGATCCCCTTCATTTCAGAAAACTTTGTGGGAAACACATCTTGAAACTCATGAAGTAACTCAGTAACCTTACTCATCATCTCATCGTCCCAATAATCCCCAACATTAGCAAACTTTGGAGTAACCTCAGTGCCGATATTCATCTTGCGAAGCTATAATGGTTGACTGAACTGATTACTTGGCACAATAGGTAGGACCACATCGCGACTTCCTTCAGATTTGGGAATGTTAACATTTCGGGGATCATCATTTTCCTCTGGGCCACCACTGATGTTGAAGCACTCCATGAGAGACTGCATCTGACAATGTGTGTGCGGGTCAACAGGGTAGGCTGCCGGAACAACCTGAAATACCACGTCGCAAATGAGTTGTAGGGCATTATGGACATCAGTGTTGGAATCTACAAAAGTGAATGTGTGAGTAAAACAGATCGTCAACTCCACCCATGTTGTAATGTCTCGGCACAACTCAGCTACAGTATAACATGAGCGCGGTATCTCTTCCAAAGTATGGACAAAAGCATGGACCCATTCATCTCTGGGTCGCGCTACCCACAATCGTTGGCATTCCATCACATGATCACTGGGATCAGTTTGGCCATCGTACTTGCCAGTGTGATAAACCTCAGTATTGCCGAACCGAACCATCATCAACCTTAGACACTATGACCAACTCTTAATGAATTTCTTATGTGTCGCCCACCAGCATGCTGGAACAACCTTTAGCGCTTCCTCCAATGCCAACAATCGTTGTGGTTCTGAGACGCGGTCTTCAAATTCTGCTAAAAAGGAGTTTAGGCTAGGCAATCCCTCATAGACAGGCAGTGTGACCATCTTTGTGGCAACCCGACATAAGGATTGCGTAACTAAGCCACATTTTCAGAATGGTACTTCATGCATTCGGTTCTGCCAATGTTCTAAAGCATCATCAGAGTCAGAATACGCAGAGCTCTCGCTGTGCCACTCCAACTCACCATAAATGGTAGGGTGGATATAATATTCATAAATATTGAATGCATGGTCCCATCCAGCAGTACCACCATCTCTGACAGGTTCAACGTGTCGGCATCCTTCAGCCGGTTCCAATGGGGCTATGACTCTGAAGTCGCGATTCTCGAAGGTCATCATGCTCTTCTTGAAGTTGATTACAGCTCCACTATCGTTAGCCCATCCAATCCCCAAGAGCGCCATATAAGAGCTTCCTCCATCAACTACTTCAATAAAATCAAAGTCGGCATAAGTCTTCATTCCCTCAATATCAATCGTGAGCTGTGGAACTCACCCAATGGGTGTTACCTTCGCATGGTTAGCCAACCGTAGCTGTACAGGAGACCATCTCAATGGGATAATCCCCATCTTCCACCACGCCTGCTTGATTAAGATGTTAACATCCGAACCAAGGTCAAGAATCATAGAGTCAACATCATAGTCACCAATCTGAATATTCATTCGCATCTCCTTGACAGTCTTCCGTCGCTGTAGGTAGTTTACTGCAGACTCCTGCCGTCCTTTCGGAAATTGTTGTAACCATCCCTCAATCTCAACCAGGGAAGTCGGGTCTTAGGCCAATAACAGACAATTTTCAAGAAACTTTTGCAATGTGCCCGATGGTGGCGACCGATCAGCGTCCGATGTAGTATCAAAGATGGGCGGCATATCGCAAACAACAGCCGTACCGCGGTCTTTCTCCAAGGTGCGACATGTCTCCAGGAATGTTTCCTGCTCTGTATCAATGTCTAAGGGTACCGTCTTCTAACCAACCAACCGAATAAGTGGTTGCGAACTATCTTCCTCAGTCGTCTTGCCTCCACGAGTGACAACAACCACCGAAGCATCTTGTGGTCGCGGTTCTGCATAAATGGTCGCAATATTTGCACCATGCGTCTGGTTCTGCTGCAAATTCCCTAGTTGATTGATATTTTGATTGGCGTTCGGTGGTGGTCATGGGGGCTGGTTCTATACTAGTTGCTGTACCGGATTCTGCACTAGTTGCTGTGGCTGGGCCTGCTGCCATCATGCAATCAACTGTGGACAATTCTCAACTGTATGATCATTACCAAAACAAAATGTACACTGATTCTATAGCAGTGGGCAGTCGCGCTGATAATGCCCCCATACCGCACAGTGGTAACATTGAACAGGTCCACGACCACCTCAGCCTCGTCCTCCACGACCAAATCCGCCACCGTGTCCTCCTCGGTAGCCACCCTACTGCTGGTACTGAGGTTGGTTAAACTGTTGCTGCACTAGTGCTGGTGGTACCCCTTGCCCTTGTGGTGCATACTGCGGTTGCTGTACATACTGTGGTTGTGGGGGATTCATCTGCATCGAGGTGTATTGGGGCATGAACTGCTGTAGTTGTTGTTGATGTGGTGCAAACTGCATCTGCGGTTGTCGTAGCGGCTAGGCTACCTATGATTGCAGTTGTGGTTGTTGCACGGTGCGCTAATAATCCTTGACATAGAATGCATCACACACCCTCTCCTACAGAAACCCATATTCATGGCAATCTTTGTCATCGTGACCCACCGACTTGTAGAATGTGCAATAAAGATTCCGCAGTGTTGTGACCATTTTCTGCATATACGGGTAGTTATCATGACTATGCCCAAACACCTTACAAACGCGACACCATGGCATACTAACGCCATTCAACGGGTTTGGCGCACCTCACACCAAATAATTATGGAAATCCAGGAAATTGTCCTTCGTATGCCCTTCTCGTCGGCATCGCGTACACCATACTTCATCACGCTGTTCCTTGTTCTTCTTTAGATCCTGCAATTGTATAGTCAGGTTAGTGAGCTGTGTCTGTATCTGCAACATCCCAGCTGCATTATCTCCAATCGGTGACACTTCCAATCGCATTGCAATCTCTAGAGATTCGCTAGGCGTCGATGTACTTTTCTGCATCAGCAGCAGCCGAATGTGGGGTAGCAGTGTCGTAATGAACCATTCTTTATGTTGGATGGCACTCATATCAAAGCTATCCTTTGCCATCAGTGTCTTGAATCGCAGGTCGAAATCCCATACTGTCTCATTGGGATACTGCTTAATTTCCTTCAATTTAGTAATATATTGAGCCTCCAACTTTGGCCTTCTAAACTCAGCAATCAGCCCATCCCGGATCTCATCTAGTGACTTTTCTGGGGCCCCCATAGGGACTAGAATAAACTTCATGAACCAATCTAATGCACAACCTCGCAAAGTCGTGGCTAACTGTCCTTTCTTAACATCAACATCAGTGATCTGTTTCATGGTCCAGACCGCTTCACATAAAAACCAATACTGTTATGGGTTATCTGTCGCACTTCCGTGGAACAATGATAACTTAGCATCATCGCCCATCATTTTGGGCTTTCGTCCTCCTGTCGCTGTGCTACTACCAATAAACTTCTGCAGAATTGACGAACTTGGTGGTGTTGAAGTGGTATTTCTTGTTGGTTGTGAGTCAGTGAGCAGAGGTGTGGGTACGTTGGTGCTGGGTTTGGTCCTACCTCTATCCTAGGCGTAGCCTAGTTGTCCCTATCATGACTGTGAGGTCGCTTCGTCCTGTGTGGTCTTCCTTCGCGGTTTTGCGGTCCGATCGCAGCAAGACCTTCTCCTGTCCTCTGCCTCTTCTCTTGTCGAAACCTTGCTCCTCCCCTCGTAAGACCACTTTATTCCTCGGCTTCGCTCACAATCTCCTCATGGTCTACCCCCATCTACCCCTTACCATTCCATATACTGCCCCCAAGCAATCGCGGTACCCACGGCCTCTTCCCATCAGGCTGTCTATTGATCAAGGTGCATCTTCAATATACCCTTTTCGCAGATTAGCATCTTAATCGATAGTTGGAGTGACAGTAGAAACCTTCCCCTTGTTCCTCGGAAGAAGTATCTTTCGGCTTCACTATACAATTTCTTCGTGTCGACCACAAATTCAGTGATATATCCCTCCAATATGCTATCAAGCCAAACTTCGACAGCCCGCGATGCCTTATTATCGACTTCCTGCAGCTCCTGAATCAACTCCGGGGTCCAAGCCCTCGGCTCACCACCCTGGAAGTTCCTCTTCTGGAAGGTCAGCTTCAACAACCATTGGTATAGAATGACCGAGAATTCACAAAAAAAACCATTCATGTGGACCGTCGTGAATATATCTTCCCAACCAGTGATCTACTGTCAGTCGCGTGCTCCGACTTTCTTCTTCAGCAAACTCTTGCAGCTTCTGATCGAACCATTTCTATATCTACGGCTTTGTTTGGTGCCACAACATCACCTCCTTCTACTCTGCACACGGTCCCGGCAACGGAACCATTTGTTGATCAACGTGACCTCAATCGACAGGGGTTCACCTCACGGTCAACACATACCGTAGTCTCCCTGGGCACCGGCCCGGGAAAGTTTGAGCTCACCCAGAAACACCCACAGAGCGGATGAGGTCTCACCCGAGGCGTCCAGGAAGAGCAGAAGGAACCATATTTCCGTCGAGGGAGGAGGAAGAGTTGTGGAAACATAGACTAACCCTATCGTGGTACTTTAAACAGAAACCTTAAGCATTCAACAGAGAGTTATACCATATTACTGCATCGCAGCATTTATCATCACATAAAACATATTATATAATCACAACAGTTATCATCAAGACAATAGTAAGCAGACATTGCATCAAACAACATTCACACATTGCAACATTACACAAGGTTCGGGCCAAAACATCATTGTATTACTATCGCGATAATATACCAGAAGCAAAAACATAGATCTTGCCCATAATTGGTCTTCTTCTTCTTCTCCATTCCTATCTATCTAACACTTACAACTCTCATGTATTTATAGGCTTTTGCCCTTACCATATTTTTCCACTTACAAACGACTTCCTAACTGACACTATGGAAAAATGACCAACTATATAACTGACTTGACCCAAATGACCCAAAAACCCGCATACTGTGGTACAACTGACTCACTATTACATAATATGTGGTCCAATTGACCCAAAACCTGCCAACTGCGGTATTCTTTAACACAAAATACTCCTTTCGCACCCTCTTCCGGTGTGTCGCAGTGTTGGCGGTATCACAACATTTCCCCATCAAACCGCCTGCCAATAGTTATTCTCTTAGTTAAGATCCTAGATCAGACTGAAATTCTGAAAAATAACATGGTATCATAGCTAGCCTGAAAGAAGGCATGGTATGGCATTTATGACACTTGCACTTGCGAAGCTAGGGCTTGATATAGAAAAAACCAGTCATCGTAGCACTTTCGCTATAAATTCATTTTGGCAAAGTTTCAAGATCTGAAAATATTACAAGTCGAAGATAAAATCCCCATGTACCTTGTTTCCGAAGGAGAGCCTCTAATTCGTTGTACTTTCATATTTATGATCTGTACAATATAGGGTTTATGCCTCTTCCATATCTCAGTCATAAACAAGTGACCTAGAAAGAAAGGTCACAAATTGGGATAGGAAGCTCCAAATGAAATTTCATAAAAATTGGCAAGTATGGAACGAACTGCACTTTCACAGGTACGATTTTCAGAGGCCGAAATTGAACTAGTGACACGTGGCACTCCGTACAAGTTCGCTCTCCTATTGTATCCCATAAACAGGTCACGCTGCAACACTTGGCATAAATCTCTCTCAGATAATCCATTTGAGGTCAAAGCTATGGGGTTGGAAATTTAACAGGTCAGGCTACCACAGGCAGAAGTTTCAGACCCTGTAGATCCGAAATTTCTGAGTTACACCAGAAACAATCAGGTGCATATTTCTATCAAAAGAGAATTGGATTTTGAGCACCTTCATTCATGGCTACGAGACTTTATGGTTTCGGAGAAAGTTGGAATTTTTGTAATCGGAGACCACGAATGGATGCTCCTCATCCAAATTGAAATTTAGAGACCAAGATCGAATTTTTTGGTTTGGCAGAAGGTCGAGCTTGATCAAACCCTAGTTCGGGACTTTGATTGGAAAAGTGGAAAATTAGGGCTTCTACAAAATTTGGAATTTTTGAATTCTGTGACCATGGCTGGAAGCTCCTTGGAAAAACCGAAGTTTAGAGATCTGGACCAAACTACTTGGTTGGGTGAAGCTCCAGGAAACTCAAACCCCGATTCAGGGTCCTGCCCAGTGAATCCGGAAGATAGAAAAGCAAATTTGAGGGGTGAAACTTTGCAGTTTTCAAATTATGAGTATACCAGGTTGATCAACTCATCAAGGTGCATCTTTCTATCCTTTCAGAAGTTTGAAATTCAAAGTTTAGGGTTTCCCTGAAAAACCCTAATCCAACTCCAGATCCAGTTTCTGCAAATCAAGTGGATTGGGTTAATCCTAAGAGAGAATGGATTGGTCACCTGCATAAGTGAAGAAGTTCCTGTTTCAGAGGGAGATGAGGCTAAGGCCTTACACAAGAAGATTACAAGCAATCTCGACAGTTATGACTTATCTAGGAATGTTTCGAGATTTGTTCATGATTAAGTTTATGGTATGTTTGTCTTCATTAAGGTTAGTACAATCTTGATTAACTTTAGACTTGTCGTATCACCTTAATAAAATTATGAATGAAGATATTCATTGATTAGGGTTTTGACACTTATGATTGTAATAATGCATTGTGGTGTTGTATGAGGTTGATGTTGTTCGCTAACATGAAAGGTACATCAAGAAAGACAAATCATGTTCTAGTTCAAAAACATATGACCATGGTGACATGAAGACAAAGATTCATCCATTGTCATGGATCACATAGAAGCTCTACTTACGAGGTATGCATAATTTGGTTCTACAATGCTTAACCTATGAGATATGCAGGTTACTAGCACAAGTCATTGAAGAGAACAAGAAGACATTGCTAGACATAACTAGCAAATATGATAACCAGGTATTTTTTTTCTATATCAAGTTAGAATCCTACCTTGTGTTAGGATCTTATACTGTTGTATGGTTGATAATGATTATTCATTAAGTTAGAAATGTAAGTAGTCAAGGGTTTATGCATATTATGTATCTTACCTTGATTGATGATATGAATAACCAGAAAAGTCCTTTGGTCAAATAAGAATATGCATGAGTAAAAGAAGTATTCCCTGAAACCTTGAATACTAATGTTTATTATTTGTGTTTGAAATGATCATGACTATACATGTTTAATATTATTGTGTTTTGATAGTATTGAGGTTATACTAATGAATGTATGAATGAGACCTCGAGGATAACACAATGATGATACTAGTAAGGATGCATAAGTGATCAAGGATGGATATAAGTTCAAGGATAGGTAATCCAGGAAGCAAAGATCAAGAGGGAGCACGCTCCAGTAATTCCTGCAAGGAAGCAAATATTGAGAGGGAGTCCACCCTATAAACCAAACAAAGATAAGTATTTGAATTGTCATTTCTTGCATATTTGTTTGTTTAAATAATATTGTTCAATGATGTATATGCTTATGTTCCTAGACTTTGGGTGTGTATTATGCATATTAGAATAATTGCATTAATGAATAGTATACTACTAATATGCATGTGATGGCTAAGTGGCCTATGGCATTGTACAACATTCCATTGCTACTTATCTAGAATGAAACCTCTTTGCTGACATGTTGGGAGTTGTGCACACTCTTAACAATGTTTTGGTAGAGATTGGAAAGCATATAGAAAGTTACGTGATGTGGATAAATCTTGTATTGAAGCATTGGCTAAGATAATTGCATGACTGTATGACATATTTATCTATGTGTAAGAATTTGTTCTGAAAACTATGAGATGTTTTCTAATCATGCAATTTAACTTGTTTTGTAGGAAAGAACGTATACCATCACCTACAAAAGAAGGACTACAACATTTGTTCAGCAACGAAGTAATCTATTAAACATATTGAAGTTCCCAGGATTTGAGAAGAATGCCATGATCGAGGAGTACCAGTCGATCATGAAGAATGATGTTTGGGATGCAGTTCCAAGACCTGAAGGGAAGTCTGTTGTGACTTCCAAGTGGATCTATAAGATCAAGCATGCTGCATATGGTAGCATAGAAAAATACAAAGCGAGGTTTGTAGCTCGTGGGTTCTCTCAGAAAGAGGGGATAGACTATGAAGAGACTTTTGCTCCTATAGCCAGACACACTTCCATTAGATCAGTACTTGTCCTGGCTACAGTGATGAAATGGAAGATACACCAGATGGATGTCAAGATAGATTTCTTGAATGGTGTAGTTGAAGAGGAAGTGTATGTGGAGCAGCCACTTGGTTTTGAGACACATGACAGGGAGTCATATGTGTGCAGCTTAAAGAAATCCTTGTATGGCTTGAAGCAAGCTCCTAGGACTTGGTATGGTGTAGGATAGAAAACTTTCTATCCATTTTGGGCTTTACCAAGAGTAAAGCGGATTCCAACCTTTACTACAAGGTTGAGGAAGGCAATCCTATGATACTCTTATTGTATATGGATGACATGTTTGTAACAGGTGAGGATAGATTGATTGCCGATACAAAGAGGAAGCTTGCTACCAAGTTCGAGATGAAGGACTTGGGTATGATGCACTACTTTCTAGGTATGGAGGTGTGGCAGAGCACAGATGGAATATTCCTTGGACAAAAGAAGTATGCAGAAGAGATCCTGAAGAGGTTCGAGATGATGGATTGCAAGGCCATGGACACACCTATGGCATCGAATCTGAAGATTTTGTGTGATGCTTCATCTGAGCCGATTGATGTCACGATGTATCGTCAGATGATTGGGTCCTTGATGTACCTGACGAATACGAGACCACATATTTTCTTTGCAGTGAACGCATTGAGCCAGTTCCTGACAGATTCGAGAAGTGTTCACCTGGTTGCTGTAAAGCATATTTTGGGATACCTGAAGGGTACAGTTGATTATGGGCTCAAGTATGATGCGAATCAAAATTTTAACCTGTAGGGTTATGTTGATTTGGACTGGGCAGGCAGTGCTGCAGATAGGAAGAGCACTTCTCGGTGCTGCTTTAGTATGGGATCAGGTGTGAGCTCTTGGTTTAGTAGGAAGCAATCCTATGTAGCACTGAGTACAGCCGAAGCAGAGTATGTTGCATCTTGTTCGGCTAGTTTTGAGGCAGTATGGCTTCGGAAGCTACTGTCTGAGTTATTTGATCTCCCACTGGAGGCTACTGGTATCTTTTGTGATAACCAGAGTTGTGTGAAGTTGTCTGATAATCCGGTGTTCCACGACAGGTCGAAGCACATTGAGATCAAATATCACTATATCAGGGATATGGTGTAGAGAGGAGCTATAAAGCTCCTGTATGTTGCGACGGATGAGTAGGTTGCGGATGTGTTGACGAAACCACTAGCCAGAGTGAAGTTTGAGTACTTCAGAGAGAGGCTTGGTGTTCTTCAGATTGACGATACTTCGAGGAAGAAGTGATGGACACATTTCATGGAGCCATTCCAAGCATGGTGAGAGGAGGATCCTTCCCATGGCTAGGGATGTAAGCACTGGATGATGAGGATCAGGACGATGCTACAGTTACTGCTATGTATATGCATCATGTTGGATGTTGGATATGATCAGTTGGATCATGTATATGTATATGCATCATGTTGGATGTTGGATATGATCATTTGGATCATGTATATGTATATGCATCATGTTGGATGCTGGATATGATCGGTTGGATCATGCATTTATGTATGTATCAGGTGGATACATTATATGATCAGTTGGATCATGTATGATGATATGTATTAGGTGGATACATTATATGATCAGTTGGATCATGTATGATGATATGTATCAGGTGGATACATTATATCATCAGTTGGATCATGTATGATTATAACCAGGTGGATACATTGTATGATCAGGTGGATCATGTATGTGTATATGTATCAAGTGGATACATTGTATGATCAGTTGGATCATATATTTGTATATGTATCAGGTGGATACATGGTATGCATTAGGTGGATGCATTGTATGATCAGGATGATCATAGATGTGAGCTTCAGGATGTTGCTCCAGATGATATGCATCAGGATGATGCTATGATGATGATCAAGATGATCGTGTGATTATGTACATCAGGATGATGTATGGTGAGTATCAGGCTGATACTCTGTGGTCGTGGACAGGTTGTGCAGATAAGCATATAATAGAACCCTGGGAGATTTGCAGATGCTCTTGCTAGGTTTTACCGATGGCATATAATAGCTCCCTAGGAGGTCTGGAAAATGCTATTGCTAGGTTTTTTTTGGAAGGACATATAATAGCGCCCTGGGAGATTTATAGATACTCTTGCTAGGTTTTGTCGATGGCATATAATATCTCCCTGGAGATATGGTAAATGCTCTTGCTAGGTTTTCTCCGTGGCATATAATAACTCCCTCGAATATCCTGCAGGTTGTGCTAGGAACGTAATCAGTCCTGGGATGCTCTTGCTAGGTTTTTCCGGTTGCATATAATTTCTCCCTGGGATATTTGTAGATACTCTTGCTAGGTTTTTCCTATGGAATATAATATCTCCTTGGGAGATTTGTGAAATGCTCTTGCTAGGCTTTGCTTGGTCACATGTAATAGCTCCCTGGGAGATCTTACAGGTTGTGTTGGGCATGTAATCAGTCCTGGGATGCTCTTGATAGGTTTTTCCGGTTGCATATAATTTCTCTCTGGAAGATTTGCAGATACTCTTGCTAGGTTTTGCCTATGGCATATAATAGCTCCCTGGGAAATCTGTCAAATGCTCTTGCTAGGTTTTGCTTGGTCACATGTAATAGCTCCCTGGTAGATCTTGCAGGTTGTGATGGGCACGTAATCAGTCCTGATATGCTCTTGCTAGGTTTTGTTGATGCACGTAATGAGTCATGAGGATCCACAGTATGACCAGTGATGATGAAGACCTACAGATGGTGGACCTACATCCAACATGAAAAAGGGTTAGCTCTGTAGAACTTCCTATGATGAGCATATTAGAGATTGATTGAGATAGCAGCAACAGTGATGATGACAATGATTCGATGACGATGATCCAGTTACGATGATTTAGAGAAGAAGACTTGTGCTAGCAGATCTGTGTCGAGAAATACCTTCTTAGTTAAGAGGGAGTGTTGATGTATTTGTAACTTCGGAATGTATTTCATATATGTATATTGTCTTCCTATAGAGATGTTATTATTCCTCTATACAGAAGTGTCGTCATTTGTATTGTAAGTGTTGTAACGTATACTTGATGGGTTATTAGACCACCTTGATGGGGTCGGTCCTGTATAAGTCATGTGGGTTAAAGGGTTATTATACCACCCTATTGGGGGTCGACCCTATTAGCATTATGCTATGTGGTTAAGTTGAGGCCAACCTAGTAAAGGTTATTAGGCAATTTAAGTCATGTATAAATAGAGTGCGGGAGGCACTCTATTTCATCATTCACTTCTCACTCACACACTCATTGGAGAGTGGCGCACTAGTGGAGGAGGAGAAGTTGCTGCTAGAAGGACTATCTCTTGTACTTGGGTTGTATCATTGCTGTATCTATCTCTGAGGAAGTTGCGGGGTTTTTCACCTTCTTGGTTTTCCCCGGTGAAACTTTGTGTCTCTTGTGTGCTTGCATTATTGTGTCCATGATTGATATGATGTAGATATGCTGTACATGTTATTCTCTTAGTTAAGATCCTATATCAGATTGAAATTCTGAAAAACTAACACAAAACGAATTCTTATACAGAGAATCCACTCCAACAGTGAGGGCATTTCCCATTATTCATATCAATCTCCATTAATGACAAACTCAAGTTCACTATAAAATACCATACGAACAAAATCATTGTAACTTAATAGTTAAAGTTAAAATATTTTACAGAGAAGCTAAAACAAAACCATTATATTATTTCATCATAACTGTTGGGTGAAATCCCAACTAAAGGCTTTTAAGCCTAGAAAATTTACAAAGTAAACATTGTATTTCGACTTTATACATTTCGCCATTTTTTGGCGTCAAAGAAAAGTAAACCCTACAACATTGTTATTTACAGAAGTTAACAACATATTAACATCACAGGACCGGCCCAAAGCATCACAATAACATTGCAGCAAGGCAGGAAACGTTTGAACAGGGGTTCCAGGAAGGCCCGAAGCTTACCGAATCAATTTTTTCCAAACCCTGGATCTTCTATTATCCACTTTCAAACTTTAACTCTTAACCAGAGACTTAGAGTTAGCACGAATCCCTCCTGTCAATTACACAGAACACATTGCATTATAAACTATTCATATTTATAAATTAATTGAAATATTTATTCAAAAACAAAAGAATTTTACGCCGAACTTTACCTCTGTGTGAAAGTCCTTTCCAAGCCAAGAGCCAAGTTTCTCTCCCAGTACAAACGAACAAAGAGAACATTGCAACTCTGGTTTTTCTTCTCATAACTTGAAACAAATAGCTACCTCAGCGTGGAATCCTCTCACAGCCATTAGGGTCGAGAGCTGGGCTCACCCAAATGCAAAATGAACAAAGGAATTCGATACAGCCCTTTTGCATTGAGAGTTTAGTGTTTAAGCCACCGTGGCTCTCCACCCATGGCCTTCACATGGCCTCATTAAACCTCATAGCTGTAACCACCACGATTTTAATTTGTAACCATATGCTATAGTTCATGCATACATTTTAAAACTTCAACTTAATGCCACTAAAACACTTAGCTAGGATTTTGATATTCTAGAACTTTTTCACATATTTCAACTTTGGTTTAATGCCATAGATTGGCAGTTAGGATACCACTATTCCTATATTTGGTAATCCTTGATAACTCTTTTATAGTGCATTAATACTCATAGTTAGGTTATCATTCCACCTTAGTGGACATTTTATTAATCTCCAATCCATTTTGATGTTAGTTGGAACCTTACCCGGAACAAGAATACCATTTCAACATGCATTAGCTTCACGAAAGCTAAGTAATCCCAGGGGCGTCACAACAACACCCTTTCAAACAAAAAGAAGATAATCAGTATCTCAAACATAAAAAATAAGGAATCATAATACGATGATCTTAGGACGTAGAATTATATTAATCGTTAGTTAAACATCAACGTCAACACAATAAGAGATCAAGTATTATATTCAATGTGAAAAGTACGTAAGGAATAATAAACGTCGATTTTGTAATTTGAAGATAAATAAGTTAAACTTACACTTCATAAAAGTAATGTCATTGAATGCAAGTATACATTCATGTAGATATTAAGATAAGAAGTGAAACTTAAGCATATTTCTAGATCTTTTGGGTAGTTATACCTTATACGATATTTTTTTTATATGGATTTTTTAGTTGTCACATGTGGTATCAGAGCACTGTTGCAAATGCTAGGCCTGAAAGTTGGCTCAACTCACGCATTCCATATAAAACGGGAAAACAAAATATATTGAATTATGTTTAAATTGTTTATGTACAGAAATATAAATTCTATTTTGCATGGAATGGAAGGAATAGAAGCATATGCTGAAGATGGAACCCATCATAGTCATGAACATGAAAATGTTAATAACGATAATATATGGGTGGAATTGAATAATGATAATAAATCAACAGAACTACTCCAAACTGTGAGGGACTTAAAAGTTGAAATACAAAATGTTAAGGAAGATAATGAAAGAATTCTGATGGCACAAAAAGAATTAAACCATGTATTGCTGAGTAAATTACATGATGAGGAAAAGGATAAAATGAAAGAACTTAAATCTGAATCTGGAACTTTACAAACGTAAAGGTAAAAAGTTAAAATTTTATGATAATGAAAGTAATTCTTCCATGGAAATTAATGTTAAGTCACATAGAAAGAAATATAAATATTGCAGTGAAAGTAGTGACAGTGACAACAACCCTAAAAAGAGAAAATATAAACCTTATGAAGAAATTTCAGGAGAGTTTAAAAAGATAAAACCACCAATGTTTAATGGAGAGGTAGAAAAAGGAGAAGAAGCCGAGGCATGGCTGTCCGGGATGGAAAAGTATTTCCAAATTATAAGTACTCAGACAGGTTGAAGGCTAAAATGGCTATTTACAACTTAATTGGAAAAGATGATATTTGGTGGCAGGACATAAAAAGAGAAAAATATTAAGGAAAAGTATGTAACTTGGAGTACCTTTAAAAAAAATATTTTAAGAGGAAATTTTTGTTTGAACAATATTACAAGGAAAGGGATAAGGAATTTTATGACTTGAAGCTAGGTTCAATGAATATGAAGGAACTACGTAGTAAATTTTTAAGTTTATTACGATACGTACCTTATATCATTGACGAAAATCCCAAGATTCAAAGGTTCCTACGTTTCTTACCTCTTACCTTGAAGGACAAAATTGAATACGATAATCCAAAAACCCTTGAAGAAGCAATGAGGAAGGCTAATTTCTGTTATGAACAAAGCAGAAATAAAAGAGAAGGTATACCTAACTGGAAAGATAAAAGAACAAATAATTTTGAACAAAGAAGGAAGAGTTTTAAGTTCAACATAAATTTTGGAAATAATTCATGGAATTATGCTAAGAATAATTATCAAGGGACAAACTTTAAGGGTAATACACTGCAGAATTCTTCAGCAGGAAGGAACAGAGACATACCTAATAATTTTGCTAAAAATACTGAACAAAGAGAACCTGTTAAATGCTGGGAATGTCAAGGACCTCATTATGCAACAAATTGTCCTAATAGAAAAAGAAATCTCAGCAATGTGCATATAGTACAGGAAGAAGCAACTGTTGGTGACATAGCAAACGAGATGGATAGAATTAATGCAGCATTGGAGAATCGGCATGCTGATCACCAGACATCTATGGTGGAGATAGAAGGTATGATAAAGAACAAACCAATTTATATTTTGATCGATCCATGTGCTAGTTTAAGCTATGTGTCACCTAGTATAACAGAAAGTTGTAATTTAAAGTTGAATAAGTTTGAAAAGTCTTGGATGGTATAGTTAGCTACAAGAACTAAAAAAAGGTAGTTAGCTATGTTAAATATTGTGAAATGTTTATGGGTCAATTAAAAACTCAAGTGAAATTGAATGTGTTACCTCTAGGATCATATGATGTTTTAATAGGTATGGATTGGCTAGAAAAACACAGAGTAGTTTTAAATTGCTTTGAGAAAACATTTACATGCTTAAATGAGAAAGGAGAAACTGTCGTAGTGAAAGGAATTTCTAGGAAAGTTTATGTTAGACAGATTTCAGCATTACAAATGAAAAAGGTTGTACGTAAAGGTTGTAAAGTTTTTTTTGTACATGTAATGAGTGATGAACACTTGAATAAAGAACAATTAAAAATTGAAGACATACCAATCTTGAAAGAATTTTCAGATGTATTCCAGGAAGAGATTCCAGGAGTACCTCTAAAAAGAGAATTGGATTTTACTATTGAATTGGTACCTAGAGAAGTACCAAATTCAAAGGCACCTTACCGGATGAATATTCTCGATCTTAATGAATTAAAATTACAATTGAAGGATTTAATAGATAAAAATTATATAAGACCGAGTGTATCTCCTTGGGGAGCACCTGTCATTTTTGTTGAAAAGAAAGACAGTGCCTTACACCTATGTATAGATTATCATCAGTTAAACAAGATGACAATTACAAACAGATATCCATTACCCCACATAGATGATCTATTTGATCAATTACGTGGGGCAACAATATTTTCAAAGATAGACTTGAGATATTGATACCATCAAGTCAGAATTGAAGACAAAGACATATTTAAAAATGCATTTAGAACCCGCTACGGGCATTATGAGTTTGTAGTTATGCATTTTGGGCTAACGAATGCTCCAACAGTTTTTATGTGCTTAATGAACAATGTCTTACATAAATATTTTGATAAATTCGTAATTGTTTTCATCGATGACATACTGATTTATTCAAAAACAAAGGAAGAACATGATGAACATTTGTAGATAATATTACAAGTTCTAAGAGAACATAAATTATACGGTAAATTCAGTAAATGTGAATTATTTAAAGACAAGATACAATATTTAGATCATGTGATATCCAAAGAAGGAATATCAGTTGACTCGGATAAAAAAAGAGCGATAAATGAATGGCTTATCCCTAAGGACGTAACTGATGTACGATCATTCATGGGAATTACAGGTTATTACCAAAAATTCATAGAAGGATTTTCGAGAATTGCAAATCCTATAACATCCTTACAGAAAAAGGGAAAGAAATTTGTATGGGATTTAAAATGTGAAGAAATATTTAAAAAATTAAAAGAATTATTAACTACTGCACCAATCTTAAAAATAGCAGATCCAAACAAAGACTTCGTTGTATGCACTGATGCATGCAATGAAGGCTTAGGTGGAGTTTTAACTCAAGAAGGTCATGTAATAGCATATGAATCAAGAAAGTTAAAAATACATGAAAATGATTATGCTACCTATGGCTTAGAGTTGGATGTTGTAATTCATGATTTGAAAATGTGGTGCCATCATCTACTTGGTAGAAAATGTCAACTACCCAATTTTCTGAAAATTATTATTTTATTTGCAAAGTACTTTATGTTAAATTTAATTACAAAGTTTTGTAATTATGATCAATTTTGATCAAGGATGAATGTAATTACTGAATATTATTATTTAAATAAATTAATTGGTAGACAAACACCCAAGGGGACTGTTAAATGAGTGTTCACTAACCCACTAGGAGGAATGGAAGTTGTTGGAAGGTATGGGACAGATGGTAGCAATTTCACTTCACCACTAGCTGTTGGTTATGGGACAACTACCCCTAAAAATGTGGCATTATCCCCCAAGTGGTGGGAGTGGGCACGTAGCTCATTTAATGACCCAGTAACATCTAAAAAGGCCTAGGCAGCGTACTTAAGGAAAATCCAAATTGGGTAGGCAGCCCGTACACAATATTTCTACAGGAATATTTCTTCATGTGCATCAGGTGATCACTGAGAGATTCGAATAGGGAGGCTAGTGGTGATTGCAAAGCATAATTCTACAAATCATTTGTTAAGGTGGACTAGAGGTGCTGGAGCAGGTCTTTTGGACTCCTAGTTCTTGAAGATTCAACAGTTAGTGCTACTACAAGTGGAGATCCTAAATTCCTAATTTTCTTCCTCCTCGTGGTTTAGTGAACAGGCTCGGGGGTCCTAAGGAAGTACTTGACTGTTTTCAGGAATTGGTTGCGTGGAACGGTCTTCTTGGGCTGTTTGTTGCCCTACAGAATTATCCAGGTTTTACAAATTTTCTACTTTATCTTAGCTAATAGTTATGTTATGTATATGTAGTAATCTCTGTTTTCTGTTTTCGAAAAAGAATCTATTTCTAAAATTGTTTAAACTATGAATGTTAAAGTCTAATGATGATTTGGAATTGATAAAAGAATATCTAAATTTTTCCACATGCTATTTTGTGCATAGTACTCTAGTGTAGATACGCAAATTAAGAATAGATTAGAGGATAGGCAAATGCCACTGATTCGAATAGACAAGTGCAGTGATTGAATTATATTTTCATTTTCTACCCTATAATTAACGAAAGTAATTATTATACAGTATCTATTATAGTATAGGAAATCAATGCATTTTAAAGCTCTGTGCATTATATTTAGAAATCAATATTGTTGCTGAAATAACTAGAAGTGCTAGCTATGCTCACAAGTTACAAATCACAGTTAATATATATGTTCACACACACACTATGGTTTTCATCACAAATTTTACTGACAGAATAAGTTCCTATAATCATACCAGTAGTGTCAGAATTGTAAACGTAGGAAATGTCAAACCTATTTTGTCTACACTTATCATTTCACATTACAATCGCATGTATTATTCAATCTAAGTATTGTATTTCCTACTATTTTACGAAATGTATATAGTATTAAAACATAGCATTGCATCAACAGTAAAATTTTAGATCACATTTATTCTTAGATAACCATATTCATAATCCATGGTATTATAAAACACATATTATATCCTCATTAAAATTACAATACAAAATCTAACTACTTTTAAGAGCTATTATAAAGTAAACGTAAGTATTATCTTTCATTTTCAAAGACGAAACTAGAACTTGGGCGTGGCCCTATTCATTTCATTTTAAAAAAATTTAGTTAATTTCATAGACAGAACTTGAACTAGGGTATGGCCCTATTTGTGTCCATTACAAACGAAATGATTACTATTTAAAAACATATATATTACAGAGTTATCATCCACAACGAGCATATAGACCCTGGTCTAGTTCAACAATCACGATATCAACACACAGAAACCAACTCATAACACACGAGAATTTCACAGAACGAAACAGTAATTTTATTATCTTTGCCGAAAAGAAAAAATTGTAATCATAGATGAACGAGCCTCGGCTCTATTTCTTTCTCTTCTTTTCTCATAATATAAACCCCAGGACGTGCTCCAAGTTTAAAACAATGTTTTCTAGAAACAAAATATTACTTTACATTTCCAACAAATTTCGCACAGGGTTATTTCCAAAAACTTTAAAACAGTGCAAAACAAGTCCAACAAAACCTTAGTATTGTCGAAGTATCATAACTCTCAGTTCGACAAGTTAAAAGATCTAGTATCATACATTTAAACGAAGGTCACAACCCTGTATAAGGATCACTTGAATAACAAGAGAATTTTCAAGTTTTCCAACTGACAGACGATGCCGAGGCATGGTGAAATACTGAAAACTCATCCTCTTGAAAACTCATACACCACAGACAAAGGGCACCTACAAGGGTTTTAGACCCAGAGCTTACCAGGAATGGAAGCGAGCCTTTCCAAACCCTTGCTCAACACAAGCTTCACAACCTGCAAAGGACACGATACAGTGCTGAAGTTAAATAACAATTATTTTGTCAAATGTTTTTTAATTGAAGATTCAACAGAAGAAAACACTAAGTTTTTTGAAAGAATTTACCTTCTCGATGAGCGACCAAGTTCTTGGCATTCACCAGAACAACAACGAGAGCTCTGTTGTGGATGAGACCAGCGCACTGTTATCATTTGCAAGACGGCGTGTTTTCACCCAATCTCTACAAATATTAACTATAAACTATCAACTCGATGACAAATCGAATCAGAGACCCAGTCTTTCATTACAATGACATTACAAAGGATTAAAAATTGCAACTCCAACACTGAACTACAGGTCTCGAGGTCGAACCTCTTACATACCTTCTACCTAAAATTTTGGCAGCATGTCGGCCACACAGACCAAAATAATAGCACAATAAACGACTTTCCAATCTCTTAAACCAAATCAATACCAGAAGTTAGGGTTGTAATCTAACGGTCCAAACTCATCACGATCAATGTTCATAAGTGTGTCAGCGAGTTTGCATTGGGTCGAACAACCCTTGCATTTAATGCTCTACCAATTCACATACATAGCATTGCCACGATGGATCACGTTGGATCGTTTTACATCCAGCTCGGAAGAGTATCAACTTACAACCATTACACAGTAGTCTCGGAATTCACCATACAATGAATTTGCATTACGTGGAGTGGTAACAATCCTCATCACCTGGAGTTTTCATTTCAAGATTTTAATGCAGGATCGATACTCGATCTCCATGACAGCTCAAGTGTTATGTCATATTAATGACCATCAACTTGCCACCCTGTTGACATAAATTGCTTGTCAGAACCACTCATATGGACATCAAAACATTTATGTAGAACTTTATTATACTCAAAACAATTTGTTTGCAATATATTAGTTCAAGCTCTAACTTATGATCATGATTTATGTATCAAGACTTAGGTCTAACCATACATATATCAACTTCGAATTGCATATCATTTTGTTAACTTTTATATATATATTGTAAATAGTTTGTAATGGTATGACTATTGTATAGGATACCAAACTATAAAGATTTATATGGTTGCATAATAACCATAGTTTCTCTATTATTTCATTTATAAAATTTAAAATGATAAATAAGATGACATAGGAGTTACACCTTGATGTTTAAACATGACAGATGAATAGTAACAAGCATAGGAACATGCCATGGCCAGATACTTGATACCCTAACTTTGATTTTCAATGTATTTGACGGTTGGAGATACTTTACGACATCGATAACATACAAGTATTAATTATTTTAAGACAACGACCACAACCAAGTTAGATTTACATCTTTGGTTTACGACAACAAACATATCCAACATGTATATCCTTTTGACGTCATTATTCTCAACATTATAAACAAACAAGACATTCTTGAGAAACTGGGAAGTAGCACAAAACCATCATACCTATAGATACTTGTTTTCATAAAAGAATTTGCAATTTTGCTATCTGATGATTGAATTGAATTACACACGTACTTTTAACTACACAGTATTGAATCTTTTTACCTATCATCTGCACATAGGGTACCTCGTAGGACACCCTTATGCATCAAAAGTCAAACTGTCAGTATCATTACAAAAGAAAAGTGTCACATCATATTTCCGATCTGTTAGTTCATTTGTCATCATAATTATGTTTACTAACTATTGTGTTAAATCTGTCATTGTCATATTGCTGTTGGACAAAAATTAAAGTATGTTCAGTACTAACAACTTTAGAATTATAGCTGTCGTAATCACAATTATTATTTCTGCAATTATAATTATCATAATTAATGTTGTTGTCAAAAATTTTAAATTTTTATGAAAATCAGGGATGTTACATGTGGTATCAGAGCTTAGATTCGAACTCTAGTCTTGAAAGAGGTCCAAAACACGCAGCAAAAAATTTTATACGACACAAAATTGTACTAATTTGAAATTTTAATTATTATGTTATACAGAAATTATTTTCAGTTACAGGTATGGAGAACTCAGCTGAACAATTAGACGACAGATTTAGGCCAAACAGTCACCGCTCGGGACAACACTATGTAGTAGAAGGTCACGGTGAACTAAATAACAGTTCGACAGAACTGTTACGTGCTTTTCATGAATTAAAAGCAGAAATCAAATCTGTGAAACAAGACAATGAAAGAATTATGCAAGCACAAGAACAATTAAACCAGTAAGGTGAACAACAATTCAACCTCACCAAGAGATGCTATTGAAACACGATGAAAGAAACGTAACTACACTAGTGATAGCAGTGAAGGAGATTTCAAACCCAGAAGGAAAAATCATAAGGAATATGAGCAGATTTCTGGGGAGTTCAAAAATATTAGACCTCCAACTTTCAATGGAGAAATTGAGAAGGGCGAGACAGCTGAAGCTTGGCTATCCAGTTTGAAGAAATACTTCCAAATTTATAACTATTCAGAGTCTTTGAAGGCAAAAATGGCTATATATAACTTGACCGGAAAAGCAGACATTTGGTGGCAGGACATCAAAAGAGTAAAGGGCATCAAAGATAAAGATGTAAGCTGGAGTACCTTTAAACGGTACTTTAAAAACAAGTACTTGTTTGAATAGTACTATGAAGAAAAATCCAAAGAGTTCTACGATTTGAAGCTAGGAGGTATGAACATGAAGGAAATGAACAGTAAGTTTCTGAACTTACTAAGATATGTACCACACCTCATAGAAGAGAAACCGAAAATTCAAAGGTACTTGAGATGTTTACCTTTCAATATTAAGGACAAAATCGAGTATGACAGTCCTAATACCTTGGAAAAGGCAATGAGAAAGGAAGTTTTCTGTTATGACACAAATCAGAAAAGAGAGGGAATGTCAAACTGGAAGAGTCATAAACCCAACAACTTTGAGCAGAAACGGAAAAAATTTAGGTTCTGCCGAAATTCTGGGTTTCAAAAGAAAAATTTTCAGAATCGGAATTATCAAGGGAACAACTCCAGAAACAATTCACAGCAAAATTCTACAGCACCCAGAAATGCAACTAATAATACTAGAACCAGTGAGCCAAAGGAACCTATCAAATGTTTTGAATTTCAAGGCCCCCATTACGCATCAGAATGTCCCTTGAGGAAGTGGAAAGCAAACAACATCAACTCTATACAGACTGAACCTATGGTTGGAGATGTGGCAAGGGAAATGCCCAGAATCAATGAAACACTTGACAACAGGCAAGCAAATCATCAAATCTCCATGGTATAGATTGAAGGTTTGCTACATGATCATCCTGTTATTGTTTTAATCGATCTAGGTGCTAGCTTAAGTTATATATCACCAGACATTGTGGAAAGTCTTAAATTGAAAACTGAAAAGTTTAGTAAATCTTGGCTAGTTAGACTAGCAACTAGAACAAAGAGAAAAGTATCAGATTTTATAGAAAACTGTGTTTTGTCCATGAATCATTTACAAACACAAATCAAGTTGAATATTCTACCTTTAGGTTCTTATGATATTATAGTTGGGATGGACTGGTTAGAAGCCCATCATGTCATTCTGGACTGTTATGGAAAACGTTTTACATGTTTAAATGATGAAGGGAAAACTGTAGAAATAAAAGCCATCCCAAGGAAGGTAACCCTTATACAGATTTCAGCCATGCAATTTAAGAGGGAAGTTAGGAAAGGATGCCAGATGTTTGCAGTAAACGTATTGAATGATGAGTTTATGGGTAAAGAGGACAAACTGGAATTAGAGGACATACCTGTCCTAAAGGATTTTAAGGATGTATTTCCTCAGGAGATTCCAGGATTACCTCCTAAAAGAGATTTAGATTTTACCATAGAATTAATACCAGGAGCAGTACCAAATTCTAGAGCTCCATACAGAATGAACATACTGGAATTAAACGAATTAAAATCACAGTTGAAGGAACTGATTGATAAGAATTATATAAGACCCAACGTGTCTCCATGGGGAGCACTTGTCATGTTTGTTAAGAAGAAAGATGGAACTCTAAGACTGTGTATAGATTATCGTCAGCCTAATAAGATGACGATCAAGAATCGGTATCTGTTGCCCCGCATAGACGATCTATTTGATCAGCTGCATGGAGCAACGATATTTTCAAAGATTGATCTAAGATCAGGATATCATCAAGTACGGGTTAAGGATGAAGATATTTTCAAGACAATTTTCAAAACTCGGTATGCATATTACGAGTTCGTAGTCATGTCATTTGGCTTGACTAATGGCCTGGCTGTATTTATGTGTCTGATGAATAATATTCTACATAAATACTTAGACAAGTTTGCTATTGTGTTTATAGATGACATTTAGTGTACTCAAAAAGTAAAGAAGAGCATGATGAACATTTACGGATTATCTTACAAGTTCTAAGAGATCATCAACTATATGCCAAGTTTAGTAAGTGTAACTTCGACAAAGACAAAATTCAGTATCTAGGACACATAATTTCGAAAGAAGGAATCTCGGTTGACCTTGACAAGACAAGGGCCATTAATGACTGGCTGGTTCCTAAGGATGTGCCGGATGTAAGATCATTTATGGGCATTACTGGATATTACAGAACGTTTATAGAAAAATTTTCAAAAATTGTCAACCCCATAACTTGCAGAAGAAAGGGAAGAAATTTGTGTGGGATCAGAAATGTTCTAACAGTTTTAAGAAATTAAAGGAATTATTGACGACAGCACCTATCTTGAAGATAGCAGACCCCAACAAGGATTTTGTAGTTTGTACAGATGCATGCAATGATGGACTCGGTGGAGTCTTAACATAGGAAGGGCATGCGGTGGCATATGAATCTAGAAAGCTGAAAGTACATGAAAAGAACTACTCTACCTATGATTTAGAGTTATTGGCAGTAATTCATGCTTTAAAAATGTGGCGTCACCACCTTGTTTGCAGAAAATTTACATTATTAACAGATAACATGGGTCTGAAATATTTATTAGATCAGACAAACCTAAACGCTAGACAAGCTAGATGGTTGACGTTCTTAAGTGAGTATGATTTCAAAATTCAGCATATTAAAGGAAATGAGAACAAGGTTGCAGATGCCTTAAGTCGTAAGGCAAAACTAAATTTTATTTCAGCCATCAGTACTTATTCAATTGATTTGGAAAATCAGATTCTTGAAAAGAGTGAAACATATGAAGAATACAAAAAAATGAAGGAAAAGACAACAAACAACAGTTCTGAAAATTGTATGGCAGATCAGCATGAAGGAAAACGGTTTATTACTGTATAAAAACAGATTGTATGTACAAGACATACCAGAAATAAAATTTCTGATATTAAATGAGATGCATAAAAGTCACTATTCCGGTCATCCAGGTTATCAAAATACCATTACTATGTTGAGAAAAGAATAATATTGGCCCAGAATGAAGGATGAAGTAGCAGAGTACATAGCTAAATGTTTGGATTGTCAAAAAGTGAAGGTTGAACACCAACATCCTGCTGTATTGTTGCAACCGTTACCGCTACCAAGTTGGAAATGGGAAGTGATCAGCATAGACTTTATTACTGGATTACCTAAAAATCAGAAACAACATGATTATATCATGGTGGTAGGACAAACTCAGCAAGGCAGCACATTTCATACCCATAAAGACTACTCATAAAGCTCCAGATATTGCAGAGATTTTTATGAAACAGATTTTTAGACTATATGGAATACCGAAAGTAATAATTTCAGATCGTGACTCGAAGTTTATAGGAAACTTCTGGAGGTCACTGTTTAAGGTGTTGAATACAACCTTAAATTTTAGTACAGCATTTCATCCACAAATAGATGGACAGACAGAAAGGGTAAATCAAGTTTTAGAAGATTTATTAAGAATGTATGTTAAGGATCAGCCTAGTAAGTGGGAAGACTACCTGCACTTAGCAGAATTTGCTTATAATAATCATTATCACGCATCGTCCAGACTTAGTCCTTTTGAAATTCTTTATGGTACAAAATGTGATACACCTGTTTCATGGAATTATCCAGTAAATAGAGTTGTTTTAGGACCTAAATTATTGCGGGAGATAGAACTAATTGTGGAATAGGTGCAAAGACATTTAAAAGCTTCCCAAGATAGGCAAAAGAGTCAAGCAAATTCAAAAAGAACTCATAAAGAGTTCCACGCTGGTGAACATGTATTCCTCAAGGTAAGACCAAAAAAGAGTTCACTGAAATTGGGGAGCTGTGCCAAGTTGGCACCCAGGTATTGTGGTCCTTTTGAAATATTGTCTAAGGTTGGAGCAGTGGCATACCAACTGGCTTTGCCACCAAACTTAAAAATACATAATTTTTTTCATATATCGTTTTTAAAGAAATATGTACACGATACTACTCATTTTGTAAACTGGAATGATGTACAAATGGGACAAGACGGAGATTTTTCGGTGGAACTGGATTGTATCCTCGGAAGGAGGGAAACTATTCTCTGGAATCACAGCATTGGGAAAGTGAAGGTGCAATGGAAGCACCTTAGCCCAGAGGAGGAAACCTGGGAGTTGGAGAGTAGTATGCAGGAAGCATACCCAAGTCTGTTTCAGGAACACTCAAGGAGTGATTAACCAACATCGAGGACGATGTTGAAACTTAAGGGGGGGTGTATGTCACCTACCCAATTTCTGAAAATTATTATTTTATTTGCAAAATAATTTATGTTAAATTTAATTACAAAGTTTTGTAATTATGATCAATTTTGATCAAGGATGAATGTAATTACTGAATATTATTATTTAAACAAATTAATTAGGAGACAAACACCCAAGGGGACTGTTAAATGAGTGTTCACTAACCCAATAGGAGGAATGCAAGCTGTTGGAAGGTATGGGACAGATGGCAGCATTTTCACTTAACCACTAGCTATTGGTTATGAAACAACTACCCCTAAAAATGTGGCATTATCCCTCAGGTGGTGGTAGTGGGAAGGTAGCTCATTTAATGACCCAGTAACATCTGAAAAGGCCTAGGAAGCCTATTTAAGGAAAATTCAAATTGGGCAGGCAACCCTTACACAATATTTCTACAGAAATATTTTTTCATGTGCATCAAGTGATCAATGAGAGATTCGAATAGGGAGGCTAGTGGTGATTGCAAAGCATAAGTCTGCAAATAATTTGTTAAGGTGAGCCAGAGGTGTTAGAGCATGTATTTTGGATTGCTAGTTCTTGAAGATTCAACAGTTAGTGCTACTGCAAGTGGAGATGCTAAATTCCTAAGTTTCTTCCTCCTGGTGGTTTAGTGAACAGGCTCGGGGGTCCTAAGGCAGTACTTGACTGTTTTCAGGAATTGGTTGGGTGGAACAATCTTCTTGGGTTGTTTGTTTCCCTACAGAATTATCCAGGTTTTCCAAAATTTCTACTTTATCTTAGCTAATAGTTATGTTATGTATATGTAGTAATCTCTTTTTTCTATTTTCGAAAAGAATCTATTTCTAAAATTGTTTAAAGTCTGAATGTTAAAGTCTAATGATGATTTGGAATTGATAAACCAATCTCTACATTTTCCCACATGTTGTTTTGTGCATCGTACTCTTTTGTAGATATGCAAATTAAGAATAGATTAGAGGATAGGAAAATGCCACTGATTCGAATAGACAAGTGCAGTGATTGAATTATGTTTTCATTTTCTGCCCTATAATTAACAGAAGTAATTATTATATAGTATCTGTTATAGTATATAAAATCAATGCATTTTAAAGCTCTCTGCATTATATTTAGAAATCAATATTGTTGCTGAAATAACTAGAAGTGCTAGCTATGCTCACAAGTTACAAATCACAGTCAATATATATGTTCAAACACACACTGTGGTTTTCATCACAAATTTTACTGACAGAATAAGTTCCTATAATCATACCAGTAGTATCATAATTGTAAACATAGGAAATGTCAAACCTATTTTGTCTACACTTATCATTTCACATTACAATCGCATGTATTATTCAATCTAAGTATTGTATTTCCTACTGTTTTACGAAATGTATATAGTATTAAAACATAGCATCGCATCAACAGTAAAATTTTAGATCACATTTATTCTTAGATAACCATATTCATTATCCATGGTATTATAAAACATATAGTATATCCTCATTCAAATTACAGTACAAACTCTAACTACTTTTAAGAGCTATTATCAACTTAAACGTAATTATTTTCTTTCATTTTCAAACACGAAACTAGAACCTGGGCGTGGCCCTGTTCATTTCATTTTTAAAACATTTAGTTAATTTCAAAGATAGAACTTGAACTAGGGTATGGCCCTATTCGTGTCCATTACAAACGAAATGATTACCATTTCAAAACATATATATTACAGAGTTATCATCCACAACAAGCATATAGAGCCTAGTCTAGTTCAACAATCACGATATCAACACACAGAAACCAACTCATAACACAGGTGAATTTCACAGAACGAAACAATAATTTTATTATCTTTGCCGACAAGAAAACATTGTAATCACAGATGAACGAGCCTCGGCTCTATTTTCCAGGATGTGCTCCAAGTTTAAAACAATGTTTTCCATAAACAAAATATTTCTTTACGTTTCCAACAAATTTCTCACAGGGTTATTTCCCAAAACTTTAAAACAGTGCAAAACAAGTCCAACAAAGCCTCAGTATTGTCGAAGTATCATAACTCTCAGTTCGAAAAGTTAAAAGACCTAGTATCATACATTTAAATGAAGGTCACAACCCTGTATAAGCATCACTCGAATAACAAGAAAGTTTTCAAGTTTTCAAACTGACAGACAATGCCGAGGCATGGTGAAATACTGAAAACTCATCCTCCTGAAAACATATCAACCACAGACGAACGACACCTATGAGGGTTTTAGACCTGGATCTTACCAGGAATGGAAGTGTGCCTTTCCAAACCCTTGGTCAACACAATCTTCACAACCTGCAACTGACACAATACAGTGTTGAAGTTAAATAACAATTATTTTGTCAAACTTTTTTTAATCGAAGATTCAACAAAAGAAAACACTAAGTTTTTTTAAAGAATTTACCTTCTCCACGAGCGGCCAAGTTCTTTGCATTCACCAGAAAAACAACGAGATCTCTGCTGTGGATGAGACCCGAGCACTATTATCATTTGCAAGATGGCTTGTTTTCACCCAATCTCTAAAAAGATTAACTATAAACTGTCAACTCGATGACAAATCGAATCAGAGACCCAGTCTTTCATTACAAGACCATTACAAAGGATTAAAACCTGCAACTCCAACCCTGAACTATAGGTCTCGAGGTCGAACCTCTTACAAACCTTCTACCTAAAATTTTGGCAGCCTGTCGGCCACACAGACCAAAATAATAGCACAATAAACGACTATCCAATCTCTTAAAGCAAATCAACGATAGAAGTTAGGGTTGTAATCTAATGGTCCAAACTCATCACGATCAATGTTCATAAGTGTGCCAGCAAGTTTGCATTGGTCCAAACAACCCTTGCATTTAATGCTCTACCACTTCACATACATAGAATTGCCACGATGGATCACGTTGGATCGTTTTACATCCATCTTAGAGGAGTATCAACTTACAACCATTACACACTAGTCTCAGAATTCACCATACAATGAATTTACATTACATGGAGTGGTAACAATCCTCGTCACCTGGAGTTTTCATTTCAAGCTTTTAATGCAGGATCGATACTCGATCTCCATGACAGCTCAAGTGTTATGTCACATTAATGACCGTCAACTTGCCATCCTATTGACATAAATTTCTTGTCAGAACCACTCATATCGACATCAAAACATTTACATAGAACTTTATTAAACTCAAAACAATTTGTTTGCAATATATTAGTTCAAGCTCTAACTTATGATCGCGATTTATGTATCAAGACTTAGGTCTAGCCATACATATATCAACTTCGAATTGCATATCATTTTGTTAACTTTTATATATATTTTGTAAATAGTTTGTAATGGTATGACTATTGTATAGAACACCAAACTATAAAGATTTATATGGTTGGCATAATAACCATAGTTTCTCTATTATTTCATTTATAAAATTTAAAATGATAAATAAGATGACATAGGAGTTACACCTTGATGTTTAAACATGATAGATGAATAGTAACAAGCATAGGAACATGCCATGGATAGATACTTCATACCCTAACTTTGATTTTAAATGTATTTGATGGTTGGCGATACTTTACGACACTGATAACATACAAGTATTAATTATCTTAAGACAACGACCACAGCCAAGCTAGATTTACATCTTTGGCTTAAGACAACAAACATATCCAGGATGTATATCCTTTTGAGGTCATTATTCTCAAAATTATAAACAAACAAGACATTGTCGAGAAACTGGGAAGTAGCACAAAACAATCATACCTGTAGATACTTGTTTTCATAAAAGAATTCACAATTTTTCTATCTGACGATTGAATTGAATGACACACGTACTTTTAACTACACAGTTATTGAATCTTTTTACCTGTTATCTGCACATAGAATATTCAAGTGCGTTAGCATTGCAGCTAAGTGAACTCCAGGGTACCTCGTAGGACACCCTTATGCATCAAAAGTCAAACTGTCAGTATCATTACAAAAGAAAAGTGTCACATCATATTTCCGCTCTGTTAGTTCATTTGTCATCATAATTATGTTTACTAACTATTGTGTTAAATCTGTCATTGTCATATTGCTGCTAGATAGAAATTAAGGTATGTTTAGTAATAACAACTTTACAATTAATGTTGTCGTAATCACAATTATTATTTCCGCAATTATAATTATCATAATTAATGCTATTTCCAAAAATTTTAAATTTTTATGAAAATCCGAGATGTTACATGTGGTATCAGAGCTCAGACTCGAACTCTAGGCCTGAAAGAGGTCCAAAACATGCAACATAAAATTTTATACAGCAGAAAATTGTACTAATTTGAAATTTTAATTATTATGTTATACATAAATTATTTTCAGTTACAGGTATGGAGAACCCAGCTGAACAATTAGACGATAGATTTCAGCCAAACAGTCACAGCTCGGGTCAACACTATGTAGCAGAAGGTCACGGTGAACTAAATAATAGTTTGATAGAAATGTTACATGCTTTTCATGAATTAAAAGCAGAAATCAGATATGTGAAACAAGACAATGAAAGAATTCTACAAGCACAAGAACAATTAAACCAAGTGTTGTTTGAACAGTGCCCAACTGAGGAGCAAGAGAAGGATAATGAAGATATTTCCAAAGTTGAGGATCTACCTCATGTTGATAAAAACAAGAGAATGAAAACTAGTAAGGTGAACAACAGTTCAATCTCATCAAGAGATGCTATTGAAACACACAGAAAGAAACGTAACTACACTAGTGATAGCAGTGAAGGAGATTTCAAACCCGGAAAAATCATAAGGAATATGAGCATATTTCTGTGGAGTTCAAAAAGATTATACCTCCAACTTTCAATGGAGAAACTTAGAAGGGCGAGATAACTGAAGCTTGGTTGTCTGGTATGAAGAAATACTTCCAGATTTATAACTATTTAGAGTCTTTGAAGGAAAAAATGGCTATATATAACTTGACTGGAAAAGAAGACATTTGGTGGTAGGACATCAAAAGAGTAAAGGGAATCAAAGATAAAGATGTAAGCTGGAGTACCTTTAAACGATACTTTAAAAAGAAGTACTTGCCTAAATAGTACTATGAAGAAAAATCCAAAGAGTTCTACGATTTGAAGCTAGGAGGTATGAAAATGAAGGAAATGAACAGTAAGTTTCTAAACTTACTAAGATATGTACCATACCTCATAGAAGAGAAACCAAAAATTCAAAGGTACTTGAGTTGTTTACCTTTCAATATTAAGGACAGAATCGAGTATGATAGTCCTAAGACCTTGGAAGAGGCAATGAGAAAGCCAGTTTTATGTTATGACACAAATTGGAAAAGAGAGGGAATGTCAAACTGGAAGAGTCATAAGCCCAACAACTTTGAGCAAAAATGGAAAAATTTCAGGTTCAACGGAAATTCTGGGTTTCAAAAGAAAAATTTTCAGAATCGGAATTATCAAGGGAACAACTCCAAAAACAATTCACAGCAGAATTCTACAGCACCTAGAAATGCACCTAATAATACCAGAACCAGTGAGCTAAAGGCACCTATCAAATTTTTTGAAGGTCAAGGCCCCCATTACGCATCAGAATGTCCCTTGAGGAAGCGGAAAGAAAACAACATCAACTCTATATAGACTGAACCTACGGTTGGAGATGTGGCGAGGGAAATGCTCAGAATCAATGCAACACTTGACAATAGGTAAGCAGATCATCAAATCTCCATGGTAGAGATTGAAGGTATGCTACATGATCATCCTGTTAGTTTTTTAATCAATCTAGGTGCTAGCTTAAGTTATATATCACCAGACATTCTGGAAAGTCTTAAATTGAAAACTGAAAAGTTTAGTAAATCTTTTCTAGTTAGATTAGCAACTGGAACAAAGAGAAAAGTATCATATTTTATAGAAAATTGTGTTTTGTCCATGAATCATTTACAAACACAAATCAAGTTGAATATTCTACCTTTAGGTTCTTATGATATTATAGTTGGGATGGACTGGTTAGAAGCCCATCATGTCATTCTGGACTGTTACAGAAAACGTTTTACATGTTTAAATGATGAAGGGAAAACTGTAGAAATAAAAGGCATCCCAAGGAAGGTAACCCTTAGACAGATTTCAGCCATGCAAGTTAAGAGGACGGTTAGGAAAGGATTCCAGATGTTTGCAGTAAACGTAGTGAATGATGAGTTTATGGGTAAAGAGGAAAAACTGAAATTAGAGGACATACCTATCCTAAAGGATTTTAAGGATGTATTTCCTGAGGAGATTCCAGGATTACCTCCTAAAAGAGATTTAGATTTTACCATAGAATTAATACCAGGAGTAGTACCAAATTCTAAAGCTCCATACAGAATGAACATACTGGAATTAAACGAATTAAAATCACAGTTAAAGGAACTGATTGATAAGAATTATATAAGACCCAGCGTGTCTCCATGGGGAGCACCTGTCATCTTTGTTAAGAAGAAAGATGGAACCCTAAGACTGTGTATAGATTATCGTTATCTTAATAAGATGACAATCAAGAATCGGTATCCGTTGCTCCACATAGACGATCTATTTGATCAGCTGCGTGGAGCAACGATATTTTCAAAGATTGATCTAATATCAGGATATCATCAAGTACAGGTTAAGGATGAAGATATTTTCAAGACAACTTTCAGAACTCGGTATGGACATTACGAGTTCGTAGTCATGCCATTTGGCTTGACTAATTCCCTGGCTGTATTTATGTGTCTGATGAATAATATTCTACATAAATAATTAGACAAGTTTGATGTTGTGTTTATAGACGACATTTTAGTGTACTAAAAAAGTAAAGAAGAGAATGATGAACATTTACGGATTATCTTACAAGTTCTAAGAGATCAGCAACTATACGCCAAGTTTAGTATGTGTGACTTCCACAAAGACAAAATTCAGTATCTAGGACACATAATTTCGAAAGAAGGCATCTCGGTTGACCCTGACAAGATAAGGGCCATTAATGACTGGTCGGTCCTAAGGATGTGTCGAATGTAAGATCATTTATGGGCATTACTGGATATTATAGAAAGTTTATAGAAAATTTTTCAAAAATTGCCAACCCCATAACTTCCCTGCAGAAGAAAGGGAAGAAATTTGTGTGGGATCAGAAACGTTCTGACAGTTTTAAGAAATTAAAGGAATTATTGACGACAACACCTATCTTGAGGATACCAGACCCCAACAAGGATTTTGTAGTTTGTACAGACGCATGCAATGATGGACTCGGTGGAGTCTTAACACAGGAAGGGCATGCAGTGGCATATGAATCTAGAAAGTTGAAAGTACATGAAAAGAACTACTCTACCTATGATTTAGAGTTATTGGCAATAATTCATGCTTTAAAAATGTGGCGTCACCACCTTATTAGCAGAAAATTTACATTATTGACAGATAACATGGGTTTGAAATATTTATTAGATCAGACAAACCTGAATGCTAGACAAGCTAGATGGTTGACGTTCTTAAGTGAGTATGATTTCAAAATTCAACATATTAAAGGAAAGGAGAACAAGGTTGCAGATGCCTTAATTCGTAAGGCAAAACTAAATTTTATTTCAGCCATTAGTACTTATTCAACTGATTTGGAAAATCAGTTTCTTGAAAATAGTGAAACAGATGAAGAATACAGAAAAATGAAGGAAAAGACAGCAAACAACAGTTCTGAAAATTGTTTGGCAGATTACAGCATGAAGGAAAACGGTTTATTACTGTATAAAAACAGATTGTATGTACAAGACATACCAGAAATAAAATTTCTGATATTAAATGAGATGCATAAAAGTCACTATTCTGGTCATCCAGGTTATCAAAAGACCATTACTATGTTGAGAAAAGAATACTATTGGCCCATAATGAAGGATGAAGTAGCAGAGTACATAGCTAAATGTTTGGATTGTCAAAAAGTGAAGGTTGAACACCAACATCCTGCTGGATTATTGCAACCATTACCGATACCAAGTTGGAAATGGGAAGTGATCAGCATAGCCTTTATTACTAGATTACCTAAAATCAGAAACAACATGATTCTATCATGGTGGTAGTGGACAAACTCAGCAAGGCAACACATTTCATACCCGTAAAGACTACTCATAAAGCTCCAGATATTGTAGAGATATTTATGAAACAGATTTTTAGACTACATGGAATACCGAAAGTAATAATTTCAGATCGTGACTCGAATTTTATAGGAAAATTCTGGAGGTCACTGTTTAAGGGGTTGAATACAACCTTAAATTTCAGTACAGCATTTCATCCACAAACAGATGGACAGACAGAAAGGGTAAATCAAGTTTTAGAAGATTTATTAAGAATGTATGTTAAGGATCAGCCTGGTAAGTGGGAAGACTACCTGCACTTAGCAGAATTTGCTTATAATAATCATTATCATGCATCGACCAAACATAGTCCTTTTGAAATTCTTTATGGTATAAAATTTGATACACCTGTTTCATGGAATGATTGAGTAAATAGAGTTGTTTTAGGACCTGAATTATTGCAGGAGATAGAACTAATTGTGGAATAGGTGCAAGGACATTTAAAAGCTACCCAAGATAGGAAAAAGAGTCAAGCATATTCAAAAAGAACTCATAAAGATTTCCAGGCTGGTGAACATGTATTCCTCAAGGTAAGACCAAAAAAGAGTTCACTGAAATTGGGGAGATGTGCCAAGTTGGCACCCAGGTATTGTGGTCCTTTTGAAATATTGTCTAAGGTTGGAGCAATGGCATACCAACTGGCTTTGCGACCAAACTTAAAAATACATAATTTTTTTCATATATCGTTTTTAAAGAAATATGTACACGATACTACTCATGTTGTAAACTGGAATGATGTACAGGTGGGACAAGACGGAGATTTTCCAGGGGAACCGGACTGTATCCTCGGAAGGAGGGAAACTATTCTCTGGAATCGCAGCATTGGGCAAGTGAAGGTGCAATGGAAGCACCTTAGCCCAGAGGAGGCAACCTGGGAGTTGGAGAGTAGTATGCAGGAAACATACCCAACTCTATTTCAGGAACAATCAAGGAGTGATTAACCAACATTGAGGACAATGTTGAAACTTAAGGGGGGTGTATTTCACCTACCCAATTTTCTGAAAATTATTATTTTATTTGCAAAATACTTTATGTTAAATTTAATTACAAAGTTTTGTAATTATGATCAATTTTGATCAAGGATGAATGTAATTACTGAATATTATTATTTAAATAAATTAATTAGGATACAAACACCCAAGGGGACTATTAAATGAGTGTTCACTAACCCATTGGGAGGAATGGAAGCTGTTGGATGGTATTGAACAGATGGTAGCAATTTCACTTCACCACTAGCTGTTGGTTATGGGAGAACTACCCCTAAAAATGTGGCATTATCACCTAGGTGGTGGGATTGGGAAGGCATCTCATTTAATGACCCAGTAACATCTGAAAAGGCCTAGGCAGCCTACTTAAAAAAAATTCGAATTGGGCAGGCAGCCCTTACACAATATTTATGCAGGAATATTTCCTCATGTGCATCAGGTGATCACTGAGAGATTCGAATAGGGAGGCTAGTGGTGATTGCAAAGCATAAGTCTGTAAATCATTTTTTAAGGTGAACAGAGGTGCTGGAGCAGGTCTTTTGGACTACTAGTTCTTGAAGATTCAACAGTTAGTGCTACTGCAAGTGGAGATCCTAAATTCCTAAGTTTCTTCCTCGTGGTGGTTCCGTGAACAGGCTCGGGGGTCCTAAGGAAGTACTTGATTGTTTTTAGGAATTGGTTGGGTGGAAGAGTCTTCTTGGGCTATTTGTTGCCCTACAGAATTATCGAGGTTTTACAAATTTTCTACTTTATCTAAGCTAATAGTTTTGTTCTGTAAATGTAGTAATCTCTGTTTTCTGTTTTCGAAAAAGAGTCTATTTCTAAAATTGTTTAAAGTCTGAATGTTAAATTCTAATGATGATTTGGAATTGATAAACCAATATCTACATTTTTCCACATGCTGTTTTGTGCATTGTACTCTAGTGTAGATACGCAAATTAAGGATAGATTAGAGGATAGGAAAATGCCACTGATTCGAATAGACAAGTGCAGTGATTGAATAATGTTTTCATTTTCTGCCCTATAATTAACATAAGTAATTATTATACAGTATCTATTAGAGTATAGGAAATCAATGCATTTTAAAGCTTTGTGCATTATATTTAGAAATCAATATTGTTGTTGAAATAACTAGAAGTGCTAGCTATGCTCACAAGTTACAAATCATAGTCAATATATATGTTCACACACACACTGTGGTTTTCATCACAAATTTTACTGACAGAATAAGTTCCTATAATCATACCAGTAGTATCAGAATTGTAAACATAGGAAATGTCAAACCTTTTTTGTCTACACTTATCATTTCACATTACAATTGCATGTATTATTCAATCTAAGTATTGTATTTCCTACTGTTTTACGAAATGTATATAGTATTAAAACATAGCATCGCATCAACAGTAAAATTTTAGATCACATTTATTCTTAGATAACCATATTCATTGTCCCTGGTATTATAAAACACATATTATATCCTCATTCAAATTATAGTACAAACTCTAACTACTTTTAAGAGCTATTATCAATTTAAATGTAATTATTATCTTTCATTTTCAAAGACGAAACTAGAACCTGGGCGTGGCCCTGTTCATTTCATTTTCAAAACATTTAGTTAATTTCAAAGATAGAACTTGAACTAGGGTATGGCCCTATTCATGTCCATTACAAACGAAATGATTACCATTTAAAAATATATATATTACAGAGAGTTATCATCCACAACGAGCATATAGACCCTGGTCTAGTTCAACAATCACGATATCAACACACAGAAACCAACTCATAACACATACGAATTTCATAGAACGAAACAGTAATTTTATTTTCTTTGCCGACAAGAAAACATTGTAATCATAGATGAATGAGCCTCGGCTCTATTTATTTCTCTTCTTTTGTCATAATATAAACCCCAGGACGTGCTCCAAGTTTAAAACAATGTTTTCCAGAAACAAAATATTACTTTACGTTTCAAACAAATTTTGCACAGGGTTATTTCCCAAAACTTTAAAACAGTGCAAAACAAGTCCAACAAAGCCTTATTATTGTCGAAGTATCATAACTCTCAGTTTGACAAGTTAAAAGACCTAGTATCATACATTTAAACGAAGGTCACAACCCTGTATAAGCATCACTCGAATATAAAGAGAGTTTTCAAGTTTTCCAACTGACACACGATGCCAAGGCATGGTGAAATACTGAAAACTCATCCTCCTGAAAACACATCAACCACAGATGAAGGGCACCTACGAGGGTTTTAGACCCGGAGGTTACCAGGAAAGGAAGCGCGCCTTTCCAAACCCTTGCTCAACACAATCTTCACAACCTACAACTGACACGATACAGTGTTGAAGTTAAATAACAATTATTTTGTCAATTTTTTTTTAATCAAAGATTCAACAGAAGAAAACACTAAGTTTTTTGAAAGCATTTACCTTCTCGACGAGCGGCCAAGTTCTTGGCATTCACCAGAACAACGATGAGAGCTTTACTGTGGATGATACCAGAGCATTGTTATCATTTGCAAGATGGCGTGTTTTCACCCAATCTCTACAAATATTAACTGTAAACTATCAACTTGATGACAACTCGAATCAGAGACCGAGTATTTCATTACAATGCCATTACAAAGGATTAAAACCTGCAACTCCAACCCTAAACTACAGGTCTTGAGGTCAAACCTCTTACAAACCTTCTACCTAAAATTTTGGCAGCCTGTCAGCCACACAGACCAAAATAATAGCACAATACACGACTTTCCAATCTCTTAAACCAAATCAACGACAGAAGTTAGGGTTGTAATCTAACGGTCCAAACTCATCACAATCAATGTTCATAAGTGTGCCAGCGAGTTTGCATTGGGTCGAACAACCCTTGCATTTAATTCTCTACCACTTCACATACATAGCATTGCCACGATGGATCACGTTGGATCATTTTACATCTAGCTCGGAGGAGTATCAACTTACAACTATTACACAGTAATCTCGGAATTCACCATACAATGTATTTACATTACGTGGAGTGGTAACAATCCTCATCACCTGGAGTTTTCATTTCAAGCTTTTAATGCAGGATCGATACTCGATCTCCATGACAGCTCAAGTGTTATGTCATATTAATGACCGTCAACTTGCCACCCTGTTGACATAAATTGCTTGTCAGAACCACTCATATCAACATCAATACATTTACGTAGAACTTTATTAAACTCAAAACAATTTGTTTGCAATATATTAGTTCAAGCTCTAGCTTATGATCACGATTTATGTATCAAGACTTAGGTCTAGCCATACATATATCAACTTCGAATTGCATATCATTTTGTTAACTTTTATATATATTTTGTAAATAGTTTGTAATGGTATGACTATTTTATAGGATACCAAACTATAAAGATTTATATGGTTGGTATAATAACCATAGTTTCTCTATTATTTCATTTATAAAATTTAAAATGATAAATAAGATGACATAGGAGTTACACCTTGATGTTTAAACATGACAGATGAATAGTAACAAGCATAGGAACATGCCATGGCCAGATACTTCATACCCTAACTTTGATTTTCAATGTATTTGACGGTTGGCGATACTTTATGACACCAATAACATACAAGTATTAATTATCTTAAGACAACGACCACAACCAAGCTAGATTTACATCTTTGGCTTACGACAACAAACATATCCAGCATGTATATCCTTTTGACGTCATTATTCTCAACATTATAAACAAACAAGACATTGTCGAGAAACTGGGAAGTAGCATAAAACCATCATACTTGTAGATACTTGTTTTCATAAACGAATTCACAATTTTTCTATCTGACGATTGAATTGAACTACACATGTACTTTTAACTACACAGGTATTGAATCTTTTTACCTTTCATCTGCACATAGAATATTCAAGTGCGTTAGCGTTGCAGCTAAGTAAGCTCTAGGGTACCTTGTAGGACACCCTTATGCATCAAAAGTCAAACTGTCAGTATCATCACAAAAGAAAAGTTTCACATCATATTTCCGATCTGTTAGTTCATTTGTCATCATAATTATGTTTACTAACTATTGTGTTAAATCTGTCATTGTCATGTTGTTGGTAGACAGAAATTAAAGTACGTTTATTACTAACAACTTTACAATTAATGCTGTCGTAATCACAATTATTATTTCTGCAATTATAATTATCAGAATTAATGTTGTTATCAAAAATTTTAAATTTTTATGAAAATCCGGGATGTTACAGAAAAATTCTATTAATGACTGATAACATAAGTTTAAAATATTTCTTTGATCAACAAAATCTAAAGGCCAGGCAAGCAAGATGGTTAGCTTTCCTTAGCGAATATGATTTTGAAATCAAACATATAAAAGGGAAGGAGAATAAAGTGGTTGATGCGTTAAGCAGAAATGCAAGACTGAATTTTGTAGCCGCTGTTAGCAGCTACAAAATAGATTTGGAAGATAAGTTTGAAGATGGAGTAAAAATGGATAAAAATTATCAGAATTTAAGAGAAAACGTTGCAGAAAATGAATATGAAAATATAAAAACAGATTTCAGTTTTAATGAAAAACGTTTAATGCTGTATAAAAACAGATTATACATACCTAATGTACCAGAAATTAAATTACTGATCTTAAATGAAGTACATAAGAGTCATGTTGTTGCTGCAACATTCCCCCCCAAAAATTTTGTAAATATTGGGTCCCTCCTATTCTTTTTTGTTTAAGCACTTGTTTTTGATCAAATCTTTCTCACTTGATCTTCAACTTTTCCTAAAAGCGCCGACCCTTCTAGTTATTTTTATTTTATTTTTACTAAAGCATTTTTTTCTTCTATTGAAAAGAAGTGCACTGTTTTAAAGCTTTATTGTGCGCATCAGTCGACACCGTTTTAATGGTTAACTATGTGTGCGCTCAAAGCGCAGATTGGAAGCGTAAACTTTAGGCTTATGTCTTGCGTGAAAGGCACACTTTCTAAGACTTATGCTTTCGCCTCGTTGCCAAAACTTGGCTTTTCAGCGAAGTTTCCCCGCACAAATTAAAGGTTTAAAATCTGCGCCATATTAACGCATGATTCTTTTGCAGAGTCTAAGTCTAGCTTGGCCGCCATTGGTGCAATTCCTAATAATAGGACGAGCGCTTTGGTGCAGGATTTGTCCTTAAGAATGCCGACACAAAAAATCTCCTAAGTCTTTTCTTTATGGCTTGTTGGCACAGTTCCCGTTAGCACACATTTTATGACTAAAAATTGCGCCAAAGGCGCAAGGATTATCCATATGTCTCCCGCTTCCATAACCGCGCCTCATCTTTGCTCGAAGTCTAATTTTGGCGCAGCGCTGTCATTGCAGAGCTTAATCTTGCAATCGTCACTTTGGCGCAAGACTTAACGTTATGATCACTTCTTTGGCGTGAAGTTTTATTTTGGTGTGCGTGCAACCACGGAGTTGGTAGGGTCATGAATGTGCCCATGTGTCATTTTAAATGCACAAGTTCTTGAGCCCCATGCTCATAACTCCGCCAACCTATCACGTACATGAATTAATTGCCTCCCCTATATGAATGCATAGAACAGGATTTCAAAAAATCACTTGACCACTGCCATAGGAGAATGGAGCTCACTGTTCGATATTGAACTATGACTGCACTGATGCCCATCTCAGAACAATCACTAGCCACCGGGGAACACTGCCAAGTTGACAGGTAGGTGCTCGGCCCCTCCTCTCTTCGTTTTCGGAGGTTCTCGTTTGGACTTGCACCCCTTTCGTACCCTTTTATCGACTATATATATATGCAAAACAAACTTATACGCACTAAGCGGTTAGTTGTGAGTCAAATCCATGAAGACACGAAACCACCATATGCAAACCAGAGCCTGGAAGGCCCTATCCTCCCGTACACGCTTCAAATTTTTCCCACTATCGCATACTCGGCGTCCTAAGTAAGTTTTTCCATGCATCTTGCCATCTCTGAGTTTTCCTGATTATACCTTAATGGCCACATATCTTGCATTCCATGCTCAAATCTATAGCTAATGCTTTGTTTTTCCGGTTAAAACGCCACATACACCCCATGGAAAATTCGCTTCCAAGCGATGATACCATTCATGCCAAGGCCACATAAAACCCACAATGCTCATCCAAAACCACCTTAGAATATGTTGAGAAAAGCCGACAGGCTAGCAGTGGTAGCTTTATAAATAGCTCTGCTTTTTACTTATAGAGGTCAGCTACTATGAAAGAAGAACCAATAAAACCACCCATGTGATATTTGCCAGGCATTGCTTGCATGAATGCAGTGGTCTCATCAGGCGTACAAAACATTATAGGTACTCGAGACAATGTTTACTGATACACAAGCTACCACCAATGTGCCCCCTGGGAGCTCTGCCCCAGAATTTCAGTGGGGTGATCTATATAGGTTTATCATGGACCAAGACAATTCTCAAGCCTCCATAGAAGACACTCTGGTGTATGCAAACATCCGAAGGTCTTACCTTCATAAGGCAACAACTCGTCCTGAATTGTTCCCATGTTCTGAAGTCATTGGCTGGTTGGTCCCTCACATCAGGACTGACGCTAGGTTCATAAATGATAAAATTGGGATGAACCTAGCATCTTTTGCTCCTGAGCATATCACAGCCATCTACAAATTACCTCAACCCAAAGCTTGTTTAGATAATGAATGGATAGCAGAACATCTTATGGACCCGTTAGACGCCGCCAGGAAAATGATGATAGCTGACAGACAAATAAGAAAGAGGAATAATAATGAATATGAGAGCGAACTCCTAAAAACTCCTTATAGACTCATTGTTCTGATGTTGAGCTGGATCTTTGGTATTCCAAATGGCAATATCTTTAAACTCGAATGGGTACCCGTAATATTCCATATAGCTATGCATGGTACTATCTTTAATTGGGCTGATATAATTTCAGACAGCTTGGTATCACAGCTAACTGCTACCCAAGGAGGAATGAATCAGAAGAAGGTGGAATTCTTTATGTCCTCATACTTGATAGACTGCCTACTGAGCAAACACACCTTCCTTGACTTGTGTTGTTCATGGAATAGAAAAGATACACCTCTCTTCATGGCCTATCAACTCACATGGGCAAGAAAGTACGCGAGCCATTACAAGCAGGTTTGCGAGAAATTCATCATGCCTCTATACCAACTTATTTTTGCAAAGGAACTAGATTGCATATCAGAGAACGCCATGCCCATTATCGAAGCGTTGGGAGATTATTACCATGGTATAGAAGGTACCTATATTCGAATAAGTAGAGGATCCGTAGCTCCCTTTGTACTCCCCAGATATGCTACAGATTTTGTGATACACCACGAAGCCATAAGGAAACTCTTCAGTGTTGGCGGGATCACTAGAGTTCTCACTGAAAGGAAGAAAGGGATGTATCTGCCAATGGCTTTCACTATTGGTGCATACAACTTCCCGAAGGCCAGGGAAGGAGAAAACTATGTTCAAGATTTAGACATCTTCCATTTCGGTACAAAGTTTTTCAGAAGGCATGACCCTTGTGGTAAAGTTTCCAAACATATTATTGATGTCAAAACAAGCTTCGAGTACGCCCATCTTATGGACCAAGAGGAAGATTTTTTCCGTAGTGCTTGGAACTTAACGGAATTAGGCAAGCGCTACAAGAAGAAAGGTGCAAAGAGATTTTCTCCTAGGCCTGTCGGCCTAATCCAAAGGAGAAGGAAGCATCAGTGCCCCAATCAGGAGATCCGACAGGAATAGAACAAGAGGAAGATGACAGGATATTACATTAGCAAGATCAAGAAGCAGCTAGGATTCAAAATGAACAAGCTGCCAAGTTCCAAGAAGAAGAGGCAGCAATAATATAGAGAGAGCAGGCTATTCAATTGTAGCAGCAAGAAGAAGCTGCGAAAGTACAGAGGGAGCAGGAGAAAAACGCTTTGGAAAATGAGGCTGCTAGAAGCCAGAAGGAAGAGGAAGTAAGGGCCCAAAGAGAAGAATAAGATAGAATCATGCAGGAACAGGATGCTAAACTTAAAGAGGAGGAAGAAGAAGAGAGGATTTTGTTAGACGAGGCAGACAGATTACAAGCATAATTAACACAGCTATCTAAAAGTTAGGAAAGGGAGCAGACTGAGAAAACTCCTGAGCCAGAACCGTCTACTCCACAAGACATGGAGTTGGATCCGCCACTGATAGACCAACCAGGGATAGCTCGAGAAGGGGTTGCTTCTACTCAAGGATTAGCGTTGACCTTGTACAACCCCAGAAAGCAGCGCCAGGTGGCCAACCTGGATTCCATATATTTTTACGACCGAAAAAGGGCTATCATTGACCGAAGAGTAAGGAAAATGGAAATTGGGGAGGACTCATATGAATTCAGGGTATCGAAACCCACAATGGTCCAAGGAACTGATGTTGACCCTTCATTCCAAGCCCAATGCATTGTGGCATCAGCAGAGGCGAGTAAAGCCAATACTGATCGGTTAATAAATGAGGTAAAGCATTACAGAGATCAATGCTTCAAAATAAGAGATGACAGGAAGTGGGAGGTTTTAGAAGCAAATGAATTGAAGAAGAAATACAGGGAAATGATAGAAGAGAAGTTAAGGATAACTTCGGGAGCTCTACAACTTGAAAATGAGAAGAATTCACTAGAGATGCAGCTGGCTGTCTCCGAAGACGAGCAAAAGAACTTAAAGGCTCAGATATCAGAATTGGAAGAGCTCAAAGCCAGCAGGGCCCAGCAAATTCATCTCCCCAAGGATCAGTATGAGGGGTTAATTCGAGAAAAGGAGCAATTGTTGAAACAACTCAAAGAAGCAGCAGAAAACAAGCAAGACCTGTTCACGTTTCACAAGCAAGCATGTGACATGCAAATAAAAGGCCATCAGCTGCTAGTGCTGATCTCAAGAGAAATTTGCAATGTGAAACAAATGATCATGAAGATGACAGCCATGAAAGTCGAGCCTTAAAGAACAAAGACAAATTTGCAGAGCATGTGGAAGAGTTAAAATGAACATAGGCACTACAATGAACATTTCCTTGTATATGGAGGGGGATCACAACTTTTTAATCAGGGATTAAGGATGGATGGCCAGGATGTAGTGGTTTAGCATATACCCTAAAAAATATTCGTCCAACACACACAATTAATGACTCAGATTTACTCTTGGCAATCAGCATACTGAACAGTCATTTGTTAATCCACCGTTTTTTTTCATTAACCAAATCCTTTGCCACAGGGAAGTCAGTTTTTTTCTTTGATCGGGAGCCTTTGCCTCGCTGGATGGGTTAAATGAATCGTTTCAATTTCGCCTGAATTGAATTGGAAAAACGCGGAGCTCTGAGTTTTGTGATTCATTTCTTCGTTTTGCGAGTGAAGGTGCCGAGGGCACCGTCTTGTGGTCTTTGTGCTTCCTTCCAGTATATACAAAGGGCTCTGCCCATACTGCATTACCGTTTCGACCCTTTTGGCAAGCTGAAACATTACAGTGGCTTCTACATTGGTTTCGTTAAGGACTTTTGGAGTTGGATTACTGTTTTCTTATGTTATTGGAGCTAAGAGCTAGGGAGGACTCTATCGTCACTACTTCCTCTTTATTGAGCATTTTACAATCTATGTTTATAAATGTTGATACATTTACTTGTCACAGGATACCCTATCGTTATTTTACTCAGAGTATAAATACATCAAGGTTCGAATTAGGATTTACGACATGCACAGTAGGATTTACCCTGGCAAAATCCACCTCTACAGGTATATTTTCTTCCCCTTAATCATTTAAATATTTATATCTGCTAAATACGATGCACTAACTCGTTTACTCTGGATTCTTTTTGCAAAAAAAGGGGAAATGAAAAGATATTTAAGATAATAAGTCTCGAAGCAATTTCTCGACCTCCAAGTTCTCGAGGGCTCTGTACATTTCTTGATCCATTTTCGACTTTTATCCTGTACATTTCGTTTCGACTTTTATCCTGTACATTTCGTTTCGAAACGAGCTTCCTTAATAACTCTAAAGCAAATGTAAGTAACGCTCCTTCACTTAGTATTGTTATGGAACAAATGTTTCAGGGTAATATACAATATCTAATACTATCTTGTTACTTGTTTCCAGGTAATGGCCAAACGATGACCCCCTTGGCATCGGTTACTTGGACAATGGCCACATTTGGCGATCCCGTTGTCCCAACCTTGGACCTTGAATGCGAACGATATAGGTATGTTTGCCCTACATGAGGGTGCGAACATAATATTTAACAATGAGCGTCATATGTCTGGCTTTTAATGACTCTGATTTCTATTTATCTCTGTAAGAATTTATATTTAACCATGCATACTCACCCCTAGGCGTCATTTTGATTTTTAACTCTACCCTGGATTATGAGGAGAGTACTGTGTATGAACTTTCTTTTTATCTACGCCTTCCGGCTCGCAGCTTATGCACTATGTATTCACGATTTTTGCAATATGCCATTTGTAAAGTTACATGTTTTTTAATTTTCCAAAGAGGCAGATCGCTATTTGGCTATAGTATAGATTCTCGCTACCCACTATACTGCAGCGCAGGCATGTGAGCCTCTACCACCGTTACGGCATCAATCATGACGGACTATTCCATTGTCTCTTCGGCGAAAAACCTCAATACCGTCATAGATTCTAAAGTACCTTTGTCAATTTTTATTTCAGGCGTCAATTTGAATAAGTATTGGCCACAAATTGTAGCTTCAATTCCATTATACCTTTATCAGCTCTTAATTAATATTTCCAACTTAAACAAATACAAATTGATATTGTTTTAGCCATGCATTCAAAGGCAAACCAGCTTACCCGAATGCATAATATATATAGATAAAAATATAGAATAATATATGTAGAAGAATGCATAATGTATCGAACTAGGTTTTTCTACTTTGTTTCTTTTATAAAAAACAATACCGTCAAACAACGAAATCAGTTTGAATGAAATGATTATTGAATATTAATTTATTTTTGATTATGCTTACAATATGTGTTGTGGTTTGTCAATTGCGACCACTACCAAATGAAACTATATATTGTTGAAAAATTGTTAATGGATCTATAGAAGCCTTCTTGGCTCTATATAAGAAATGTATTGTTAAAACTACACATTCAATACACAACATTCAACAATATAAATCAGATAATAATGTACATACCAGGGTTTTAAATTCTAAAAGTTACTTCAAAAAGAAGCATTCCTTTTAACTCCGTTATCCAGAAGGACTACACCATGACGACGTATATGTTGCACGCTAACTTTATAGAAATTTCCAACTATAATTGGTATCCAATGTACTTTTTCATATATTATTTTTTCATCCCATTCCTCAATAGTCCGAATTACTATTGCTTAAGATGAATATAGAGAATTAACGTCGAACTAATTGCTACGACTTCCCCTTATTGATAATTTATCACAATCGTGTTAGAATAATTTTTGTAATTAATCTATAATTTGGGCCACACATGTAAATAATTAAAATGTGTGTGCTATCATTTAATTAAGCCTAAATATAGTGATCTAATTAATAATTGATTAATTGGCTTAAGGGTATAATTGTCATGAGATTATTGTGTAGATACCATTAGATAATTATTATTTCTATGAGGGGCGGAAATATAATTATGATAAAGATTAAAACTGCCCTAGCGGTTATTGTGAACTGCCCTAGCGGTTTATAAATAGGGTTATGGTCCCCATTCTACCACGACGCATTCCAATTTCTGAAAATCCTCTCACAGAGAAGTTGACACAGAATCTGGTGGCTAGAATTGGAAGACCATCTCAAAGGGTTCTCTTCCTGTAAGGTTTCTCCTTCAATGGATTCAGGTATGCTTCCGCTATTAATTTTCTACTCATTGTTTTAATCAGAAGATTCCAGTATTATAAATTAAGGTTTTCATTTTGTTTGATTATTAACAAGTGGTATCAGAGCCTACTTCTTGATTAATTCTTTGAGTTATTAATTTAATATATATATATATATTTGTCAATGGATTCTCTTCAGAAATTTTTTTTTAGAGTCTCAGAGAAAGTAAAATATTATAAGTGCTTTGAATAGCGATCCGTTTTTTCATTTATTAAATATATCTACACAGCAAAGTTTTTTTTTTTTTTTAGTCTGTGGACTTCCATCGAAGTTGTATTTTTTTGGACGCCCTGTATTTGCATCTCCTGCAAGACCAAATCTGAGACATCTGAATCCAAATATAGAATAATCTGGGCCTCCATCCAAACGCCTTTCTCTCATGTGTATGTATTACATTGTATTTAAACTCCAAGAATCGGCGGTGGAACGAACCCCATATTCCTTATGGCACAAACTACATATTATATCATATGCAGCAAAATCAAGATATGGGGAGAGGTACTCACGCGGGCCTATTATACCATCCCTCGATCACATTGCCACTGAGGATTTCTGAGATCGGGATCTTGACTCTTCCTACTACTTGTGCAGAGATTTCCAAACCCTTTTTTAACGCTGTTCACCAAAGAAGGCGAAGTATACGTGCAGAGTATGTGAAAAGTCCCATTATAATAGTCCCATTCATCTCCTCTAATCTCTTCTCAAGTCGCTTGAGATGTCCTATCTTTGTATTCTGAGTACAAAGTTTTTTTTTTTTTGCCCATTCAAATCTCTGCTTTCATAATACTCATCCAGCATTCCCTGTAATCACAATCTCACTGAAATTCCAGGATTCTATTTCCAAGCTGATTCAGTCTGGTGGTTGCATGATTCGACTCCACACTAGCTATCATGGATCTTAAAGTTCGTTGAATTCGTTTTTGGTCAAGACTAGACCACGATCCATCACCCACGCTTTTCTTCCGTCAAACGCAGAACAATGGTGCTCTTACTTACAATCTATCTGGTACCTCTATTACTGAATGTGGAGGTGATTAAGATTACATGTTAATCAATCGGTTCAATGCAAGTCACAGGCCAGATCAGAATTGATACCTATCGGGGTTTTCATCTGCAGATCATGTGCTATATGTACTTTCAAAACTTTGTTTGATTGATTTCAACCTAATTTCAAATATGTTCAAAAATAAAGCCCATTTTATTACCAATTGCAACTATGACTGTTGTTCAGCTGTTTTCTAACTTTTTTCTTAGATATGATAATCAATTTCAGAAAGAAAGAAATCGTATTGAGTTTTTTTTGGGCCATGGGCGAACCATTAACATGAACCAGTTTGAAAATTGGCTTAGAAAAATACTCCAGATTACATGGATACATTATCAAAAGAATGTATTTGCTTTAGTGAAAGATTTTGTCATACGTGTTATCGAGAACTTATTTACTTGGACTCTCTCGTAATGTCATATTGAAGATGTGTGTTTTTTGTTGAATCGTTGTTTTCACATCTATATTGTATCATGCATTAGAACTCTAGTTCAGGGGAGATTGTTTGTTCAGAGACTGATTTAATTGAAGTTAACTTAGTTAGATGGGGTAAGTACTGGGAAAGTGATCCTTTCTTGGCAGAAACTCGCGATCCTTTCTTGAACCCCGTGACAGTCCATCAAATAATGAAGCAGTAAATACATTTGGTACTATTATTTAATAGCATTTTTTGATATTAATATTTAAGTTATTGATCTAGCATTTTAAATAGGCTAATTAAAGCGGAAAATCACCAAAGTGACATCTTTCGTGTAGATTAGTCTGTTCAGGGTGTTAGATTTTTTGTGTGTATGTGATTCATGCGGGTATTGACTGGCCCAAAGGAAAGTTAATATTTGGTCAAATTGCATACATACCTGTGGTGATAAATATGTGATGATTATAAAGGTAACTTAATGTGAATAATAACTCAATCCAAAGATAGATTTATTATTTGACATAACTTATCATCAATGTTTGATCACTACAACAAGAGTACCACTTACAGTTAATATTACTGTCCAAAGACTTGATATTAATGTTGTGCCAGGTATCTTGAAATGTCATAATTTGTTTTTTAAATTTAAAGATTATGTGTTTAATTGTTTATTTTATGTGAACATGATGGTTTATTTAATTCATTTTATTTTGTTCTCTATTTCAGCTTTTTATATCAACTACTTCTATATCTGCCAACATCAATAATGTCCCTATGTTAAATGGGACTAATTTTAAGGACTGGAAAGAGAATATGATGATTCTCTTAGGCTGCATGGATATAGATTTATCCTTGAGAATGCCCAAACCCGATGAACTCAATGAGGATAGTACTCAAGAGGATGAGGTTTATTGGGATAAGTGGGAACGTTCAAATAGGCTAAGTCTTATGATCATGAAGCGCGGCATTCCAGAAGCTTTCAGAGGTGCGGTAACCAATGAGGTTACTAATGCCAGTGACTTCCTTGCAGAAATTCAGAAACGTTTTGCCAAAAACGATAAGGATGAAACGAGCACGCTTTTAGCAAGCTTGATTTCAATGAAGTACAAAAGCAAGGGTAATGTTAGGGAGTACATCATGGAGATGTCTCATCTTGCTTCAAAACTTAAGGCTTTGAAACTCGAGTTATCTGATGATTTTCTCGTGCATTTGGTTCTCATCTCTCTTCCTGCACAATTTAATCAATTCAAGGTCAGTTATAACTGTCAAAAGGATAAATGGACTCTTAATGAGCTCATTTCATTTTGTGTGCAAGAGGAAGAGAGATTGAAGCAAGACAAGACCGAAAGTGCTCATCTGGCTAGCACTTCCAAGGATAAGGGCAAACGAAATAATAAGGATAATAAGGTTGCTGCTTCTAAGGGTCCAGAACAAAAGAAACAGAAAGTTGAGATAACATGTTTCTTCTGTAATAAGCCTGGACATACTAAGAAAAAATGTACCAAGTATGCTGCTTGGCGTGTTTATTGGCTATGCAGAATGATCAAGGGGTTTTAAATTTTATGATCCTGCTATTAGGTCAATTTTTGAGACGGGAACTGCAACATTTTTTGAGGATGTTGAGTTTGGGGGGAGAAATCAGGCTAGGAATATTGTCCTTGAGGAGGAAGAGGGATCTACTATTGCTTTTGATAATGTACAGGTTTCACTACCTATCATTGATCAAGAAGTAAACTTGGATCCTCAACCAACAGACAATATTGTTCAACCCATTGCAAATGAGGATATTGCTCCTGAAGAACAAACTCAACAACCTCAAGAAAACATGCCATTAAGGAGATCCACTAGAGAGAGGAGAAGTGCAATTTCGGACGATTATATCGTATATCTCCAGGAACGTGAGGTAGAAAGTGGAATGATGGAAGATGATCCAATCAACTTCCAGCAAGCCATGAAAAGTTCCAACTCTCAGAAATGGATTGAAGCCATGAATGAAGAGTACAAATCTATGCAAGACAATAAAGTTTGGGAACTTGTCCCATTACCAGTTGGTACGAAGCCCATTGGTTGTAAATGGATATTTAAAACCAAGCGAAATTCAAATGGTAATGTAGAAAGATATAAAGCACGTCTTGTAGCTAAAGGCTTTACTCAAAAAGAAGGAATTGACTTCAAAGAGACCTTCTCTCCAGTTTCTACGAAGGACTCTTTCAGGATAATCATGGCACTAGTTGCACATTATGATCTTGAGTTACATCAAATGGATGTTAAAACAACGTTTCTCAATGGTGACATTGATGAAACAATTTATATGGTACAACCAGAAAATTTTGTGTCCGAAGACTCAAAGAATATGGTTTGTAAATTAACTAAATCCATTTATGGGCTCAAGCAAGCTTCTCGTTAGTGGTACTTCAAGTTTCATCAAATTATTGTCTCATGTGGTTTTGAGGCAAATCTTATGGATGAATGTGTGTATCACAAATTCAGTGGGAGTAAGTATATTTTCCTGGTTTTATATGTCGATGACATATTGCTAGCCACAAATGATATTAGCATATTGCACGACACCAAGAGATTTTTATCAAAACATTTTGAGATGAAAGATCTTGGTGATGCCTCCTTTGTCTTAGGAATCCAGATACACCGAGATCGTTCTAGGGGTATTCTAGGATTATCACAAAGGACCTATATTGATAAAGTCCTCAAAAGGTATGGCATGCAAAATAGCAAACCAGGTGATACCCCTGTCGCTAAAGGAGACAAATTCAATCTTAATCAATGCCCTAAAAATAGTTTAGAAAGTCAAGAAATGCAGAAGATTCCTTACGCTTCGGCTGTGGGGAGTCTAATGTATGCTCAGGTATGTACACGTCCGGATATTGCGTACATTGTTGGCATGTTAGGAAGATATCTAAGTAACCCTGGAATGGATCATTGGAGAGCAGCCAAGAGGGTTATGAGATATTTACAGAGAACAAAAGAGTACATGCTTACATATAGGAGATCGGATCAGTTAGAGATCATTGGGTATTCCGACTCCGACTTTGCTGGATGCCAAGACAGCAGAAGATCCACATCAGGCTATATTTATCTGTTGGCTGGTGGAGCAATTTCATGGAGGTCTACCAAACAGACACTCATAACTTCATCCACCATGGAAGCAGAGTTTGTAGCATGTTATGGGGCATCCAATCAAGGAATATGGCTACGAAATTTTGTCACTGGGCTGCGTGTTCTGGATGGTATTGAAAGACCACTGAAGATATTTTGTGACAATAAATCAGCAGTTTTATATTCCAATAACAACAGGAGTTCTACAAAATCAAAATACATTGATATCAAGTTCCTAGTTGTAAAAGAAAAAGTACAGAGTGGACAAATATCCATAGAGCATATTGGAACAAACTCCATGATAGCGGATCCGCTTACAAAGGGATTACCACCCAAGGTCTTTCATGAGCACACTGCTCATATGGGTGTTGTCTCAATTGAGGATATTCAAATTTAGTGGGAGTTTATATTATTCATTGTATATTGCTCTATGTTATGTTTAGACTTTATCTATACATTTGGATTGTGTTCTGCAGAAATAAAGTATTCATTTTATTGCACTCTGTTAAATTATGCTAAAGATTTGATCTTAATAAAGTTAAGTAGGACCAGTTGGAAATAGGCATGAATAGATCACATTGCATGTAATTTCCATGCTATGCACTCATGATTGATCTATGTCATTTAGCTGTGCAGATATATGTGACCATTGATTGGTCTAGTAACGATTAATGTAACAAAGGCCACCTTGATCCTATGTCAGTATAGTTAATGGACGAGATTGTTCGGATATACCCTAAGGACATGATAGCAAATTTTGAGCTCATAAGGTTAAGCACATTTATTTGATTACATATGCATGTGGCCCAGTGGGAGATTGTTAGAATAATTTTTGTAATTAATCTATAATTTGGGCCACACAAGTAAATAATTAAAATGTGTGTGCTATCATTTAATTAAGCCTAAATATAGTGATCTAATTAATAATTGATTAATTGGCTTAAGGGTATAATTGTCATGAGATTATTGTGTAGATACCATTAGATAATTATTATTTCTATGAGGGGCGGAAATATAATTATGATAAAGATTAAAACTGCCCTAGCGGTTATTGTGAACTGCCCTAGTGGTTTATAAATAGGGTTATGGTCCCCATTCTACCACGACGCATTCCAATTTCTGAAAATCCTCTCACAGAGAAGTTGACACAGAATCTGGTGGCTAGAATTGGAAGACCATCTCAAAGGGTTCTCTTCCTGTAAGGTTTCTCCTTCAATGGATTCAGGTATGCTTCCGCTATTAATTTTCTACTCATTGTTTTAATCAGAAGATTCCAGTATTTATAAATTAAGGTTTTCATTTTGTTTGATTATTAACAAATCGAAGCCTTAATTGTCTAAACACATATTTCTTCTAATTGATACCGAATCAATAAAGTAGATTCAATGATAGCACATTCGACTCTACATGATTTGAAGTAGAAAATGATCCTTCTCTGCAAACTTTTTATGTTTTGCCTTCTTTTGTGTAATGTGGCTTTTAAAATATCATTAATGTTACAAAATTGAGCTCTAATATGCTCATAAAAATTCATTCTCTTCTTTACATATATAAACCGATCTCGGTAACCTTTCATTATTACGCAGTTTGAATCTTTCTGGTAATAATCTCACAGGAATAATTCCACCGGAGCTTGGAGAGCTTAAAGCGCTGGGAATACTCGACCTTAGCTTTAATATGCTTTGGGGTCCTATTCCAAGATCACTGTGTAATTGTACGGGTCTTCAGTGGATCCGACTTTCAGTAAACAGCTTGACGGGGACTATACCAACAGAATTCGGCCGTCTTGTCAAGTTGGAACATCTCCGCTTGACGGAAAATTATCTTACTAGAAATATTCCAAGTTCTCTCAGCAACTGTACCTCTCTCCAAGAGGTGTCCATTGTACAGAACAATCTGACTGGTCCAATTCTGCTTGAACTGGGCATGCTGCAAAACTTGCACTACTTGGCTCTAGAGTCCAACAAGTTGGATGGCAATATTCCAACTTCTCTTAGCAACTCTACCTCTCTCCAAGTATTGATCATTGGATTGAACCATCTGATTGGTCCAATTCCCGTCGAACTAGGCTTGCTGCAAAACTTATACACACTGGGTCTCCAGTCCAACCAGTTGGATGGCTTCATTCCTCCATCTCTCGGAAACTGCTCGTCACTCGAGACTATATTTGTCGGGGACAACTCCGCAATGTCAGGCAGTATACCGCGTGAATTGGGTAAGTTAAGAGAGCTTTTTCAATTGTCTATTTATGGTCCAAGTAATATTTCAGGCCCCATCCCTTCAGAAATAGGGAACTGCAGCAAACTTGTTTGGTTGGATTTAGGATATAGCAAAATTCAGGGTGACATTCCCATCAATATATTGGGTCTTCCCCTCGCCACCTTAAGTCTTGCTGGAAATAACTTGTTCAGAATAATCCCAGAAGTCATTGGCAATTTAAGTAACTTGACTTACCTAGACCTTCATAGAGGTAATTTTTCTAGCATACCTAAAAACATTGCCAAATTGACTCAATTATCCAAGCTACATTTAGAGTTCAATCATTTCACAGGTGGCATACCTGAAGCACTTGCCAACTTAACCAAATTGACCACATTATGGCTGGGTGGAAATCCATTATATGGCAGCATTCCCAAATTCATTACTAAAATGACTCAATTATCTATCCTAAATTTTGGTACAACTAAGTTACATGGTAGTATACCGAAGGATATTGTTACTTTGAACATGCTTGAAGAACTTTATCTGGATACCAACTATTTATCAGGTAGCATACCTGAGGGTATTGGCAATTTGAGCAAGCTTCAAATCCTTTATTTGCATACCAACAATCTTACATGTACAATTCCCAAGGGTATTGGCAATTCGAGCAAGCTTTAAATCCTTTATTTGAATAACAACAGTCTTATAGGTACAATTCCCACTGGTATTGGAGAATGTGTAGCACTTCAAGAGTTAGATTTATCTGAAAACAAGTTGAATGGAGTTATTCCTAACTATCTAGGAAAGTGCAAGTCTATGATGGTTTTGATACTGACAAACAACTCATTGTCAGGTAGCATACCGGTGACTTTAAATAATTGTGCAGCTCTACAGAGGTTGAAGGTGTCTGAAAACAAACTTAGTGGAACATTGGACATAGGCTTTGCATTTTCTATGAAAGTTTTGTCTTCTTATTCTAACAATTTCTCTGGAATTGTCCCTGCATCTTTGGCTCATTGTACCCAACTTCAGCTATTGGATTTAAGCAAAATAGATTGATTGGTGAGCTTCCTCATTACTTGTCATATTTTTATGACTTAAGAGTTTTAAGTCTTGGTTATAATAAGCTCCATAGTTTTATTCCTCAATGGATTACAAACCTCACCCAATTGCAGGTGTTGGATCTATCCAACAATAAGTTCTATGGAAGACTTCCATCAAATATTCAAACAGTCAAGGGATTCAGAATTCTTGGGTCTTCCCAACTCAGTGGGAATACACTATATGAGGATATGAAGATTGCAATGAAAGGATTTGAGTATACTCTAACATATCTGCTAGCAACAAACACCATATTTGACTTGTCTAGCAACAATCTTATCAAAGAAATACCTCCAAGCATAGGAAATCTCTGTGGTCTACGAGTATTGAATTTATCTAGAAATCAATTGGAAGGACATATCCCTGCATCTCTTAGTGAGATATCTACTTTGGAGCAATTGGACTTGTCCGAAAATAATTTAAGCAGAAAGATTCCTCAGGAGCTCTCTATCTTAACCAAGTTGGCATATATGGACATTTCATGCAATGGGCTCTGTGGTAGAATTCCAAAAGGAACACAATTTGACACTTTTAGTGAGTCGTCATTTGAAGGGAACAAATGCTTATGCGGCTATCCCTTACAACTATGCAATGAAACACAAAGCAATAACAAAACAGCAGGCATTGCCTCTAGTAAAGGACAAGGATGGTTAAGTCATGTAAATGAATATGTCTCATTGATTGCATTGGGGTTGGGATTCATGATTGGATTCAGTGGAATTGTAAGTGTGATTATATTGTGGGATCGTGCTAGGAATTGGGTAATTCCCTCGAAAATGCAACCATTTTTTGGAGTGTACCGATTTCCTAAGTAACTTGAAGGTTTATTTTATCTCCACCAAAGGATTAAAATAGTCATGGACATTGTTAGATCTTAACCATGGCATTCATCTCATAAAGTTCAATAGAATATTGTTAAGAAAGAAAAATATAATATTAAGAATATATATTCAATAAGTTACATTTAACTTATTATAAATGCCTTCTTTGTATTTTTATGTTCTAATATTATACATATTCCAAAATTTGACTTTTTATTAATTTATCATTAAATTTTCATTTTATGTTCAATTAATTTAATTAAGTGTTTATTTACTAACATTCAAAACTGCAACTTTATTTAAAATATTTATTAAATAGTATATTACCATTCTAAACCCAAATAGTGTGTCATCCTAAACCTTCAAAATGACCAATAACATCCTCTTTGAACGCAGCCATCTATAGATATGTGGTTGTCATCATAGAAAGCAATCAGCTTGCCAGGGCTTCGTTGGAAACACAATTTATTTGGCAGACATTGCCAACAATGCAATATTTGAGATAATTCAGAGCGTGAAATGAGTAATTGTTTATTGAATCCAAAAGATTGAAACTATATAGAACTTTCGAATCGAGAAACCCAAAAGTGATATCACGGTGCAACCATTAATAGTAGTGGAGTTTGGCTTGTTATTTCTACCCACGACATTTCTCAGCAAGTGCCCAACTAACTGCCTCAGCAATTCCTTGACAAAGTGGTCCTACAGCAGGTCATAAACATACGTAAAATTTATTCATATTTCATTAATGAAGCAACTGTGACATTGAGAAAGAAAGCAACTGTAACTTTAACCACATATATTATTCAGAAAGCTTAAAAACAATGATGAATTTAACTTTTACCACAAATGTTATTCCGAATTTGTTAAAATGTTCCAAATTTGTTAAATGGTAAAAATGTTATCCCGAATTTGTTAAAATGTTTGTTAGTTTTTTTTAAAGCTACTTACTTATTTATATGTTTATAGATCAGTTTAAATTTATTTTAAATTCAATTTATTAAGTTCTTAAAAGATCAAAGTTTTGTGTATGGAAAATTTTAAAAATTTATAATTTTTTCAAAGTGTGGAAGGCTAAATTTCATCCCTAAAAGTTTCTTTGTTTTATACAATTTAAAAAAAAATTGTATTTTTAATGATTTGACCTCTTAATAGATCTAAGATAAAAATAAATCTAAATTGATCACTTATAATATATATATATATATATATATATAATTAAAAAGTTGAAATATCAAAATTACATTCAGATATAACACATCTTTCCATAGTTATACAAAATTCACAGCATTGAGAGGATCATTCTCTAAATTTAATTTGAATTTTGGGGTATTTCTACTTGAGAGACATAGTATTCACACTAAAACTAGTTCAAAATTTACAACATTGTTTATATGTGCTTTAAAATTGTTATGAATCGCAACCAAAGTGACTGATTTTATTTTCATATTTTATTCATTTGCATTTTAGAGGATTTTATTTGTAGTTTGTCTTAGCATTGACCTCATAATAGTCTTGAGATTAACATTCATTTCTTTGCATGGTCAATGAACATATAAAGTTTGAAGGAATAATAAGCACACCCGAGCTAGATGTTATTGAGATTCATGAGTATGACAATTTTTTCAATGAATATATAAAGTTTGAAGGAATAATAAGCACACCCGAGCTTATAGATGTTATTGAGATTCATGAGTATGTCAATTTTTTTAGGGAAAAATATTAATCTAACTCCTTTGTTTTGTTTTTTTTCTTATATTGGAAAATCTTGTAACACAAAATTTATATTTTATCTAATTTAAAAATGTTTTCCTCAATACATTAATATTCATTTTTGAAAAATGTTTTAAGATAAAAAGTTAATTGAAAGTCAATTAGGTTTGACTTTGAATGGATTGGTAGTACTCTAAGCATACTTTCCCATCCACTATTCCACTATTCTTTAAGCTCCTCTTCTCAAAGGAAATATTAGCGTATGAATCCTATACACCATACAGTGACATGTTTCTCCCTTCCACTAATAATAGATATGATCATCTTTATGTTTACAATTGTTACTCAAAGCTTGTAACTGAGATGGTGCAGTTGTTTATAGAACTAAAAGGGGAAATAGCATGATCAAGAGAAGGTATGAATGAAATGGAAGGAGTTAAAAGACTCAAGTTGATGCATGTGAAACTTCACCGTGGACATCCATTTTCTTCTCTAAATGGTTTTTTTTGGGGCCTCTCATTTCTTTAATGAGCATTATCCCTCGGACCAAAGCTCCCAAATGATTTGAGAGTTCTTTCACTTTTAGAGATGAATGAATGGGAACTATGCTTGGAATTATCAATATATCTTTCAACATCATGAGCGAAGAAGTAAATCATGCTACAACAAAATACAATTAAGGATTTGAAACATACAATTCCAATTACTAAGAAAAGGCCCCATAATATATCCATGCTAAACTTATTGGAGTTAACTTGGCTTCTCTATTTATCACATGTATCCTTTTCCACCCCTAATTGTTAATTCTCTAAAGTTCACCATTCTAAGAGAAGGTAGGAATAGTTGTGATCATATTGAATGAGGAGTTATTTGGAAAAACATGTCAACAACATATATCTTGTCATGGTATTTTCCTCAACCATTTTTTCTGACTAATCCTTATGCAAATGCCTCTCAAATAATTTAACCCTCTTTTCCCAACTTGGGATAAGGGGCATTCATACTACCCCTCTTCTAAATAGCTATATTGGAAAGAAGGGAAAGTGTGGTCCTTTAATTCACTATAACCAAAAACATGCAATCCCACTTAGCATAACTTGGAATCTTAGAGTATAAAACCTCAATTTCATTAAGCTTAGACTTCCCAATGAGAAATTGGACTTACAACATGTTTCAAAAGTGTGACTATTGGTTTTCCGTAGTGTGATTATCGATTTTCATTAGTGTGATTATTGGTTTCTAGAATTGCGATTGGTTCTGGAAGTGTGATGATTGGTTTCCAAAAGTATGATTAATGCTTTTTTAAAGTGTCACTATTGAATTCCATTAGTGTGAATATTAGTTTCCAATGTTGTGATTATCAATTTCCAAAAATTTCATCATCATTTTAAAAGCTTACTCATAATAAGTGTAATTACTCTAACCATTGGATTTTGTGACTGCAACATATATTTTTTAATATTTACACAATTAATCCCATTACAATGACAAAGTATCTTGTATAGTGAGAAAGGACATGTTCTCTTTCTTGTCATCACCAAGATTCCTAAATTGTAATTCCACTCACGTGAATTACTAAATTGCGAGAAAGGGAATGTACTCTTTCTCCTCGTCATCCCAATTCCCACATTTTGACATATGGTAGGTTATATGCCTCCTCATATGGGGGTCAAATTTCAGGGAATCTATCAGATTCTGAGGTCGAATATTGGTGGTCAACCATTGGGGAATTTATCAGAGTTTGAGGTCAACAATCGGTGATCAACTGTCGGGGAATCTGTATGGAAGGTTCTATGAACATGAAATTTGACACTATGAAAAAATAAGCAAGGGACTATTGGTGACAACCAAATGCTTAGGTGTAAATGAACTAGGTCTGAACGTGCATATTATCCCATGGAAAGAACAATCTATGGGAAGTAGTAGCACATCATGAAATAGCATGGAAGATAAAGCAAGAAGGATGAGTCATTTCCCCAAAACTGCTAGGGCACATGGCAAATTTGGATTGACAATGAATCCCAAATTAGAGTTTTGAAACCACTTTGGGGAAAAGGCGTTACCACCCAGCCTTAAAGAATGGAAAATAAGAACTCCAAATATATCTGCATGACCCGCCCTAACTCGTAAAGAATAGTTAACCTAATTACTTCGGAATAAGTTCAATTAGCTATAGAAAGTTCTAATATGGATCCAAAAATTCAAATATAGAAGCAGGGGTTAAGAGATCAACTGAAGAGACACATGAGGATATGGAAATTGATGATCCATAAACAGGGGCCATATGGAAAAACGATAGAACAAGAACATAATCAAGAGGTGAGCTTGCCAGGGTAGAACACACACATGGTGAGGAATTATCGAGTGAAGCAGGGACAACATTAGATTTTCCTCAAAATAGCATTAATCTACCTCCTTTCAATATAACTCATTATCCCTCACTAGTGTTTGGAGTAGCTCAGACACCAGGCTTGTTGATCTCTGACCCTGTCTAAAGGGTAAGAGTCAAATTCGTAGGGAGGTCTGAAATGGAAATTGAGATATTCCATATGTGTTTATAGAGGTGGTAATTCTCTTTTCTTACTTAGATAAAGAATATTAAATCAATTGTATTACCATAATAGACCAAGTTGTATAAGCAACATATTTTGTTCTTCTACTATGCATTCCATACCAATTTTCGGTCGATGAAAATTCTCTTGATATATTGAAAACGCTGAGTAGCAATCTTTGCACCTAGCATTGATATACATGTATGTTGGGTATTATGATTGGAATTGATATTTTATGTTAATATGACCTTCGTTCCTTCATCTATGTTCATGGATTAATAGTAATTGATGGTTTTTGGAGCTGTTTGATTATATGAATGTATTGGATTCCCTTGTCAAGCATTAACCAAGAATTATTTTCATTTTTTCTAAACTACTTAGTTCACCTTCACATTTCCCTAGCATAGTCCAAATTGAGCCTTGGAACATCTAAGCGGAATTGAAAACATTCGTAAATAATTAAGATGCAGGAAGACCCATCCCCTTCATTTTTATGACCATTCTTCACATATTTTCTTGGATCAAATTCTTATGTAGCCTTGTTGTAGGAAGGACCCACATATATTTCATATTTAATAGGGACTCTTTCAGGCCCCATCCCTTCAGAAATAGGGAACTGCAGCAAGCTTGATTGGTTGGATTTAGGATATAACAAAATTGAGGGTTACATTCCCATCAATATATTTGGTCTTCCCCTCTCCACCTTAAGTCTGGGTGGAAATAAGTTGTTTAGCGTAATCCCAGAAGCCATTGGAAATTTAAGTTACTTGACTTACCTAGACCTTCGTCAAGGTAATTTTTCTAGCCTACCTAAATCCATTGCCAAATTGACTCGATTATTCAAGCTACGTCTGGATTCAAATGAGTTAAAGGGTAACATACCAAGGGGATTTGGAAATTTTAGCATGCTCGAAGTACTTCATTTAGAGTTCAATAATTTCACAGGTGGCATACCTGAAGCACTTCCTAGCTTAACTAAATTGACCACGCTAATTCTGGGTGGAAATCCATTATATGGCAACATTCCCAAATCCATTACTAAAATGACTCAATTATCTATCCTAAATTTTGGTACAACTAAGTTACATGTTAGTATACCAAAGGATATTGTAAATTTGGGCATGCTTGAAGTACTTTATCTGGATACCAACTATTTATCAGGTAGCATACCTGAGGGTATTGGCAATTTGAGCAAGCTTCAAATCCTAGATTTATCTGAAAACAAGTTGAATGGAATTATTCCTAACTCTATAGGAAAGTGCAAGTCTATGATGGTTTTGATACTGACAAACAACTCATTGTCAGGTAGAATACCGGTGACTTTAAATAATTGTGCAGCCCTACAGAGGTTAAAGGTGTCTGAAAACAAACTTAGTGGAACATTGGACATAGGCTTTGCAGTTTCTATGAAATATTTGTCTGCTCATTCTAACAATTTCTTTGGAATTGTCCCTACATCTTTGGCTCGTTGTACCCAACTTTAGCTATTGGATTTAAGCAAAAATAGATTGATTGGTGAGATTCCTCATTACTTGTCATATTTTTATGACTTAAGAGTTTTAAGTCTTGGTTATAATAAGCTCCATGGCTTTATTCCTCAATGGATTACAAACCTCGCCCAGTTGAAGGTGTTGGATCTATCCAACAATAAGTTCTATGGAAGAATTCCATCAAATCTTCAAACATTCAAGGGATTCAAAATTCTTGGGTCTTCCCAATTCAGTGGGAATACACAATATGAGGATATAGAGATTGTAATGAAAGGATTCAAGTATACTATAACATATGTGTTAGTAGCAAGAACCATATTTGACTTGTCTTGCAACAATATTATCAAAGAAATACCTCCAAGCATAGGAAATCTCAGTGGTCTACGACTACTGAATTTATCTAGAAATCAATTGGAAGGACACATCCCTGCATCTCTTAGTGAGAAATCTACTTTGGATCAATTGGACTTGTCCAAAAATAATTTAAGTGGAAAGATTCCTTAAGAGCTCTCTATCTTAACCAAGTTGGCATATCTGGACATTTCATGGAATGGGCTCTTTGGTAGAATTCCAAAAGGAACACAGTTTGACACTTTTAGTGAGTCGTCATTTGAAGAGAACAAATGCTTATGCAGCTATCCCTTACAACTATGCAATGAAACACAAAGCAATAACAAAGCAGCAGGATTTGCCTCTAGTAAAGGACAAGGATGGTTAAGTTATGTAAATGAATATGTCTCATTGATTGCAATGGGGTTGGGATTCATAATTGGATTCAGTGGAGTTGTAAGTGTGTTTATATTGTGGGATCGTGCTAGGAATTGGGTAATTCCCTCCAAAATGAAACCATATTTTGGAGTGTACCATTTTCCTAAGTAACTTGAAGGTTTATTTTATTTCCACCAAGGATTAAAATAGTCATGGGCATTGTTAGATCTTAACCATGACATTCATCTCATAAAGTTCAATAGATTATTGTTAAGAAAGCAAAATGTAATATTAAGAATATACATTCAATAAGTTATATTTGAGTATCATAAATGCCTTCTCTGTATTTTTATGTTCTAAGATTATACATATTCCAAATTTGACTTTTTATTAACTTATCATTAAATTTCCATTTTATGTTTAATTAATTTAATTAAGTATCTATTCACTAACATTCAAAACTACAACTTCATTTAAAATATTTATTAAATAGTGTATTACCATTCTAGACCCAAATAGTATACCATCCTAGACCTTCAAAATGAGCAGTAACATCCTCTTTGAATGCAATATCAGTGTCACCATCTATAGATATGTGGTTGTCATTATAGAAAGCAATCAACTTGCCAAGGCCTCAATCTCCAGCAAGCGAGTAGGCCTCGTTGGAAACACAATTTATTTGGCAGACAGTGTCAACAATACAATATTGGAGATAATTCAGAGTGTGAAATAAGTAATTGTTTATTGATGCTATTAATCGAAAAGGTTCAAACTATATGCAACTTTCGAATCGAGAAACCCGAAAGTGATATTACGATACAACCATTAATAGTAGTGGGGTTTGGCTTGTTATTTCTACCCACTAGACATTTCTCAGCAAGTGCCCAACTAACTGCATTAGCAATTCCTTGACCAAGTGGTCCTACAGCAGGCCATAAACATATGTAAAATTTATTCATCTTTCATTAATGAAGAAATTGTGACATTGAGAAAGTAAACAACCTGCACTGATGGTTAATGTTTTTCTAATCCCAATAAAAATATTCAATGACGAATTTAACTTTTACCACAAATGTTATTCCAAATTTGTTAAAATGTTCGATGGTTAATGTTTTTCTAATCCCAATAAAAATATTCAATGACGAATTTAACTTTTACCACAAATGTTATTCCAAATTTGTTAAAATGTTCGTTAGAATTTTTTTTAAGCTAGTTACTTATTCAGAGTTTTATAAATTAGTTTAATTTTTTTTTTTAATTTCAATTTATTAAGTGCTTAAAAGTTTAAAAGATGAAAGTTTTGTGCATGGTAAAATTTAAGGATCCACAATTTTTTTCAAAGTGTGAAAGGCTAAATTTGGCTCCTAAAAATAAATATAATTTATTCACTTATATTTATTAAAAAAAAATTCTATCTTTAATGATTTGATCTCTTAATAGATCTAAGATAAAAATAAATATAATTTGATCACTTGTAATATATAATTCTTTTTTTTTAAATTAAAAAGTTGAAATATCAAAATTACATTCAGTTATAACAAAACTTCGAATAGTTATACAAAATTCACAACATTGAGAGGATCATTCTCAAAATTGAATTTGAATTTTGGGGTATTTGTGCTTGAGAGACATAGTATTCACACTAAAACTAGTTCAAAATTTACAACATTGTTTATATGTGCTTTAAAATTGTTATGAATCGCAAACAGAAGTGACTGATTTTATTTTCATATTTTATTCATTTGCATTTTAGAGGATTTTATTTGTAGATTGTCTTAGGATTGACCTCATAATAGTCCTGAGATCAACATTCATTTCTTTGCATGGTCAATGAACATATAGAGTTTGATGAAATAATAAGCACACCCTAGCTTACAGATGTTATTGAGATCCATGAGTATGTGAATTTTTGGGGGGAAAAATATTGATCTAACTCCCTTGTTTTTTTTTTTTTTTTTTTTATATTGGAATATCTTGTAACAGAAAATTTATATTTTATCTAATTTAAAAATGTTTTCCTCAATACATTAATATTCATTTTTGAAAAATGTTTTAAGATAAAAAGTTAATTGAAAGTCAATTAGGTTTGACTTTGAATGGATTGGTAGTACTCTAAGCATACTTTCCCATCCACTATTCCACTATTCTTTAAGCTCCTCTTCTCAAAGAAAATCTTAGCATATGAATCCTGGACACCATACACTGACATTTTTCTCCCTTGGACTGATAATAGATATGACCATCTTTACATTTACAAATGTTACTCAAAGCTTGTAACTGAGATGGTGCAGTTGTTTATAGAACTAAAAGGAAAAATAATATGATCAAGAGAAGGTATGAATGAAATGGAAGGAGTAAAAAGACTCAAGTTGATGCATGTGAAACTTCACAATGGACATCCATTTTCTTCTCTAAATGGTTTTTTTTTGGGCCTCTCATTTCTTTAATGAGCATTATCCCTCAGAACAAAGCTCCCGAATGATTGGAGAGTTCTTGCACTTCTTGAGATGAATGAATGAGAACTATGCTTGGAATTCTCAATATATCTTTCAGCATCATGAGTGAAGAAGTAAGTCATGCTACAAAAAAAATACAATTAAGGATCTAAAACATACAATTCCAATTACTAAGAAAAGGCCCCATAATCTATCCATGCTAAACTTATTGGAGTTAACTTGGCTTCTCTATTTATCACATGTATCCCTTTTCCACCCCTAATTGTTAATTCTCTAAAGTTCACCATTCTAAGAGAAGGTAGGAATAGTTGTGGTCATATTGGGTGAGGAGTTATTTGAAAAACATGTCAACACCATATATCTTGTCATGGTATTTTCCTCTGCCATTTTTTCTGACTAATCCTTATGCAAATGCCTCAAGAATTTAACCCTCTTTGCCCAACTTGGGATAAGGGGCATTCATACTACCCGTCTTCTAGATAGCTATATTGGAAAGAAGGCAAAGTATGGTCCTTTAATTCACTATAACCAAAAACATGCAATCCCACTTAGCAGAACTTGGAATCTTAGAGTATAAAACCTCAATTTCATTAAGCTTAGACTTCCCAGTGAGAACTTGGACTTACAACATGTTTCGAAAGTGTGACTACTGGTTTTCCGTAGTGTGATTATCGGTTTTCATTAGTGTGATTATTGGTTTCTTGAATTGCAATTGGTTATGGAAGTCTGATGAATGGTTTCCAAAAGTATGATTAATGCTTATTTAAAGTGTCATTGTCGACTTCCATTAGTGTGAATACTGGTTTCCAATGTTGTGATTATCAATTTCCAAAAATTTCATTATCATTTTAAAAGCTTACTCATACTAAGTGTAATTACTCTAACCATTGGATTTTGTGACTGCGACATATCTTTTTTAATATTTACATAATTAATCCCATTACAATGACAGAGTATCTTGTATAGTGAGAAAGGACATGTCCTCTTTCTTCGCATCACCAAGGTTCCTAAATTGTCATTCCACTCACATGAATTACTAAATTGTGAGAAAGGGAATGTAATCTTTCTCCTCATCATCCCAATTCCCACATTTTGACATATGGTAGGTTATATGCCTCCTCATATGGGGGTCGAATTTCAGGGAATCTATCATATTCTGAGGTCGAAGATTGGTGGTCGACCGTTGGGGAATTTATCGGAGTTTGAGGTCAATGATCGGTTATCAACTATCGGGGAATCTACACGGAAGGTTCTATGAACATGAAATTTGAAACTATGAAAAAATAACCAAGGGACTGTTGGTGACGACCAAGTGCTTAGGTGTAAATGAAATAGGCCCGAACGTGCATATTATCCCATGAAAAGAACAATCTATGGAAAGTAGTAGCACATCATGAAATAGCATGGAAGATAGAGCAAGCAGGATGAGTCATTTCCCCGAACCTGCTAGGGCACATGGTGGATTTGAATTGACAATGAATCCCAACTTAGAGTTTTGAAACTACTTTGGGGAAAAGCAATTTCCACCTAGCCTTAAAGAATGGAAAATAAGAACTCCAAATATATTTGCATGCCCCGCACTAACTCGTAAAGAATTGCTGACCTACTGACTTCGGAATAAGTTCAATTCGCTATAAAAAGTTCTAAGATGGTTCCAGAAAATCAAAGATAGAAGCAGGGGTTAATAGATCAGCTAAAAAGACACATGAGGATATGGAAATTGATGAGCCAGAGACAGGGGCCCTATGGAAAAAAGATAGAACAAGAGCAGAATCAAGAGGTGAGCTTGCCATGGTAGAACACAAGCATGGTGAGGAATTATCAAGTGAAGCAGTGACAACATTAGAGTTTCCTCAAACTAGCATTAATCTACCTCCTTTCAATATAAATCATTATCCCTCACTAGTGTTTGGACTAGCTTAGACACCAAGCTTGTTGATCTCTGACCTTGTCTAAAGGGTAAGAGTCAAATTCGTAGGGTGGTCTGAAATGGAAATTGAGATATTCCATATGTGTTTATAGATGTGGTAATTCTCTTTTCTTACTTAGATAAAGAATATTAAATAAATTGCATTACCAGAATAGACCAGGTGGTGTAAGCAACATATTTTGTTCTTCTACTATGCATTCCATACCAATTTTCGGTCGATGAAAATTCTCTTGATATATTGAAAGCACTGAGTAGCAATATTTGCACCATATTTATACCACTGATATAAATGTATGCTGGGTATTATGATTGGAATTGATATTTTATGTTAATATGACCTCCGGTCCTTCATCTATGTTCATGGATTAATAGTAATTGGCGGTTTTTGGAGCTGTTTGATTATATGAATGTATTGGATGCCATTGTCAAGCATTAACCAAGAATGATTTTCATTTTTTCTAAACTAATTAGTTCACCTTCACCTTTCCCTAGCATAGTCCAAATTGAGCCTTGGAACATCTCAGGGGAATTGAAAACATTCGTAAGGAATTAAGATGCAGGAAGACCCATCCTCAATGTTTTTTGCTTTACTGTGACGAAAAATTATACAACTAATGAAATAAAAACCGATATCTCATTTTCCATTGATAAATAAATCATATTATGAATTATTTTCTTGGTATGGCAATAAAGTGATTTGGAGAGAAATTACATCTCAGATCAAGAGAAATAGGCTTGCTATATTTCTTCAAACATAGCAAGAATGCCTCATTTATCATCACATAGATTTGATTCCCACTTGTTGTTGATATATATTAATGGCCATATTTCCCTTTTCATTTATTTTTACCTTGCCTTCCTTTGCATCTGCTCATAATTTCCAGGCCCATATTATACTATCCACGTCAATGATATCATCTTTATCTCATACAACTATCCACTCTTTAGTTTTTTTATCCCATGATGCATATCCTCCATCGGCTTTCCACCATTGTACTAAAACCTGGTGTCTCTCCATATCAGCCATGTCTTTGTAGACATCATCTAATGCCCTCCCTAACCATATTGGCTTACTATCACTTGATCGTACGATGAGATTATGACCATTCTTCACATATTTTCTTGGATCAAATTCTTATGTAGCCTTGTTGTAGGAAGAACCCACATATATTTTATATTTAGTAGGGACTCTTTGAACCAAGTAATCCTCCATGAGATAAGGTTGTTGTTGAATATCATTGTTGGTGTTTGATTCTTTTATTTTGTTTGGCCAAAAAGTTCTTACTTGATTAAGTAACGACAAATATAAATCCCCCAAAACATTTTTCCAGTATGTTATCTTCGGAAGCCATAATTATTCCCCTCCATTTGCCATTGCTGCACCGAAATGAGCAATATATGAATTTATTCCTTTCTTTGAATCTTCAATGCCTTTTAGTGTTTTAAATGGTGACAATGAAGGTTCCCTTGTAGGCAAGTCCAGCCTGCCGTCGGCCCCATTTTTTCACATATTTATGCAATGAGACCAATTTTCATCTCTAATTGTTTCCTTATATCGCATTACGGGGGTGCCATCAACCATACAAAATTTGAATTATTGGGTGGATTTGATACCCATAATATTCTTCCTTCCATCCAGTAAGTGTTTTCCCACAAAGTCCTTAAAGTCATAAACCTCCTCGATCAGGTATAGAGTGAAATTACAATAATCTTGGACTATTCTATAGTTATCCATTATTTGTGGTAGTGATAATATATCTTGTCTCTTCAATTTAGATGACAACCTCCTGTATGCTCCATCTATATATTCATGAGTGTGACCAATTGGAAGGAAGATTACATATATAGTTGTAAAAATACTCTTTATTGTGAGCATGGATGCAAAAGAAAAGAGGTAACGATTCTTGTTCTCACCTCCACAATTGTCGATCTACAAGAATAAAACTGATGGAAGATTTTTCAAGGAAGCACTTGGAATTGATAAAGTCTCCATGGCCTCACTTTAATATTCTGGGCACTTTCCATAGGATTCATTTTGTATAAGTGAACCATGCACTAGTTGCATTGAAGACCCTTTCTCATATAACAAATGCCCAAATTCATCATCCATTGTGTTAAAATTTGAGCATTAATTCACAATACTCTTGGATCTTTACTGAGAGAATAACATATATAGTATATCAATGCATAACAATCACAATAAGCATGACAAGCATCACAAGAATCAAAATCATGAGAGACAAGAGACACAGAGTTTTCGTGGTGAAAACCCTAAGGTGAAAATCCCCACAACTTCCTCAGAGATAGAGAGAGCAATGGCTCGACCAAAGTACAACGAAAATACACTTGAGATAGTCTCCTAGAGAAGATGATCCTCCTCCTCACTAGTGCACCACTTTCTGAGTGAGAGAAGTGTGTCTTTCCGAATGATCCAAATAGAGATCTCCCGATCTCTATTTATACTTAACCTGTTTGCCTAGTGACCTTATGGGGCCGACTGGTCTATCTAGATACATCCACAATATAATATATATTTTAGGGCCGACCCCACACATGGTGGTCTAATAACCCATCGGCAAGTACACACACTTGCAACACTTGTCAATCCACATGATGACACTTCCTTATAGAGGAATAACACATATCTTATAAGGGTACAATAAATATATATGAAATACATAGATGAAATACATTCCAAAGTTACATATACATCAACACTCCCTCTTAACTAGGAAGGTATTTCTCGACACAGTTCTGCTAGACAAGTCTTCTTCTCGGGATCATCGTCACTGATGCTGCTATCTCAACCAATCTGTGACTCTACTTGTCATAGGAAGTTCTACATAGCCAGTCCTATTTCAGACTAGATGTAGGCCCACCACCTGCAGGTGTTCATCATCTGTGCAAATGGTCTGATAGAGGTGGCCTCTCAGGACTAATTTTATGTGCGGATGCAATATCGTAAAGAGTATCCCAGGAACATTTATGTGCCTAAGCACGACCGACAAGAACTCCCAGGACTGATTACATGCATCTCCTCCACAATACCTTTAAAGAGAATCCCAGGAACATTTATGTGCCGCAGCACGACTAGAAAGATCTCTAAAGAGCATCCCAGGACTTATTAGGAGCATACAGCTCAACCTCTTGGATCTCCAGGACTGATTACATGTGGATAGACAAAACCTTTAAAGAGCATCCCAGGAACATTTATGTGCCGCAGCACGATCGACAAGATCTCTAAAGAGCATCCCAGGACTAATTACGAGCACACAGCTCAACCTCTCGGATCTCCAGGACTGATTACATGTCTCCGTAGTAATACCTCATCCCAAGACTGATTACGAGCACACAGCTCAACCTATTGGATATCTGAGGACTAATTACATACTACATAGCAATACCGGAAAGTGTACCCCAGGAACATTTATGTGTCGCAGCATGACCGGCAAGATCTCCTAGGACTGATTACATGCTATTTGCAAAACCTACCACATATCATCTCTGACCTCCAAGTATCAACCTGATACTCATGATCCAACGGATCATCATCACATGAGGCATCATCCTGATGCCCATGATCATACTTGAGCCCATAATCCACTGTACCCTTCAGGTACCTCAGAACATGCTTTACAACAACCAAGTGAACACTCCTCGGATCCGTCAGGAACTGGCTCAATATGTTCACTGCAAAGCAAATATCTGGTCTCGTGTTCATCAGGTACATCAAGGACCCAATCATCTGATGATACATAAAGACATCAACCGGCTCAGATGAAGCATCACATAGAAGCTTTAGATTCGATGCCATGGGTGTGGCCATGGCCTTTCAATCCATCATCCCAAATCTCTTCAGGATATCTACTGTGTACTTCCCTTGACCAAGGAAGATCCCATCTGAATTCTGCCACACCTCCATACCTAGGAAATAATGCATCATTCCCAAATCTTTCATATTGAACTCAGCAGCAAGCTTCCTCTTAGTATCTGCAATCAGTCTGTCATCTCCTGATACAAATAAGTCATCCACGTACAAAAGTAGAATCACAGGATTCCCTTCCTCAACCTTGTAGTAAAGGTTGGAATCCACTTTACTCTTGGTAAAGCCCAAGCTAGATAGGAAACTATCCATCCTACCATACCAAGTTCTGGGGGCTTGCTTCAAGCCATACAAGGCTTTCTTCAATATGCACACATATGATTCCATGTCATGTATTTCAAAGCCGAGTGGCTGCTCCACATATACTTCCTCTTAAAATACACCATTCAAGAAAGCAGTCTTGACATCCATCTGGTGTATTTTCCATTCCATTGCTACAACTAGGGAAAGTACTGTTCTGATGGAAGTATACCTGGCTACAGGTGCAAAAGTTTCTTCATAATCTATTCCCTCTTTCTGAGAGAAGCCACGAGCTACGAATATTGCTTTGTATTTCTCTACACTCCCATCTGCAGTATGCTTGATTTTGTAGATCCATTTGGAAGTCACAACAGACTTCTCTTTAGGTCTTGGGACAACATCCCAAACATCATTCTTCATTATTGATTGGTATTCCTCAACCATGGAATCCTTCCATTCTTTCTTTTCCACTACTTCTTCATAACAGGAAGGTTCTTTGTTCATAATGTCACAGAGTAAAGCAACATAGCTGGTATGTGATATGGTTCTCTTCTTTGCTCTGTGTTCTTCTGAAATGCCAAATCCTTCTGCATCTTAAATGATATCTCTAGCCCATGCAGGTTTCCTCTTGTAAGAGTTATCCTCACGGGGTGGATCTACAGGTTCTTGTGGATCTTCAAACTCATGAACAACTTCTGGAATTGCTTCAGTCATGGTAGTGTCTTGAAATCTAGTTTCCTTAGGTTCTTCATAAACTTCGATACGTGCCTTCCATGATTTGATGAATGCTGAGTTTTCATCAAATTTTACATCCCTGCTGACATCAATCTTCTTGAACCCTGGAAAGTATATTCTGTAAGCCTTCGAGCTTTCACTGTAACCCACAAAGATACCCTTCTTTCCTAAAGGATCTAGTTTGGTCCTCTTTTCCTTTGGGACATGAGTGTATATTGGACAACCAAATATTCTGAGATGGATGACTTCAGGTTTCTTACCAGAAAAGACCTCTTCTGGTGTCTTGTTGTCCAATATCTTGTGGGGTGTTCTGTTCTGCACATATACAGCTGTTCTAGCTGCTTCTACCCATAGATGCATAGGTAGATCTTGGTCATGCAGCATTGCCCTTGCTGCTTCCATGATTGTTCTATTCTTCCTTTCTGCAACTCCATTCTGTTGAGGATTATAAGGAGCAGTCAACTCCCTCTTAATCTCTGAATCACTGCAAATATTCTTGAAGTCACCTGAGGTGAATTCTCCACCATTGTCGGATCTGAATGTTTTGATCTCTTTGTCAGTTTGATTCTCCATCAAGGTTTTGAATTCCTTGAACTTATCAAACACCTCATCTTTGTTTTTCAAGAAGTATACCCAAGTCTTCCTGGATAAGTCATCAATAAATGAGACATAGTAAACATACCCACTTAGAGAACTGGATGACATAGGACCACATACATCTGAGTGGATGATTTCCAGGATATCTTTTGCCTTGCTCTCATTGCTTGGGAAAGCCTTCTTAATATTCTTACCTTTTGCACATCCTTTGCAAACACCTTCATGTTTGGTCTTGATTTCAGGAAGACCCTCTACAGCCTTGCTTGTAATTGGAAGTTCCCTATAGTGCATGTGAGCAAGTCTTCTATGCCAAAGTTCACTTGGCTCCATGGATTCATGCACCATGGCATGTTCAGGTTGTCCTTTTAATTTATACAAACTTCCCTCTTGCTCTCCAATCACAACTGCATCATCTATGGTCCTTCCCTTTAGCCACATTAGGACTTGGCCATCCACAAATGCAACCCTCATACCTTTTGTATCCAATGCAAAGATGGAGAGTAAGTTCTTCTTGAGCCCAGGTACATAAAGGACTTCTTTCATCTTTAAAGATTTTCCAGAATCTAGGTTGTAGGAGGCTTCACCACTTCCTTTGATGGGATATTGATAATCATCCCCAAGTTTCACTTTATGGGGTGATTCATGTTCATACATATTTACAAAGGATTCTTTAAACCCAGTCATGTGTTTGGAAGCCCCACTATCAATTAACCAATCATTACAACCATGGGAGATAGTACTTGTGAGAGCAGAGATTAGAACATACTCTTCTTCACTTGATGAGTCATCATTACTATCATCACTTTCTGCCCTATCCTTCTTCTTTGGAGGTTCATCATCTTCGGAAGCATGAGCATGGTACCTTCTTTTGTTACCCTTCTTCTTCTTGCTGGAGTTGTTGTTGTTGTGTTTGTCCCTTTTGTTCTTGGGACATTCTGAAGCAAAGTGACCCTTCTCATTACAAGTGAAACACCTTAGATCTTTCTTGTCTTTGTGAAAATGATGAGAAGATTTCTTCTTCTGATGGGATGGCTCCCTCTTGAACTTGCCCTTCTTAGTGTGAGCTGTGAGAGATTGATCTTCATTTCCCATCTTCTCTTCTCTTGCCACAGGCCTTACTTCTTCTTGAAAACATTCCTCCCATAATCTGCTGAAGGATATTAACTTCTTTCTGGCACAAATCCCTTGGATAAAAGAGTCCCATGACCTAGGTAGGCCATTCAAAGTAGTCATAACAATTTCACCATTCTCCACCATTTCATCTACAGCTTCAATTTGTTCCTTGATCTGAGAGACCTTGGAGAAATAGGATTGAATGGTTTCTCCATTCGACATCTTGAACCCTTTCAATTGATTCTGCAAGGTCATCTTCCGATTTATGTTCTTTCCTTCAAATAGCTTGGTCAAAGAGTCAAACATAGCCTTGGGTGTCTTTAGAGAAGACACATGGAGTATGAGATGGTATTTGATAGCATCAACAATGATTCTCTTTGCCTTGACCAAGTTCTTCTTATGCAATACCTTAGCCTCTTCATCCTCTGGGATAGGGATGTCTTCTTTTATATATGAGTCCAACTCATTTTCTTCCAGGATTAACCCAATCCTATACTTCCAAGCTCGGAAATTATCAGCCCCTTCAAGCTTATCCTCAAGCTTGGTGTAGTGAGACATCTTAAAGAGTACTTCAAATGGAAATAGAAAAGATTTAGGTCTTACCACTTGAAATGTTGAAAACTGGATCTGGTCCCGGATTAGGGTTTGTCGAAAAAACCCTAAAAATTCAAAATGTGAATTTCAACTTTCTGAAAGGATAGAAAGATGCGCTTTGATGAGCTGATTAGCCTGGTGTATTCAGAATTTGAGATCAGCAAAGCTTTACGCTTCAGATTTTCCTTTTTGTCCTCCCGAGTTTACTGGGGAGAGGCCTGAATTAGGGTTTTAGTTTACCGGAGATCTACCAAGCCAAAAATCTCGATCCAAAGCTCTAAACTGCAATTTTTGCAAGGAGCTTCCAGCTATGTCTTCAGATTTCAGAAATTTCTATTTTTGTGGAAACCCTAATGTTTAGGGCCAAATCTGAAAATGCTCAGAATTGAATTCTGATTGAACAGATAGATTCTCCTTGATGATTAGAGTCAATCTACTATACTGCTTTTCCAAAAACTATGGAGAGAAACCTAATAAACAAGAAACTCAAGTTTTTGTCACTGCAAAATGTTTTCTTCTCAGGTTAGCTCTGATACCATGTTAAAATTTGAGCATTAATTCACAATACTCTTGGATCTTTACTGAGAGAATAACATATACAATATATCAATGCATAACAATCACAATAAGCATGACAAGCATCACAAGAATCAAAAGCATGAGAGACAAGAGACATAGAGTTTCCGTGGGGAAAACCCCACAACTTCCTCAGAGATAGAGAGAGAAATGGATCAACCAAAGTACAACGAAAATACACTTGAGATAGTCTCCTAGAGAAGATGATCCTCCTCCTCACTAGTGCACCACTTTCTGAGTGAGAGAAGTGTGTCTTTCCGAATGATCCAAATACAGATCTCCCAATCTCTATTTATACTTAACCTGTTTGCCCAGTGACCTTATGGGGCCGACTTGTCTATCTAGATACATCCACAATATAATATATATTTTAGGGCCGACCCCACACATGGTGGTCTAATAACCCATCGGCAAGTACACACACTTGCAACACTTGTCAATCCACATGATGACACTTCCTTATAGAGGAATAACACATCTCTTATAAGGGTACAATAAATATATATGAAATACATAGATGAAATACATTCCGAAGTCACATATACATCAACACATCGAGTCCTCTAGCATCTGCAAGCATAAAGATATGAATGATACAGTGTAGTTCGAATAATCATCTAGATAAGGAGATCCCAAAGTGACCAAAAACCCCATACTTGTGCCCATGGGTAAGCATGCCAGTTAGATGAACCAGGATATTACAAGTAGTGCTAATTGAATTTGGATTCCTTCCCATACTTGGTATGGATGTCTTCATCTTGTCCATCTTGTCGTGCACAATGCTCAAGCATTTGCTTGGGTTGCACTTTGATTCCAATCAATGTGCATAATATGTTGCACGACAGCTGGTATTGTAATCATTGTGAATTTTTTTGACTTGGTGACAATATTTTCTCATCCCTAGGTCTGTGGCACCTCTAAGTTTTTGTAAAATTTCACAACACTCATCACACATTGCAAAGTAGATGTTCTTTGTAATTGAAACCTCTGGGAAATTCCTATCCCATATATTGCTTAAGTTGGATTATCACACTAGAGGAAGCATAAGCTTTGCAAGGTCATCATTGCACTTCAGAAGAATTTTTTATGTGTATCATTCATTAGTAATAATATGAGAGGTATCCTCGTTCCATTAAAATGCACTGATCAGGTTTGGTACAGAACTATATCTGAATTTTTCGTTGACTGTGTTTCTTAGTGTTGGTCTGCTTGGGCTGACCCAGGTTTGGATAAGTTATTTTAGACACAACAAAATCCCCTTTCACTGGCCCTTTTGGCATCAACCTGGGAATAGGTTAAAGTATCACCCGAAGTGAAGGATGGGGGGTTACAGAATCAGGTTTATGTAACTGTGGCGATTCACAGATGTGGTAACTGACCTTACAATGTGCTTCTTCTCACTTAGCATCTACTTAACATAACAATAGCAACATGCGACTACACACTTCGTAGTTATCAACAACCTACAGACTTCGTTGAATCATTGTTGTCTTTACTCTTATAACTACGCATTTCATACTTAATGTTACTTCGCAACATTCATACACGTTTTTTGCTTACTTAACATACGGTTTCCATTACATATATATGAAAGAAAATACATAAACATACCATAACATGAACACAAAATACATCATAGATTCATACACATAAAACATGGATTTACATGGTTCACCCCCCATATGGGAGCTACATCCATGGGAACTATTCTTATATTACTTGGAAGGGGTAACAGTTCCAGTCTGCGCACTCAGCTATAGACTCTTCTCTACAATAGATATTTGTGCACTCAGTTGCAGAGTCTTCTCTACAATGGATCTTTGCGCACTCAGCTACAGAGTCTTTTCCTCCCTTAGATCTATATAGTTCTAACAACCAAATACCCAATAACATCTAACCTTCCAACTCTTCCTTATACAAAATTGCTCATATATATAGATGTGCCCGAAGGTCACATATTACAATAAATATGGGCCAACCAATGTAGTATCCTTAAACCCGAAACATCATGGTTCTCCTTTCAACCACGCTTTTCCTTAAATTCATTGTAAATCCATTGTACTTCTTGTTCGGGTACACAGGTACTCCCAAAATACCGAACACCTAGAGCAACCACTTCACACAAACAGATCACAGATCAACACAACAATGTTTTGACGTGGTTTAAACCCTCGTGAGGGAAACACTCCATGGCCCCGGCCAAATAGCTTCTACGGGACAATTTATTAGGCAAAGAAAGAAAGTTACAAATGAGCTTCTCATAATCGATCAACTTTCCAATGACCCTCCATGCTCTTTAAATAGAGATCATGGACCAATCGGGTGCTAAGCCACAGAGGGTAGGTATGATCTAAGAGAAGTTGCGTTGTCGTATCACTCTATGTTGGGAACATATCGTGACCGTCAGATTAAGTATTTATAAATGCATACTAATGCATACTAAAGAAACACACTTTACCTAACGGATCTATTACACAAGTTGATCTTAACTAACTCCTAAGTGTCTAAATATCCTAACATCCCCCCTTAAGAACAATTTGCGATAGGATTGAAGGATTTACAAAAGTGACACTATTAGGAGAAGGAAGGAGGCATTAGAGCCTATCCCCCCTTAATGACAAGTTCCTGAACTCCTAACATAGATCGAAGTTTAGAAAACTTCGCTTCTGCAAGAGACTTGGTGAAGATGTCTGCAACTTGATCATCTGTAGGACAAAAGAGCACTTCAAGAACACGATCATGAACAAGAATTCTGATGAAGTGCATATGTAACTCAATGCGTTTGCTGCGTTGATGTAGGACTGGATCTTTGGCAAGCTTGATGGCATTTTGATTGTTGCACCAAAGTGGAGTAGGCTGCTGTTGCTCGAATCCAAACTCTGAAAGAATCTGTCGAAGCCATAAAGCTTCCTGACTGGCATTAACTGCAGCTCGATATTTTTCCTCTGCTGAAGAAAGAGCAAGAGCTTGTTGTTTCTTGCAAGCCCAAGTGACATGTCCAAATCCCAGACTGAAAACATAACCTGCTGTAGAATTTCGATCATCAAGATCATCGGCCCAGTCTGAATCAGTGAAACCAACCAACAAAGGTTTCCCCCCTATACTGTAATGAATCCCAAACTAAATTGTACCTCGAATATATCGAAGTATTCTTTTAGTTTCTTTCCAATGAATTTAATGAGGTGTTTGCACATAATGGGAAACATGACCAACAACAAAGGAAATGTCAGGAGGGGAATGAGTCAAGTATAAAAGATTACCAACAAGCTGACGATACAAGGTGGCATCTACTTCAGGTGAAGTACAAGTGGCAGAAAGTTTGACTCCAGACTGGAAGGGAGAAGGGGCTGGTGTACAATCTTCCATGTGAAAGCGACTAAGAAGGTCACAAGCATACTTAGACTGAGAAAGAAAGATTCCATCTTTGGTTTGTAGGACTTGGAGACCAAGAAAATAATGCAAATGTCTTAAGTTTGACATTTCAAATTTTTTGCTTAAGATTGGATTTCACATGGGTTATAAGCTTAGGGTCACTACCAGTAAGAATAAGGTCATCAACAAAGAGAACAAGTATGATGAGATGATTTTCTACTTTCTTGGTAAAGACATTGGGGTTAGAATGGCATCTAGAAAAATCAGTGTCAAGGAGAAAGCTATCCATTTTAGCATACCAAGCTCTAGGAGCTTGCTTAAGGCCATATAAGGATTTCTTAAGGTGATAGACAAGGCTAGAGTTACTCTGAACATATCCAGGAGGTTGTTCCATGTAAATTTCCTCCTGTAAATGACCATGTAAGAAGGCATACTTGACATCCATTTGATGGAATTCCCAGTTATGTAAGGCTGCAAGGGAAAGAACAAAGCGGATGGAGTTCATTTTTGCCACAGGAGCAAAGGTTTCATTGTAGCCAATCCCTTCAACTTGAGAAAAACCTTTGGCAACTAACCTTGCCTTAAGTCTTTCAACACTTCCATCTGATGCATACTTAGTTCTGTATACCCATTTACATCTAACAAGTTTTCTTCCTTTTGGAAGAGGTACAAGATCTCAAGTTTCGTTCTCCATTAAGGAACAATATTCTTCATTCATAGCTACATCACAATATGGATTTCCTGAAGCTTCTGCAAAGGTTTCTTGATCAGGATTCTCAGAAACTTGAGCCAAAAGAGAAGATACTCGCTAAAACTGAGAACGTGTTCAACGTTGATCTCTAAGATCATTGGCAAGATCACCAGCTGCTTCACATGTTGAACAGACCCATCGAGGAAGCACTTGTGCTAGTGCAACTGGAGGAACATGAGCAGGTAAAGGTAGATTTTCATCCTCACTGTCATCATCAGAAACTAGATTTGGAAACCTATCAAGGAAGTTGGAGGAAGAATAAGAAGGCACAATCGCCGAATCAAGCTCGCAGGCCAAATATGGCATAATCGTCGAGTTAGGCTCGCAGGCCAAGATATTTTCATCAAATTTAACATCTCTTCTAATGATTACATCATGAGAATGTGGTTGAAGAAGTCTATAACCTTTTACATCTTCAGAATATCCAACAAATATGCACTTTTCACTTTTAGGCTGCAATGCTTTCTGTTTTTCATCCGGAATGTGAGCCCATGCTTCACTACCAAACACACGGAAGTGACTTACATCTGGTTTAATTTTACTCCATGCTTCTTCCGATGTGATACCTTGTAATGCTTTAGTGGGGGTGCAATTAACTATGTAATTTGCACAATTAATGGCTTCAGCCCAAAATTGAGGACTTACTCCCTTAGATTGGATCATACAATTAGCCATTTCTTTTAAAGTGCGGTTATTCCCTTCAACTACACCATTTTGTTGTGGTGTATATGGAACAGTGTGTTGTTGTTGGATTCCTTGTTCAGTGCAGAAAGTAGTAAACTTTTTGTTAACATATTCTCCTCCATTGTCAGATCTTAACTTAATAATTTGATTACCAGATTATTTTTCAACAAGGGCCTTGTAGGCTAAGAACATGTTAAATACTTTGCTCTTAAGTTTTAGGAAATAAACCCAAGTGCATCTGGTGTAATCAACAATGAAAGATAAGAAATATTTGAAACCAAAAAAGGAAGCAGATGGAAGAGGACCACACAAGTCACTATGCACAAGCTCCAAGGGAACTGAGGCGTGCCAAGAGGCATCTTTGTCAAAACTGTCCCTATGATGTTTTCCGAGTACACAACTGGAACAAACACCATCCCTGCAAGATACCATCGGAAGACTTGTCACCATATTGTCTTTACATAGTTGTTGCAATGAGCGATAATTTAAGTGACCAAATCGTTCATGCCAAAATTTGCTCAAGTTATCACTATGAGCAACAAAAACTGAAGGAAAAGGTGATGATCCAAAGTTGTTAAACTTGTACAACCTGGTAATATCATCAACAATTCCGGGAGCTAGGACCTATTGAGGATCTTTAAAATCCTTGATTACAACTTGGTGAGGTGTAAACGTCACAGTTTTACCTTCACCAGAATGAGTGATTTGATAGACTGATAACAAATTGTAGGAAATTCTTGGAACACATAGTACATAACTGAAATGACCATTATGTACTGGAACTGTTCCAGCTCCTACAACACTTAGAGATCTATCATCACCAACAAATATTTGTTTGGTGTTACATTCATGCATAGTAGAAAAGATGGCTTGATCCTTAGCCATATGATAAGATGCTCCAGAATCAATGATCCATTCATTTGAAGTAGAAGAAGAAGATGCATTATAAGAATAACCAGAAGCACAAATTGCATGTCCATGAGAGACAGATTCTGAAGGTGAATTTAGGCTGATGTGGTGCTTCTTCATTGCTGCTTCCAAGGCTGCCATCTTCTTGAAACACTTAGATTCATCATGATTATCTTTCCCGCAATAGTTACAATGACGCTCAGTCTTCTTTCCTTTTGGCTTGGATCCTTTGTCATTTTTTAAAGAAGGAGCTAATTGAGAGGGTTTGGGACCCTTGTTTGACTTATTATTGCGAAAATTTTGTTTCTTGGGAGACTTGGACTTTTCTTTTTGTTGGGACAATAAGGCTTTCCCATATGTATATGTATTGTTAATTATTCGAAGATGGATGAGATTATCTTGATCTCTAATCAAGGAATCACAAAAGGATTCAAGACTAGGCTCTTGATAGCTAGTTGCATCCAAGGATTCTTTCATGGAGTAAAATGTAGATACAAAAAAAGAATATGCAGGTCCAAGTTTGGAAAGAATATGATAAATGCATTGTTTGTCTTCCCTCTTAATCTTGCATTTTTCACATAAGATTTTAAGAGTTTTGTACTTAGATAAGTAATCTTGTATGCATGAAAAATCACTTGGATTTAAAGAAATCAACTCATTTTCGAGTTGGTGACCACGAATTTCATTGTGTTTACCAAACACAGATTCCAACTTGTCCCAAGCAGCATCAGGTTCATCAATTCTAGATATGTGGAATCGCAAATTAGTAGGGATTGACATCCCAATCAATCCACGAGCTTCGTCACATCTATTTGCCCATTTGATTTTCTTATCATCATCAGTAGGTTCTGTTTCTTTCCCTAAGGTAATTCTGAAAAGTCCTATACTTCGTAGAACATCCTCCATATGAGATTTCCATTAGAAATAGTTGGAATTGGTAAGTAGAATATCACAAGAGGCGGCTATATTTGTAAATTAATGGCTGTAAAAGAAGAAACCAATAGTCTGAATATGAAGAGATCGAAACAATAGGCGGTTTAAAAAAAAACAACACTGAAAACTGACTTCGTATGATGAAGTTATGCTTGAACAGAGAAACTGTTGAAGATGTCCCCAATAGTGACATGGTAGATAGAAAATGACCAGCTAAAAAAAAGGGACCCCCCTCTTCCCAAGATGAACCTTTGACAATCACTTTACAATAAAGTTGCTTTAAGTGAATCACTTTTGTAAAATAAGTGATTTCACTTTTACAATGATTTACTTTAAATAGTGCAGCAATAAAAATGAACTTAAGTGACTCACTTTGTATTTTTATTTTTTATTATTTATGTGAGATGCACTTTTACAATCAAGTAACTTGAAAATAGAAATTGCATGCACTTTTTCTTTTAAAAGTAACTTCCTAAGACTTGAACTCAAGAACTATTAAGGAATAAAACAACTTTGAACCAAGTGAACTAGATTAAAAGGTATGTAAAATATGGGAATGAGGAAGGGGGATTTTTTTTTTTACTCTTCTTGCTAGGTTTCCGTGCTTGCCTTTTTTCCTGCAAAACACACCACAAATCGAAACAAAAAAAAATTTCCACACGTTTGGGGTTAGATCTTGTCAGCTTCCCTGGAAACTCTACGTTTTCTCTCTGTTTCTAATTTGCCGAGATCGCTGAAGGTGCACAGCAAAGAGCACGCAGCCAAGAAAAACCGTTTCCCTTTTTGTTTCTGATTCGCCGAGATCGCACAAGGTGCACGGCAAAGAGCATATGTAGATAGGGAAAGAAACAATCCGAAACTAAAAAAATCTAATAATAAAAACTAATAAAATATGAGATATTTTTAAAAAATAAAAATAAAAAGCGTCGCTGTAACATTATACCTTCAGATCTGATGAAATATGCGTTTCGGAAGCAACTAGGAACCGTTTTCAATCAAACAAAAACTATTTCCCAATGGAAACGACACTCCGGACGCAATGAAACACCTCCCATAGCCTAGAAATGTACAGAAATACCAAAACCAGAAACCATTTCAAGTTTCGGCAACAACAGTTCAAGATCTAGATCATAACCGGAAGTGGCTCTTCATAAAAGCTATGATACCATGTTCGGGTACATAGGGTACTCCCAAAATCCTGAACACCTGGAGCAACCACTTCACACAAATAGATCATATATCAACACACCGATGTCTTGACATGGTTTAAACCCTCGTGACGGAAACACTCCATGCCCCCGGCCAAATAGCTTATACGGGACAATTTATTAGTGTAGGACCCCGGTCCTTGATAATCTAAGTTTATCAATAAACTAATCATTCATTTCTCTTTACATTTGTGTCAATTTCTGTTTCTGTTTTGTGGGTTTGTGTTCAATTTCAGGTCTGTAAAAACAATAACAATTACATTTGCAGGTTTTGAAATAGATGTATTTACTGTTTTTCCTACTTCTAACCATCTATGTTTGTGCAGGTGTAACAACAATACATGTGTATTCATTCACGAAATTACCATTTATTAATAACTTGATAAAACGATTTACAGGGTTAGAAATTGCTTAGTATACCTTTAAGAGAAATACCTGTAGATAGCTAGTAGATCCACCCTTGTTGCTGTCCCTGTTTGCTGAATGCCTTGTTGTTTCCCCTACTTGCTGCCCTGCAACCAATATCTTCCCAAACCCTTGAAACTCAACCTGCCCAAACAGTTTTGCCACCCTGCCAACTGGCGAGGTCTCGCCGACCACCCAGTTCCAAAGGTACCCCTTTGGACCCCCGAGCCCAAACCGAGTACAAGCCAACCAGTATATCCCTTATGCAAACTCTCCAACAAGAACCCCCTTCCTTTGCTGCTCCTCCTGCGGTCTCTTCTCCATCTCCTCTCCAAAATATCCAAGGTGAAGAAGGCCCCTTCTCCTCCTTCTCCTCTCGACCTTATTCCCCCTCCTTCTCCTTCCACCGACTCCTCCTATCATAACTACCCCTATCCTCATCATTAATTTTATCCAACCCCCCATTCCTCCTCGAGCCCCCAACATTTGACTCATGAACCAAGATTGTATTATTTTATTATTTAATTTAAGTTTGGGTTGGTTCCTATTTCAACTTTAAGTGCTTCACACTCAACCGACAACCTCTTGGCAATATTTTAGCATTCATTTCTTTTTCCAAAATTTGAATTAATAATTAATAAAATGTTATGTTATATAATTAAAGTTTTACATCAACCATAAGTGTTTCACACTTACACATTTTACCCTATTAAATGTTTCATAATCAATTTATAATTAATTCATAATAATTTATAATTAAATCATAATTAATTTATAATTAATTTATCATTTTCATGAATAATTCCAAAGTGTGTACCCGACACTTGTTTATAAATTTCATATCACATCAATTCATAAATTATCCTATGTTCTAATTATCTTAGACATGATCATAGTTAAATTAATAGTTACAAATTAATTATTATCCATATGTTTTAATTAATTAACTAACCTTGTAATTAATACTAACCTATGAGATTAATGTTACTTTAATTAATATTACAATAACCATTTAACATTTTAACCCTTACCCTTGACTAATTAAATTCATTAATAATCAATCAAGCATTACTAATCAATTACATTAGTTACTACTTAGGTTAACCATAGTTCGTTTATTAATCAACACTGTTAATCATTAACTGATAATAATTAACATTAATCAACATTACTAACATTAATCGACAATATTTAACATTATTATTCAGTATTATTAACATTAATCAACGATAATTACATTAATCAATATTCTTAACATCAATCGACAATACTTAACACTATTACTAAATCGTCTTTCATTACCACTTAATTTACTTTATTATCTTATTCAATTATTAAACCAAAATTTACTAACTCGACGTATTAACTTAATCTCCTAGTTAGATAAGTAGTAACAATGTAATTAATGCCTAAACATTATAGTTCAGTTTTATTTCACGCAATTTATAAATATGTAGGCGAGTTATGTAAGCGTAGCTACTGCTTACATACCTCACGTAAGTACACTAACAGTAATAAATCGCACACATAAATCAAAATCACAAAACCTATTGTTTACTGACACAGGTTTAAACATAGTTTGCGAGGTACATTCTTTTACCTAACTGAAATCTTATTAAGTTATGACAATTCGTACCTTACTGAGTTGCGACACTTAATCAATCAATGGCTTTCAACATACATAGCTAGATCACACTTTCTTCCCAACTTCAAACTACTCATATCTACCTACATCCCCTACCTAATCACAACTGACTTCCACATCCTATCCTTTCCTCTGCTGGACTACCCTGAAGTGTCAAGCCATGACCGAATCCAGTTAGAACCCGTAAGCGGAAGTGTCGACTACATCGACCAAGCTTCCCCAGCAGGCAACCACCAGTCATCATCACACACCTTGGGGAGCGCGCCGTAGCACAGCCCTCCCATGACTCTGGGTTTCGGGGATAAACGGTGGGTAAATCCTCCACCCCCCTAATGGAACAAGGGACTATGTCTACCTGACATAATAACTGCGTTGCACCTGTACTCGATTTGTCATCGTATAACCAATCTGGGCAGTTGAGTTTCATGAAACCCTACCCCACCCATACATCATAATAAACAGCATAATAATCATGCGAAAGTAAATAATGCATCACCTGCATACCGTTTATCTTTCGGAGTCCATGTCCCCGAGGTTCTCCCACCTCATAGGACCCAGCTATCACTTAGCCATTTTAACCTGTAAGTCAGTCCTCGAAATACAATCTCGAATATCGTGCATGTACACATACATTTCGTCATATCATAACAACAATAATCAATTTATTATTTTCACCATGCACTCGATTTTTATAACATTCTTTCTTTCAACAATAACTTAATGGTATCCACATACCCGTCATTCATTAACTTGCATATATGAGACATAACTAACACATGATACATATCTAACATGACTACGTATCCTAATACTAACATCACACACACACATATACATGTCGGGAAAATTATAGAACCACATGTCCATAGTGTCACCAAACCGATGAAGTCTCATAGTCAAGTAAACACAACATATAGTAATAGTTTAGGTAGTAATGTCAAAACGGGGCGTTACATACACCCACCCTTCAGGAAACTTCGTCCCGAAGTTATGGTCAAAATAGTGTGGAGCAATCACGATGCATGATCTGTGCGTCCTCCCCAATGGCTGAACCTAGGGTATACTTGCCCTACAGGGCCATCCCTAAATATACATAACGACATCTACAATTTCATTCCTTTAATCTTAATGGAGGTGTTCTTATATTTTGTTTAACATTCACATAGGTTGTTGTTTTGACTACTCAAGGTTCATTACCATACTTAATCCATAGAATATTCAACATCCTTGTTAAATTAAATTAATTTGCACGTTCTATAACGTGATTCATAATGATACCTTGTCTTATACCTTACTTTTAATTTGATTCTAAGTCATTGTCATGACTTTTAATTGGATCTCGTCCTTAGTTAACTTCACTTGACTTACGCCATTTCTCTATATCAAGATTTGTTACTAGCAATAAATTCTGAAGCCATCGTGCTCTTTATTTAAAGGTTGTTGGTTTAAATGATACATCCATTGAGACTGTAGTTTAAACATTATGGAGAAATTTCCATATCATCATTAACAGCTTTCCAAGTTCAACTAGAACTTGTCTTCTATTGCATTTCCATTTATCTTGTAATCCTCACATCATTGTCCTATGTTGGTACTATTTCTCTAATTATCCCTTACCTTGACATACCCATTTCCTTCATTCACATCCTTATGTTGATCCTTTAATCCTATCCACTCTATTACTTTTAGTATCTAAGTTACACTGATTAGTTCTTCTTATTTAAAATCCATCACTTACGCAAGATGATGACTCATGTTTATTTGTGCACACTAACATTATAGTCCTTACTCATCATTACTTATACTATATTGAACAATACTCTCATCACAATATCAAAATGAGCTCATTTGTTCTATCACACCATACCAAATACTATGGTTGATGCTCATGATGTTTAACACCTTTACTTATCCTAACGATCATTTGTCATCAACGCGCCTATAATGGATATGTTGCAATTGTATTGTTGTTGTTCTTAAACATACATAAATTCATTCAATGTCCAATATTATTTGTTGTGCGATACCTTTTATTACTCATACATGAATAGGAGAAAACTTGAAACTAACTCATCATCAACAACCTATGCTAATGTGAGGTATCTTAGGTAATTCCAAACTAGGCACACTCAACAATGTCCTTCAAGAACACTATATAACCATACTTAAGGCTAATAATTAGGTTAAAAATCAAGTCTAATTCGTTCCAAAATCCAAATTTTCCATTAAGTAATCGACTACTTCTAAGCCATACATCACACACCATTTTCCCATTAATGCATTACATTATGAACCACTCTCAAGAAATATGACTTATGCATCTTGCGATATATCATTTTTGTTGTTTACAACTTAAATTATGATATAAGGTCATTCCCTTACATGATAGCATCACATCCTCACGAATTTCCTACTAGCATGACTGTATAGGCTCCTCATAAAATTCTACAATTTTACAACCCTATCTATTGTCGATCGATTTTTAATTCATCCTTAAAGAGTGAAGGTGAAGATCATGTATTAACTCGACGTACCAAAATTAACTTTATGTCCTACCATGTATTGATGAAACATGCACATATTCATCTATTATGATCTTCCCTTTATTATTACTGCCAGCTACTTTAGTTGTCGTAATCTCTCACTATTACATTGTGTGTCATTATACTCTTCCAGTTAGGGACTAAGTTAATGCCTAAATTGCATTGTGCTATCGTTATATTAACCATAATGGCCTCTAACCCCTTTAACATACCCCAACTCCCTTGAGATTCACTGCCCCTACTAATCCTTCCTTGTACAAATGAAGTTTAATCACTGGGGTGACCATGCCCCCTTCTCGCTACAAGATTTAAATCTAACTTTAGTTATTAGAAACGACTTCCTTAAGCTTAATTATAAATGAACTTTCTCTAGGGGATCACTCTAATAAATGCATGGATTGATTCCATTAACTATTTAGCTTAACCATACACTCGTCTATTCATAAGGAGGTAACAATCATTATATAGATGTACCTTACATTATGTAATTGTCTTATTTATTTATTTATCATTTTATCTAACATATAAATGTTACAAAACATCGATATTATTTTTTTTTTTTTTTTTCTAATAACTCCTCCAAATAATATCATTTAGTAGATTAATAAATATCACATGAATTATACTTTATTAATCTAAAACGATTAAATTTCAAATAACTTAATATAACATGTCCCTATCGAATACATGTTAATATTAATTTTTTTTTTCAACACCATAATGCTTCATTGAATGACTAAATGTCATGTCAGCACCAAACGAAATGTCATTTTCTAAAGCATTAATGTAACATTTCATCTTATCAATCCTACCAAATTCTCCTTCGACATTTTGGTGATTTCTACTATCCTTTCATATTACCTAACATCAAACATCATATCATCTAATTTTACAATTTTAATCATGTTTTATGCCCCTCCATTATTGTATTTATGAATTTAAATAATTAATTGTGTCATATCATTCGGCTCATCATGCTAATCCCATCGGTGTATCGTTTTTTAGATTCTATGTCCGTCTCGCCCCTTCGACTGTCAGTCGAAGTCTCAGCAGAAGGACATTTTCGTGTCTTTATTACTTGAAATTATAGTTAAGCTTTAATTAACAAAATTATTATTCTTATTTTTTTTTTTTAAACCCTAACTTTACTATTGGCATTTCTTTCTTCCTCCCAATATTGGCTTCAGCAAATTATTCAAGTTCATGAGAAGTTTTAACTGACAAAAATGATGCTACTCATTGTTGTTGACGCTCTTCCACTTAGTTAGCGCTACGCTTCTCTTGTTATCATGACGTGGTAACCTTAATCTCATGACTCATTACTTGGAGTGGTAACTGAGTGGTAAAATATAATATGCTTACGCTATGCTCCTTGAGTTGAGTTATTTTATTTAGAGACATGACAAGTACACACACATGCATGTGTGGCGCTTTCCTCAGACCACGAGACCAACCTCTTCCTCACCGACAGGGTTCGGCTCCACCAACCAAAAGCGGTAACATATCTCCCTTGTCTTGGGATTTAGAACCTTGCCTCTAACATCGAATGTTTCACAACCATAAATTTTTAATTTTCATTGAACATCCTTTAACCATAATTTTCAAAATTGTATTAATCTTAAATTCGATTATTTTACTAATTAATCTTAAATTAATTAGTATAAAATTTTAATTATTACTTAGTGTAATTAATTACTTAACATATTCTATATTAATATTATTCTAACATTACACTAATTGATTATTATTATAATTTAAACATTAAACATTATAATAATTATTAATACTAACACTAACATTAATCAACTATTATAATTAATCTTACCATAAGCCCTGATTAATATGTAATTGAACTCTAATCTAACCTCACCGACTTAGCCCCACGCGGCCTCCCGTGGTCATCCCGGCCATGCATTAAAATATTAAATATTTTTCTATTTATACCGACAAAACCCTAGCTGTGGTCATTTTTCTCGGTTTATTTTTGCTTGGTGCGGCAAAAACCTCTGCTCCTACCCCGAGCTCGGCTCCAAGGTGAAGCTCCTCCCAGGCGGCCATAGCTAGGGAGAGCCTTGCTCCATCACAGCAAGCATGGCTAGCAGGTATGGCTCTCCTTTGTCCCGCCCTGCCTTCTCTGCACATTCATGTTTCTCATTATATATTTTGTTTATAAATCAATTTTATTTTAGTTTATTTTCATGAGTAAAATGTACTCTTTGTATAGACATTTTTTTTACACCGGGGCTGCACCCATTTAGACGGATTTTCCCTGGAGCCGGACGTGCCAGGCCGCAGCCCTGTGGCTGCTGGCCAGCTGCCCATGGGCTGGGTCAACATTTTCTTTTCGGTTTTATTTTGTTTTTTTTTTTTAGTATTTATTTATATTCCCCCCCCCCTTTTTTTTTTTCCGCGGTGTTGCTGGCCGAGCTACCATGGCCGCGGCCTGCTGCTGCTGGCCGACCTTGTCAATGGTAGCACGAGTTAAATTTAATGGCAGGGAATCTTGTTTGAAAAAAAAAAAAAAATTATTTTGGCGAGATTTAGAGACAGTTTCCGAAGATTGATTTACTTATTAAGAAGGTTTTTTTTTTTTCTTTCTTTCTTTCTTTTGTAATGGTTTTCTTTTTCCCCGGCGGAGCTCGGAGCGGAGGCAGCCCAGCTGGGCACCCCCTCCTTCTCCTCTCTGCATATCAGGGCTCTCGCCCCACTGGCCGAGGCCACGCCTCTGGCTGCGCCGAGGCCGCAAGCTGGGCAGCGCCTCTGGCTGTGCCGAGGCCGCGGGCCAAGGCTGCTAGCCTGGCCGCAAACCAAGGCCGCAAGCCTGGTCGCTGGCCGGCAAGCCATGGCCGCAGCCCTTTGGGTTTGGCCCAAAACGGTTCTAACGCTTAAAAAAAACAAAACATAAAATTGATTTTCATTCGTTTTTTTTTCTTACATACATAAATTTTCTTAAATTTATTTCATTCGAGTCCTAGCTCGTATTTCAATTTACAAGTTTTTGTTTGTTTGTTTGTTGTTTTAGTTTCGTTTTAACTATATATATATATATATTTGTTTTTTAGTTTTATCCGCAATGCCCAGGTCATCCTTAACTATTGCGCATTCAAGAATCTTAGTTTCTCTCCTTTGTGCAATGTTTGTCTTCATTAATAAAGAAGGATGATTACAAATTTACCTGTTCAATGATAAATAAATTATGATGACGGCAAATTTATGGGTGAACAACGTTTTCTTTATTAACTTTTTTATCTTTAGATTCTCAATAAATCTTACCGGCCTGTTAACTCTTTTATTATGGGCGACCCATGAACTATTGCAGGAGACATTCGCAGACCAGACTTGAAGGGTTTGTGCTGTTTCCCCCGTGTATGCCCGTCTGCAATGTGATGTGTCGTCTATGTTGTTATCTATTTGAGGCGCTGTCTGTGTATTAGTCTCTTCTGTCGGACCCTTCTCTAGACAGGGTCTTACCTGAGCCTAAGCTCTCTTTTTAATGTCTCTCGTAGAGAAGACGAACTGTTCTTAAGCTTTCCACTCAAGTTCTCCGGTCATGTTCCACAGGAAGTTCTCTTTATCTTCCATGCCATCTTGCCGTATTAAAAGCTTCCTAGCTTCATCCATTTTATCTGTGCTATCGATGGTTACAGTCTCCATGTATGCATGGTTATATTTATCGTGGTATCTCTCTAGCTAGTCATCGATTTTCTTTTTTTAGCTTTGCTATAATCTTATTTTGGTTTCAAATTCATGGGTGCACTGATAAATTATGATGATTGTAAAGTTAAGTATTCATTGAAATTCTCGATGGACTCTGAAGTAAATAACTCTTACTTATATGCACAGGAATCGTTTATGGAACAAATACTTCACAGCTTAATGATCTTGGAAAGAATAATTAAAATCTGAGTATATGTTAACTGCACTTGCAATCCGCTATCATTCAATAAATGATGTAAAGTATATACTTTGTCTCGAATTATCACTCTCTACTGGAATTAAACAAAATTTATGCCACACCGTATTGATCAGAATTTGTGTTTAAGGTAGTTGAGCCTTTTTTTTTTTTTAAATTTAAATTTTATATGTATATATTTTTTCAATTTTTGATTTAAAATTTCAAATCTCATTTTTTTTTGTTTTGTTTAATGTTAATTTAAATTTAAGTTAAATTAACTTAAACGTTCATCTATATATATAAACGTCTTGTTTTTAGTTTTTATTTTATTTTATTATATATATATATATATTTATGAGAAAATGTTGATTATAAAAAAAAATTACCTTTAGATAATATAGTTTGCACTATATTTTTTTTTCATCTTTCTTATTTAAATCATTTTGTTTTCAAAAATGAAATTATATATATGTATGTATATATAAAAGTAAGGGTTTCACTTGGTTGTTTTAGTTAATTTTTTTTTGTTTTTATTTTTTATTTTTTTGTTTTTATTTACATAATATTAAATTTAGACAATATTAAATGTGGGTAAACCTTTTTTTTTTTTTTTTTCTTATAAAGATTCATATATATCTTCCCTTTTTATTTTTGTAACATTAAATTTAAATTAAAAATTTAATTTATATATTTTTGTCTCTCGGTTTACATATATAGACCCCCCTTTTTGTTGTTGTTGTTGTTTTTAAATGTATATATATATAAATTTTTCTCTTAACCCCTTACTTTGTTCCTATTCCGTAGAATAAAACTTCGTATTTATTACATTGACATCATTGCCTCCTCTTTTGCAAGTTTTAGCAAGAAGTTACTTACATTTTGTTTTATGTTTTTACGCATAATAATTTTTTTTTGGTTAATATTTTGCTAATTTTTGTCTTAATTAGCTATTAGGTTATGTCACGGTAAGTCCCTTTAAAAATATATATATATATATATATATATATATATATATATATATTGTTATTGCCAAAATAAAATTCTCTTTTGTTATATAAAGCTTACCTCCATTCTGTACCATGTGTAGGACCCCGGTCCTTGATAATCTAAGTTTATCAATAAACTAATCATTCATTTCTCTTTACATTTGTGTCAATTTCTGTTTCTGTTTTCAACTTGTAAATTTCATGCTCCCTTTTTATGGACTTCTAATGATGATTTTTTTTTGTTGTTTTCTCCTTATTGCAGGTAAGGAGAATGAATTTCTAGCACACAAGCGGTAAAATAATATGGTCATTGGTACCTAGTGGTTAATGGCACCCAATTTCATTCCTCCTTGGCATAGAACGTAGTTTTTTTTTTTACACGTCTTTTCACTGTAGTGAGCCCTCTGGTTCCAGATTTGGAACCATGGCTCTGATACCATGTGTAGGACCCCGGTCCTTGATAATCTAAGTTTATCAATAAACTAATCATTCATTTCTCTTTACATTTGTGTCAATTTCTGTTTCTGTTTTGTGGGTTTGTGTTCAATTTCAGGTCTGTAAAAACAATAACAATTACATTTGCAGGTTTTGAAATAGATGTATTTACTGTTTTTCCTACTTCTAACCATCTATGTTTGTGCAGGTGTAACAACAATACATGTGTATTCATTCACGAAATTACCATTTATTAATAACTTGATAAAACGATTTACAGGGTTAGAAATTGCTTAGTATACCTTTAAGAGAAATACCTGTAGATAGCTAGTAGATCCACCCTTGTTGCTGTCCCTGTTTGCTGAATGCCTTGTTGTTTCCCCTACTTGCTGCCCTGCAACCAATATCTTCCCAAACCCTTGAAACTCAACCTGCCCAAACAGTTTTGCCACCCTGCCAACTGGCGAGGTCTCGCCGACCACCCAGTTCCAAAGGTACCCCTTTGGACCCCCGAGCCCAAACCGAGTACAAGCCAACCAGTATATCCCTTATGCAAACTCTCCAACAAGAACCCCCTTCCTTTGCTGCTCCTCCTGCGATCTCTTCTCCATCTCCTCTCCAAAATATCCAAGGTGAAGAAGGCCCCTTCTCCTCCTTCTCCTCTCGACCTTATTCCCCCTCCTTCTCCTTCCACCGACTCCTCCTATCATAACTACCCCTATCCTCATCATTAATTTTATCCAACCCCCCATTCCTCCTCGAGCCCCCAACATTTGACTCATGAACCAAGATTGTATTATTTTATTATTTAATTTAAGTTTGGGTTGGTTCCTATTTCAACTTTAAGTGCTTCACACTCAACCGACAACCTCTTGGCAATATTTTAGCATTCATTTCTTTTTCCAAAATTTGAATTAATAATTAATAAAATGTTATGTTATATAATTAAAGTTTTACATCAACCATAAGTGTTTCACACTTACACATTTTACCCTATTAAATGTTTCATAATCAATTTATAATTAATTCATAATAATTTATAATTAAATCATAATTAATTTATAATTAATTTATCATTTTCATGAATAATTCCAAAGTGTGTACCCGACACTTGTTTATAAATTTCATATCACATCAATTCATAAATTATCCTATGTTCTAATTATCTTAGACATGATCATAGTTAAATTAATAGTTACAAATTAATTATTATCCATATGTTTTAATTAATTAACTAACCTTGTAATTAATACTAACCTATGAGATTAATGTTACTTTAATTAATATTACAATAACCATTTAACATTTTAACCCTTACCCTTGACTAATTAAATTCATTAATAATCAATCAAGCATTACTAATCAATTACATTAGTTACTACTTAGGTTAACCATAGTTCGTTTATTAATCAACACTGTTAATCATTAACTGATAATAATTAACATTAATCAACAATACTAACATTAATCGACAATATTTAACATTATTATTCAGTATTATTAACATTAATCAACGATAATTACATTAATCAATATTCTTAACATCAATCGACAATACTTAACACTATTACTAAATCGTCTTTCATTACCACTTAATTTACTTTATTATCTTATTCAATTATTAAACCAAAATTTACTAACTCGACGTATTAACTTAATCTCCTAGTTAGATAAGTAGTAACAATGTAATTAATGCCTAAACATTATAGTTCAGTTTTATTTCACGCAATTTATAAATATGTAGGCGAGTTATGTAAGCGTAGCTACTGCTTACATACCTCACGTAAGTACACTAACAGTAATAAATCGCACACATAAATCAAAATCACAAAACCTATTGTTTACTGACACAGGTTTAAACATAGTTTGCGAGGTACATTCTTTTACCTAACTGAAATCTTATTAAGTTATGACAATTCGTACCTTACTGAGTTGCGACACTTAATCAATCAATGGCTTTCAACATACATAGCTAGATCACACTTTCTTCCCAACTTCAAACTACTCATATCTACCTACATCCCCTACCTAATCACAACTGACTTCCACATCCTATCCTTTCCTCTGCTGGACTACCCTGAAGTGTCAAGCCATGACCGAATCCAGTTAGAACCCGTAAGCGGAAGTGTCGACTACATCGACCAAGCTTCCCCAGTAGGCAACCACCAGTCATCATCACACACCTTGGGGAGCGCGCCGTAGCACAGCCCTCCCATGACTCTGGGTTTCGGGGATAAACGGTGGGTAAATCCTCCACCCCCCCTAATGGAACAAGGGACTATGTCTACCTGACATAATAACTGCGTTGCACCTGTACTCGATTTGTCATCGTATAACCAATCTAGGCAGTTGAGTTTCATGAAACCCTACCCCACCCATACATCATAATAAACAGCATAATAATCATGCGAAAGTAAATAATGCATCACCTGCATACCGTTTATCTTTCGGAGTCCATGTCCCCGAGGCTCTCCCCACCTCATAGGACCCAGCTATCACTTAGCCATTTTAACCTGTAAGTCAGTCCTCGAAATACAATCTCGAATATCGTGCATTTACACATACATTTCGTCATATCATAACAACAATAATCAATTTATTATTTTCACCATGCACTCGATTTTTATAACATTCTTTCTTTCAACAATAACTTAATGGTATCCACATACCCGTCATTCATTAACTTGCATATATGAGACATAACTAACACATGATACATATCTAACATGACTACGTATCCTAATACTAACATCACACACACACATATACATGTCGGGAAAATTATAGAACCACATGTCCATAGTGTCACCAAACCGATGAAGTCTCATAGTCAAGTAAACACAACATATAGTAATAGTTTAGGTAGTAATGTCAAAACGGGGCGTTACAATTAGGCAAAGAAAGAAAGTTACAAATGAACTTCTCATAATCGATCAACTTTCCAATGACCCTCCATGCTCTTTAAATATAGATCATGGACCAATCAGGTGTTAAACCACAGATCAAGGGTAGGTATGATCTAAGAGAAGTTGAGCCATCAGATCACTCTATGTCGAGAACATATCATGACCGTCGGATTAAGTATTTACAAATGCATAGTAATGCATATTAAAGAAACAAACTTTACCTAACGGATCTATTACACAAGTTGATCTTAACTAAATCCTAACTGTCTAAATATCCTAACACTTCTGCATCGATTCTTCTGATTCTGACGCTTCTTATGATAGTGTAATTCTAGCCGCACGACTCTGAATCTACAGTGGCACGTCCTTTGCACCATTTTGCTTCTTTACTCTTTGCTCCTGTAGCTGTCAGTTCACTGCTTCATCCTTAACTGCTTCAACTACCTCTGGTTTTCCTTAGTACTTCGTCTTTACTAAGGGGACAGGTCATTTCCTATCAACGTCGCTACGCTCCATACCCTCCTCCTGGGAATTGTGGAGTTGCTTCTTCCAAAAAATGGTCAAATGTTAGGCCTCGCTTAACTTTAATTTCAACATCAAAACTTCCTATACTTGGGTTGTGCCCAACATGCCCCTAACACTTATTTTTGGCTCGTCCCTGAGCCACTTACACTAGGATTCTTCGACTGCACATCACTTGGTATGTTTGTATTCGTAGCGAATTCCTGAAAATTTGCGCTCAACTTCGCAAATGCTTCCTTAGTCTCTTACTCATATTCTTTGATCGTTTCGAGCATCATCGCTGATATGGGTTCTTGTAGTTGATCCTTTACTTTACTCCCTATCGTACGGAATTCTTGCAATTTATCCTCTATTTCTTCAGAGAGTTCCAATGCTTCTTCTTACATATGCTGTAACTTCGATGAAGCTTCAGCTTCCTTCATCCTTTGTGCTTTCATCTCCTTCTGAAGTTCTTTCATTTCTACGAACTTCTAGATCCTTTTCCTTGGCGGAAAATCCTTCATGGTCGTGTTCATAGAATCAAGGTCTTTCTGCCTTTTCTGAAATTTATCCTTAATTTCCTGTAACTCGGGATCCTCTTGCAGTACAAACCAAAACTTAGTGACTTCTTCTAGCAATCCTTGACACCTTGCAACTTCTACGGAGATGTTCTTAGTTGATGTATTCATTTCTTAGGCTCTTGCTTCCTTTACATCTGGCGGAGTGCTAGGTTGTTTTCGAGACTCTAATTCAGCAATATTCTCTTTCTAAGCAATCTCCATATCTTCCATTTTTTCTTTGAGATTCTCCACGGAAGCACCAATCTGAAGGATGGTCGCTTCTACTTCAGGATCTTCTTCACAGTCTGGGATCTTGACACAGACTTCAACTATGGTCCTCTTCAGACTTTTCTACTTCTCTTGAGCATTTGCTAGCTCATTGGTCTTCAACATGCATTCATTCTTCAGCTCCTTATAACTATCTTCCAGCTTCAGATGCTGGCTGTAAGATATCATATCCATGTCTCTAATTTTTTCCACAACTTGCAAATGTAAATTATGCAGTCCTTCAATGGGAAACATTCCCACGTTTATATCCAAATGTGCGAGCCGCTTCGCACCTTTAGTAAGCTCATCAAACGGGAAATCACATTCATCGGATCTATGCAGACTAATCGAGGTCTCATCGTTAAAGGAGGCACTTTTCTTTTTCTTTGGATTGACTCCCCTATCCTGTATTGGGAGTCTAATTCCCTTACTAGATCTCTCTGGATTTGTTCCACTCTTGCCACCATACTCTTTAGCTATGCGAGCCTCTCTATCATGCTTGCTTGGAGATCCTCTTACTTTCTGTCTTTTATTGCGAGCGAATCTTCAAGATGCTCATGGAATTGGGATGCGATGTAGTCATAATCATCATCATGCAACTTTGCATCGAGCAGAGTCTTGCTTGCTTTCTGCTTCTTTCTTTGCGATCCCTATGGCATGGCTGTGCCGGGATTCTTCCTCTTCTCTCCTACTGGAAAATAAACATTTTGTTGTTTTTATTGTCCTTGACCATTTGTTGGCTCAACTTCTTGGTCCTGGGTGTCACTTTCATTTGCGCCTTCCTTTGATGTAGTGATCAATGTCTTTGGCAGATCAATCTTCCACTCGGGAGGCCAATATTCAATGATAAGATCAATTTTCTAAGTGTCCAGTTGTTATTGTCCCTCAAACCATTCTGGGTTAATTGGTTCCCTAGGTTGTATGAAGATAAAGTGAAGGCCATATTTGAATCTCATCTTGCAAATATACGCTATTATTATTTCCTTAGAAATATGCTAAGTATGCTTGATTACTTCGCATAGCTGCTCATAATATGTATACAACTGTACATTATTTAGTCTCTTTCTATCCAGCTTCGAATTGTCCCACATGTTCGCAAATCTGGGTCCACGACAGTCTCCAATGAACACTGACACATTTTGTTGATACTTAGTCTCTTTCTAGCCTACAAACGTGATCAATACTAGCAACCAACTATAATGGAATTGATGTCCATTGTCTTGCATATTTGCAACATCATCTAGGAACTCATTTAGAAGGTAACTTGCCCAATTATACTGGAGTCCATCCTTGGCCTTCATAGTTAAGGAGATCGCAGCGACTGACACCTCGGTCAATCTGCATTTCCTTATTACTTTTCTTGCGAGCAGTTAAAATGTGAACTTCGTGACGATATCCTTGATCTGATTTGATTGATATCCATGGGTTCCTTTTACCAAGATAAATTAATTCTTTATCCTCTTTGCAAGTTCTTTGTCATTATTCTTGCCTATGAATTATGTTGGAGGGTCAACGCCTGTTTTGCTCAAATGCGTAATTTTGTAAATGAGGTCTATGTTGATATCAATATTGTGGTCTAACCACAAGTAACCCTAGTGCATACATAAGATCAATGTTCGCACAACCGCTGTGAACTCTGGGCTTCTGTCAAAATGCAGAATTTGCAGCAGATTCAACAATCCTGATGGTTGCAATGGCGCAATCCAATCTTGTGCTTGAATTGTTGTTTTCTTACTGGTTTCATCATGTCACCTACACATATACTGGTCCGGTTGAAATTGTGGGTACTTTGTCTCGTGCAACAAGTCATGATATGCAAACTTGCATTCTGGAATCTTTCCTATCAAGTTATCCTTTTCTTTAACATGAATTGACATGGGTGGCAACGAGATCTCGTATTGCAGATTCTTCTTCAGTATTACAACTGGTGCATCACCTTTTCTTTGGGGGATGTACTTGGGTATCAGCAGAATTGGCCTCTCACGAGGTTTCTTTGGCGGATACTCCTTTGTAATTTCTACAGCCTTCAGCTTCTCTTACTTAGTAGCCTTTTTTTTATCTTTCTGTTTCTGCTACGGTATATTCTGGAGTGAAACTCTAGAGGTTCCACCTCTCTCTCGGACTTCTTTCTTCACTGACATATTCATGATTCCTTCCAATCCAGAATGTGGGAATTCTATTAATATCTCCTCTAGGATTTCTTGTTCAGATATGCATTGTCGGATTACTCTTGCTCTTGACTGGTAAAAATCTCAGAAATTACATGCGGTAAAAATTTAGAAGTCACGGTTAAAACCAGTAACTATGCCATCCTTACTATTTATAGGCACAATGACACTAAGGCGCGCCCATAAATGACTAATATTAGAATTAAATTCTATGTTTGTTGTCCATATATTGATTAGATATTGGTCCTTTCCCTTCATTGAATGTGTCTTCAATGGACAAATATGCCTTAAAAGCAAAAAAATCCAGTTCCCAAAAGTACTGTACAACAACAACTTTCCAAACAAAATTGTAATGGTTAGTTTCCTCTCGCTTCTCTAACGGTTAGGTGAATGGTGAGGCTCACTTCCCATTTCCCTTCTTTTGACTAAACTTCACAACGATACTCTTTTCTTTTACTTCGCAACTTAGCTTTCTATGTGTGCTCCGTAACACATCTTCATATATTGTAAAACTGCACATTTTAACAAAACTGTTGTGTGCGTAATCTTCCCTCTGTTTTAGTGTCCAATTTCAACTGTACTTGACACTTAAAACCTTCCCACATTGTTTAAATTATGTTCATAGGAGTAGGGCCATCCCTTTAAGGCTTTAGTCTACTCCCATTGACAATACCTTGCAAGTTTGTTTCAAGTAATGTGGCTAATTGAACTGCTCCACCATTAGTGACATGTTTGACAATGTATGGCCCTCACCAGTGCATTTTAAATTTTTCAGGAAATTTCATAAATTTTCTATCATATAGGAGGACAAGGTCCCCTACCTGGAAGAAATTGTGTTTGATGTGTCTATCATGCCATACCTTCTCTCTATCTTTCTGACCTTGTTGGTGGAAACTTGCAATGAAGTGTTCTTCCTCCAATCCAACCAACTGTAATAGTCTTTCATCCATTGTCTCATTATCAACCATATCTGTGAATGCTGCAATTCTCAAGCTCAATACTATGTATTCCATGGGCATGACAACTTCCTATCCATATGCTAACCTGAAAGGTGTATGACCTATCAACTTTTTGCAAGTTGTTCTATATGCCCATAATACTACTGGTATTCTAAGATCCCAATCATCCTTGTTTGTATTGCATACTTTGGTCAATGCATTTTCCAATACTTTATTAAAGGCTTCTATAGTTCCATTAGCTTGTGGATGATATGGTGTACTCTTCTGATGGTAGATCTGAAATTATTCTGTTAGGGATTCAATAGTTCTATTCAGGAAATGGGTTCCCTGGTCACTCATCATAATTTTTGGACATACAAACCTTGTTAAGATGTTCTAAAAAATGAACTGCATTGCTATGAATGTGCTACAGTCCTTCACTTGTTTTTTCTCTTCCCATCTGGTTAGATAATCTATAGCTGTAATAATGTATCACGAGCCACTTCTCTTCCCTGGTGGTTTAATAGGTCCCACAAAATATATATCCCATTTATCAAAGGCTTGCAATGTCAATTGTAGCATTAATGGCATCTCATCTCTACGAGATGGCTTCCCTTTTCGTTGGCATACATCGCAATTCCAAAATGTTCTTTTGAATCTTTGTGTATCGTAGGACACCATAGTCCTGCTCTCAAAATTTTCTGCACAGTAGATTTCCCTATGTAGTGTCCTCCAGATACACCTAAATGTGCTTCAACAAGTATAATAGGATTCTCATGGTCTAGTACGCATCTATACAATACTTCATCTGGTCCTAGATTGTATAATTGTCCCGCAACTAGGGTAAAGTCAGCTGATTGGACCACTAACTATTTCTTATGTTGCATAGTAAGTTCTGTAGGTGCTAATACTGTAGTTATAAATTCTACAATATCTCTGAAGTAGTCATCTACTATATGTATAGAAAACAACTGCGCATCTGGTATATTATCCTCCAACTTACTAGGTTCTTCTCCTCACTCAATTCTTGAATGATGGTCAGGTCTTGCATTCAATCTTCCTGGTTTCATTATGATCTCAAAATAATATTCCCGAAAAAATTAAGAGCCATCTGCATATTGTTCCCCTTAACACTGGTTTATTGACCAAGTACTTCAAAGCTGAATGGTCAGTGAACATACAAAAATGCGAACCTAGCAGATAGTGTCTAAATTTCTGCAATGCATACACCATAGATAAGCCTTCGCTCTCTATTGTGGTATAATTCTTTTTCTGTTGAAGATAACTTTCTGCTTGAAAATACGATGGGATGATCGATGCCTCCCTTACCTATTTGTGCTAATATAATTCCAAGTGCTATAGATGAAGCATCTACATGTACATGAAATGGCTTATTGCAATTATGAAAGATGAGAATAGGCACTATAACCATTTTCTCTTTCAGTGTGTCCAATCCTTTTTGGAAATCTTCAGTCCAATTGTACTTCGCTTCTTTCTTCAATAGTTTTTCCATAGGCACAGTGAACTGTGCATATTCTTTAATGAACTTTCTATAGTATCCTGTGTGTCCCAATGTAGTACGTAGCTACTTAATTGAATTAGGTGCTGGAATATTTACTATGATTATTATCTTCGCTGGATCAACCATCAATCCTTGCTTACATAATATGTGTCCCAACATAATACCATAAGGAACACAGAAGACACACTTCTTCAAGTTCAAGGAAATATGATACTATCTACACTTTGCTAACATCATTCTTAAGTTCGCATGATGGTCCTTCAAAAGGACAAATACTATCCGGTCATCAAAATAAAATTCTAAGAATTTAAGAATATAATCCTTAAATGCAGCTACAACCACTCTTGAAAATATAACAAATGCGTTTTTCAATCCAAAAGGCATAATAGTGTACTGAAATGATCCCCATTTAGTAGCAAATGTAGTCTTGTGTTTGTCTTCTGTAGCAATTCTGATATGATGGTAGCCCGAAAATCCATCAGTGAAAGAGTATGCCTCCTGTCCACCTACGTTATCTAGCACGTTGTCTATGAATGGAGTAGGAAATGGGTCATGGAGAGATACATCATTCAGTTTCCTGAGATCCACACAAATTTTGATTTCACCTTTAGCTTTCTTGTCTTGAATTACCACGGGACTTATCCATTAAGATTCTTCTACTAGTTCAATGATTCCTTCCTCTAGAATTTTGTAAATACATAGACAAGCGAAGAGTTCGAGCAAACTGAGAGTGCAAAAGTTGACAAGTTACTGGTGGGCGTTCTTCTCCTTGTTCCCAGCTGCTGCATTGGCGTTACCATCAGGGATGCCATGGAGGACAATGGAGTTGTTCCTGATATCATACCTCATACCATCTATCTTTGCATCAACAATTCTGAAACTGCTGTGTAGGGACCTAATTTGGGTGCTCAAATCCACCAAATAGGTGCAATTGTTCTCTAATTTCCCAACAAGTATGTCAAAATACTCCTTCAACTTGCTGCTGCTGCTGCAAACTTTAGAGTTTGTGATATGAACAACTATGAAAAGGTGGGATATGGATTTGTTAAGGTTTGAGTTCTCACCTTTGAGCCAACGAACTTGTGTTTCCAGCTCCTACAAATGTGAATGGACTTCAGAGGTCAGGCTGTCCAGCCATTGAGGAGACTCCAAATTGATGAAAACACTACTATCACCTACTACATGTGTCCAATTCCTGCCACTTCCCAGCTCATCAATTCTGTAGTGGCCATGAACAGCTTGTTGCGCAGAACCACCATTGTTCTGCCCCTGCACCACGTCGAGAGCTGAGAGATATATTTTTAGACTGACACCCCTGAATGGACCTGGAGATGTTTTCTGCAGCAAAGAAACTGCAATGTAGGGAGGTTCAGATCAGCGTTGTGATTATCCTCCTCCATGATAAACCTGACAATAAAAACCCAGCTCTTAGAGCGGAATGAACCCTGTAGGATGCCAGGGAGATCACCCTCGAGCAAGTTATATGCTGAAGGTTCCTCGGAACATGTTCTCATTAACTTCCCACATGCGAGATAGGTGGAGTCAGTAGGTGGAGGTCGCCAAGGGCGCCGAGAGTATGCGGGCAGGGATTGAGGAGGAGAGTAGGATCCCAAGGAGATCTTGTCATAACTCAAGTTCAAATTTGAATTGGGACTATAGTTCATAGGATTGTAACACAATTTATCCCATGCCGAGGAGAAATGCTTAATTAGTGCAAACTTGAGTTTCATCATCAAACCTGGAATGGGGCTTAAGGAACCCAATTAATGACAAGGTCTTGACCATTGCTGATCAATAATCCACAATCCAAACCAACACCTATATTGGTCATGATGTCTACTTTCTGGTTGTTGTTCCTCACGATGTGAAGAAAGTTGATAGAGTTAAAGTCCTTAGCCACGTAGATGAAGAGGCGATGGATCTTAGAGACTGGTTTTTTATGATTTTTTGCCAAAGTTCTGGCTTCCCTAATTACCAGCATTGATTCTCCAAGGGCCACGAGATCCTTGATATCTTCATTCCTTGCGATTTCCATTCCTTTGATCAATGCGAGCCATTCAACATCATTATTTGTCCTCCTGTCGATTCCCAAGCAAAGCCTTTCACCTTGTTTCCTTCAGAGTCAAGAAGGAATCCTCCCGCACCTGCCAACCTAGGGTTTCCTTTCAAGGCACCATCAAATAATAGTATGTGACTACTAAGTTTCTTGATCCAAAGATGAAGTTCCTTCGGTGTCATTCTGATGTGCCAATTATGGGGTTTAAGTTTCTTGAAAGATTGAGCCGAGAAGGAGGAGTGAGGGGAGGTCAATAGGTCTTCCACCCAGTTTTTTTCTTCCATGTTTAAGGGTTCTTTGCTAATGTTTTTCATACCTCTCGTGGAGAGGGAATCAATCCAGAGCACTTTTGCAGAAGAAAGGACTTTACCAGGGGTGGTCGTGATGTCTTCAAATATTTCTTTATTCCTGGCAGTCCAGAGTTTCCAACATATGAATTTGGGGAAGGCGACCCAAGCTCTTTTGAAGTCCGGCTTCCTGAACAATGAATTTTTGTAGTAATCATGCCAGCTTGCAAAAAGGTCATTCCAATTGGTTGCAAGGATTAAGTTGGGTTGGATTTCCCGGTAAGCATGATGCCATACCTATTGTGAGAAACTACACTCCAGAAAGAGATGGTCTATCGTTTCGTTAGCTTCCTTGCATAAAATGCATCTGGTCGGTCCTTCAATCCCCCTTTTCCTGAGATTCTCAGCTCTTAGAGTCTTCATGTGAGCAAGAGTTCAATAAAAGGCGTTTAATTTTGGAAGTCCATCCCTGTCCCAGACTCTGCTCCAGTTGTTATCCTTGATACGAATATTGTTGAGGGAATCCATGAAACCATAACCCTCCTTTACAGAATAAGAGCCCGCTTTACCCCAGCCTCGCTTGTCTTTCATATTTTGATGAACGGGGAGAGAACCATGAAACAAGGAAAGTAGAGCATTATAATCATGAAGTAGTTTCTCTGGGAGCTCCAGATCGAGCCATCCCACCAATCTTCCTCGGTTGGACCAGGAGGAAAAGTCAAACAGAGTATGAATATTAGCATGCTCCATCCAATTTCTTAACTCGTGGAAATCATGCAACGAATTTGCGGGTGGATTGGAGCAAAAGTTGTCCTTCCATATTTTGATTTTCTCACCATTTTCGGGGATCCAAAAAAGGTTACTTTGGATGATGAAAGCCGCTCTCTTGCATAGATTCCATATAGAAGACCCTCTTCTGCCCTGATCAATATTTTCCACACAGCGGCTTCTACTTCTAGACATGTATTTTTTGTAGAAGATTTCCTTCCACCACGCCTTCTTTCCAGAAATGATTCTCCACAGAATTTTGGTGCCAAGCAAAAGGTTCATAATCCAAGGGTCTTTGATCCCCGCCGCACCATACATTTTAGGTCTGCACACTGTGTCCCAATTGATCAGATGAAACGTTTTAGTTTGATTGGACTTCCCTCCCTTCCATAAGAATTTCCTGAGCTCTTTAGTAATTTCCTGCATCACAGTTTTAGGGGCTAGATAAATAGAGCAGGCGTAGAGAGGATAGGCTGAGAGAATGGAGTTAACAAGGACCAGTTTTCTAGTGAGATTTAGACATCTAGAGCCCTAGGAGTTTATTTTGTTTTTTATTTTATCTATCAGCCCCTGCCAATCCGCAACTCTTTTATTCCCTTTAAAGATAGGAATTCCAAGATAATTAAAAGAATTCCAAGCTACGATTCCTTCAAAGCCAAATATTCTTGCAATTTTTGCTAAAACCACTAGGGTACAATTCCAGCTGTAGATCTTGGACTTGGCTGAGTTAACTTTTCCATCAGATGCATTGAGTAATGTGGAAAGGACTTTGTTAAATCTTTCATCTATGAAAGTGGAGGCTCCCCCAAGTAAAATGGTATCGTCAGCGAACTGAGCGTGGTTAACAAGCCTGACACCTCTAACAATTTTTATTCCTTTTAAGTCCCCTAACTCTTGTAGAAGGTGAAATTTCCTACTCATTGATTCAACAACTAAGAGAAAAGGAATGGAGACAAAGGGAAGCCTTGCCACAAACCTCTCGAAGCTTGAAAGAAATCAGTCGGTCTGCCATTGACCAAGGGAGCTATCCAGGGGTTGTTGATGCATGCTTTTACCCATCGAACGAATCTTCTAGAGAATCCAAACTTAATCATGATTTCAAAAAGAAAGTGATGATTTACTATGTTGAAGGCATTCTCCATATCGAGATTGATGGCCATACCTTGATGTTTTTTTTCAATGCTGGAGTGGATCACTTCCTGTACAATAATGATATTGTCCAGGATTTGGTGACCAACGATGAAACCCCCTTGAGAATATCAGATGAGTTGCCCCATGAATTTTTTCATTCTGGTGGCAAGGATCTTGGAGAGAATTTTATAGGAGGTATTGCAAAGAGAGATCGACCTGAAGTGATCAATGGAGCTCGGGATTTTCTCTTTGGGGATTAGCGCAAGGAAGGATGAATTGGTGGCCCCTCCAATTTTTTCTTTCTTCCTGGTCCAGTTGAGCATACATTTCATATCCTCTTCGATTATCTCCCAGGCGGCCCTGTTAAAATTAATGGTGAACCCATCAGGGCCTGGTGCTTTGTCTACTTGAAGAGACCAGATGGTGTTTACAATTTCATGTTCTAGGATCGGTTTGGATAACTCTCTATTATCATTTTTCGATACAAGATTGGGGATGTCCGAAAGAATATCCGCTTGTGCTTCCAGATCAGTATCACCATTGTCGGTGAAGAGCTCGCTGAAGTGATTGAAAACATGGAGCTTTAAGTCTTCTTTCCCACTAATCTTTTCTCCATTATGATTCTTCATCTCCCTTATGGAATTCTGACTACGACGATCCTTATCCTGTTTATGGAAATAATTCGTATTACTGTCACCTCACTTAAGCCACAACTGTCTAGAATTAACTCTCCAAATTTCCTCTTCTTGCTTGGCCACAACGAGGTTTTTCATATCTAAATATTTTTCCTGGCTGAGAGAGGAAGGCATAACGTCCTCAGTCTCCATTCTTTGGTGAAGTTTGACAATCTCATATTGAAGGTTGAGTTTGACATGACTGGGGTTTTTGAAGGAGGTCTTGGCCCAGCTTTTGAGCGCAGATTTCACAGCTCTAAGCTTGGATTCCCAGATGAAGCTGGGAGATCCATTTAAGCATGAGTTCTAGGCATTGCTTACTAGTTCATATAAAACAGAGACTTGGAGCGAGAGAGAGTTAAAATGAAAGGGGATTGGTCTAAAGTTTTCAAGAGGAGAGAGGGATAGGGCGATAGGCTCTTTCATTTCAGAAAACTTGGTAGGGAACAAATATTGATATTCGTGCAGTAGGTTTGTGATCTGTCCTACTGTTTCTTCATCCTAGTAATCCCCAAAAGAAGAAAAATTTGGTTCATCATTGCTACTAATGTTGATCTTTCTGGTCATCACAAGGTCACTCAAATCTAGAATTTCCAATTCAGGTCCTTATACATCCCATTTTCCTTCATACTTAGGTATGTTCACATCACGAGGGTCTTCATCTTCATCTTCATCTAGTGCAAAGTTATAACATTCAAGGGCATGTTCCAACTATGTTTCCCAATCTGGTTGCTTATACACAAGTAACAATACATCATCAAATATCTTCTTTTTAATGATCTGCAAAGCCTCATTCACGCTTGGACAATCATCCTCAAAACTGAAATTTGATTGAAATTTCTTTACCATTATGTGCCAGTCTGTTGTGCCTTTGCGAAGTTCTGCTTCTGTATACCAATTATTTGGTATTTTATCTAATGTGTGCACAAACATATCGACCCATTCTATCTTTTGTATATGCATCCATGCTTTCAAGAAAGACTCTATATGATCGCTAGGATCAGTTTGTCCATTTTATTTTTCTTGTACAACCTCAGTTTGTTTTAAAAATCTAATTTCCATTAATTGTTTACATTCTTCCCATGTGTTCAGGTTGTCTTTTTGCGCATCCCACCACCTAGAAGGTCTCGCAATGCTATATCTAAAGTTGCTAGCTTATGTTCATCCGAAATTGATGCTAAATATTCATGAAGGAATGCATGGATATTACCCAAACCATCATAAGTAGGAATTGGACTTACCTATGTTCCAATCCAACGCAGTGACTTTGTTATCTTCACACATCATTAGCTAATACTTCATGCATTCGGATCTACTAGTTCTCGAGTCCTTCTATGGTTCTTGTTGTGATGGACGACTCTATGTGCATCGTTTACTGTATTACATTGTTCATAATGTACCAACATGTTCTGTAATTATCCTAAGGCGTTTTCATGCCTCAGCAGCTTTATGCAACTCCATAGAAACTATGTGATAGGACTTGTCTATTCTAGTGACGTTCATGATCCATCATACGAGGTCGACATATCTAATATAGGTGTCTGGTCACTTCACAATTGGATCCTTATGGTCAAAGGTTCTGAGTCCTAAAATGATTTTCTTGCTTCCATGAATACCTTTTTTTCTTGGTTCGGGTTGAATGCAGACATTTTTCCAACTTCTTTTCTTACCCAAGGCCCATCAGTAGGATTTGGTATATTTATGTGACCATCAGAGGTCGAAGCTTCATTCATCCTGTCATTTCCTATTAAGGATCCACTTCGTGTCACAACATGGATGTTGCGATCTTCGTTTCTTTTCTCAGCTACGATCATGTGAATATTCTAGTTTTGTCCTTCTGGTTTGTTTTCTTGCATTTTGCCTAGAAAAATGGGACATGCTTCAATGATATGGTCAAATTTTTTACAGTACTTACAACTCGTGCAAGGGTTCTGACTGTCTCTTGTTAAATGTCCAGGTTGAGCATAGTTATAGCAGACAATCTGACCTCTTCCTCTTCCTTGGCCAGTGTTACATCCTCTTCCTTTGAATCCACCACATCCTCTATATGTACCTTGATCATACTGCGCATTCTCATTATTTTCCTATGTTTCTCCTTGTACTCTGTAGACACCATGTTTCATAACATTCTACCCAACACTAAAATGTATCCTATTTAAGAAATATTCCAGGAATCTTTTGTATTTTGGGTCTAAATTTTTGCTCGTAACTTGGAATTGGGAGAACTTTGGACCATTGGAAATATCTTGAAATTCTGTACAAATTTGATGTTTTGAGTTTTGTATGATTCCTTACTCCTTGTGAGATGCGGGCATTTTAGTAAAAAAAAACATATTTCAAAAGATGCTTTTAAATATTCCATGAATATTTCGTATTTTAGGCATAACGTTTCATTCGTAACTCGGAATTGGGAATACTTTGGATCGTTGGAAAGCTCTTGAAATTATATACAACTTTGATGTTTTTCATTTTCTTTATTTCCTTACCATTTGTGAGATGCAGACATTTTAGTAAAAAAACATCTTTTGAAAGATGCATTTTTTAGTAAAATGCCCGCATCTCACAAATGGTAAGGAATCAGAGAACGCAAAACATAAAAGTTTTAGAGAATTTTAATAGCTTTCCAACGGTCCAAAGTTCGCCCAATTCCGAGTTACGAGCAAAATGGTATGCCCAAACTACGAAATATTCTTGGAATATTTATGTTTTTTCTTATTTAGGATACATTTTGGCCTAGGTAATTCCTTAAGTTTATTTCTATCATGAGGTCATATGCTATACAATTTGTATCATCATGGCCAACGGAGTTAAAAAATGTATAGTACAGGTTCTTTGGTGTTTGTACATACTTCTGTAGTAGGTGACAGTCGTCTAAGCAATGTCCTCGACATCGGAAAATATTGCACCATAGTCCTTGAGGTTGATTGAATGGGTTCGGCACTCCACTAGTGAGGTAATCTATGAATACAGGACAATGTTCCTTGGAATGTCCTTCTCCTTTACATTTAATATACCAAACCTATTCTCTTAATTCTTTTCCTATATTCATATATTGTAACTGTAATGTTAGGTTTGCTAGCTGTGTCTGTATCTGTACCATGCTTATGCTAGTTTCTCCTATGGGCGAAGCTTCTAGTTTCATCGAAATTTCCAATGCTTCTGTTTGTGAGGTTACCTTCTGTTGCATAAATGGTAATATTATGTGGGGAAACAACGCAGCTATGAACCATTCTTGATGCTATTCTGGTGCTATCTCAAAGCTAACTTGATCCAACAAGGCTTTGAATTTCTTATCAAATTCCCACATAGTCTCATTAGGTTTCTGTTTTATTTCTTTTAGCTCTGTAATGCATTGAGATTCTGACCTAGGATTCTTAAATTATCTAATCAACATAGTTCTGATATCAGCTAATGTTTTGTTCTGTCCAACAGAATATTTCATGAACCATGTTAAAGCACTATCTCTGAATGTGGTAAGTAGTTGAGCTTGTTTTATAGCATCGTCTTGTACTTGCTTAATGTTCCAGAAAGCATCACAGAGAAACCAATGTTGCTCTGGATCTTCTAGACCAGTTCCTTTAAATACAGGTAGCTTTATGTCGTCTTCTATCCTTCTTCTAGGAGGTGTAGGGTTCTGAAACGATGGAGGTACACCACTACTTGGCTGATTCCGAGTGCCTGCTCCTGCAATATTACTAATAGTAGTATTCTGCGAACTAGTAATATTTCTTTCCTCAACTCTAGGTTTCTGCGGAGTACTAGGTTGATAGCTAATGTGTCTAGGTTCTGTTTCACTATCAGACTCAGCTTGATATGAATTTATATCACTTCCTAAATCAGTTTATAGGAATGTGTGAGGTTCCCCGTTACGAGACCTCTTTCTAGTGCTAACTTTATATATTGTTCCACTAAGAAAAATTCCTATGTCTTTGTCTGTGTCACTATTTTTTTTTTTTAACATTACAAACTCAAACCCTAGGAATCTGATTGCATTTTTACACATTTTTCATCTAATAGAATTTTAATGCATAAACTCAGGTTTTTCAGGTACTTACCTCTAAATCCTTGGAAAAAATATCCTTTTGTTGCTCTATAAGACTTCACAGTGTCCACAACAAACTATGTAATATAGCCTTGTAGTAATCTATCCAACCAAAATTCTGCTTCTTTTGAAATCTAGTTCTCAATCCCTTTAAGTCTTTGAATCAACTATGGATTCCAAACTATAGGTTCTTCACTCGGAAAACAGTTTTTTCGTTCTGCTATCCTTGATATCCATTCATCTAGCTCATTATCAAAAGATGCGAAGAAAATTTCATGCAAGTCAATGAATATATACCTCTGCAACCATTGTTCTGTGGTAAGATGCGGATTTTTGTTTTCTTTCTTAGCAAACTTTCATTCTATCTAGCTTACCCAGTTTTGTATTTCTTTCTTCTCTGGATTCCACATCAATATGACACATTACCAAAATATCAGCTCAAGCATGACACAAAACCATCTATTGGTATGCTTAACTTCATATATATAGTGTGGCAACAGAATCATTTGTTCATTCACTCTTCTCTAAGTTTCTCATGAACATCGCAAATCACCGATACGACAGTCCAAAGTCGGAAACAAAATAATTTGTTGGACTGTAATATGTATAGCACGACAACAAAACCATTTGTTGGTTTTCTTAGGATGACCCTGGTTCAACAAAGTTATTTTAGACACAAATAAATCCCCTTTCACTGGCCCTTTCGACATCAACCTGCGAACAGGATGAAGTCTCACCTAAAGCGAAGATGGGGGGTTACAGAATCAGGTTTCTGTAACCGTGGTGATGCACGGATGTGGTAACTGACCTTACAATTTCATTCTTCTCACTTAGCATCTAATTAACATAACAATATCAACATGTGACTACGCACTTCGCAGTTGTCAACAACCTACAGACTTCGTTGAATCGATTTTGTCTTTACTCTTGTAACTACGCATTCATCATACTTAATGTTACTTCACAACATTCATACACATGTGTTATGTTTACTTAACATATGATTTCCATTACATACATATGAAAGAAAATATATAAACATACCATAACATGAATACAAAACACATCATAGATTCATACACATAACACAAGGATTTATGTGGTTCACTCCCAGATGGGAGCTACGTAAACGAGAATTGTTCTTATATTACTTGGAAGGAGTAGCAGTTCCAGTCTGTGCACTCAGCTACAAAATATTCTCTACAATATATCTCTATGTACTCAATTGCAGAGTCTTCTCTACAATATATCTCTATGCACTCAGCTACAAAGTCTTTTCCTCCCTTATATCTATTTGGTTCTAACCAACCAAATACCCAATAACATCTAAAATTCTTAGATATTCTAACCTTCCAACCCTTCCTTATACAAAATTTCTCACATATATAGATGTGCCCGAATGTCACATATTACAATAACTATGGGCCAACCCCCATAGTACCCTTAAACCCAAAACAACATGGTGCTCCTGCCAACCATGCTTTGCCTTAACTTCGTTGTAACTCCACTATCCTTTTGCGCCACTTCTTCTAATTCTAACACTTCTTCTAACATTGGAGTTCTGAATGCGCGGCTTTGACTCTACAATGGCGCGTCCTTTGCACCATTCTGCTTCTTTATTCTCTGCTCTTGTGGCTGTCATTTCGTCGCTTCATCCTTAACTGCTTCAACTACCTCTAGCTATCCTTAGTACTTCGTCTTTACTAAGGGGACATGTCCTTTCCTGTCAAATTCTCTTCACTCCATACCCTCCTCCAGAGAATTGCAGAGTTTCTTCTTCCAAAAAATGGTCAATGTTATGCCTCGCCTAACTGTACTTTCTCCATCAAAACTTCCTATACTTGGGTTGCACCCAACACTTAGACTAGATACTTTTGCTAAAGTATTATGCCTTGGCTTCGCTAACCCACAATTTGTTGAACTTTGGTTGTCATAGATGTCAACTAATGTCAAAGAGGATGTCAACTAATCTCGTTTGATTCATTGATGTCAACTGATTTCAAGGTGGATACAACAGTCCTACAGTAGTTTGAAGTACATGGAAACCATTTTGAATAATTATATGCACAAGATGGTGAAGGTGACAGATATGGATACCAGTCTGAGTAAGTATATCCAAAAGTTGCATCCAGTCTGAAGATGTGTGTCCAAGGATACATCGTGCATGATGAGTTTGAAAGGAAGGTACATCATGCAGTTCCAGTTCAAAGAAGCATATAAGCAATGTATCCTACTACATGTGGTACCTGCACAGATATCAACTCCACCAAGTCATACTCTCTCATGGTAGTAGTCAACAAACTGGCTGGACAATGGTACATGTGCATAAGCAACCATGGAGTTGGTTAAGCAGAGGTACAAGTGTGAAAGCATGTTGAAAGAAGACTCTGGAATGTGCAAGGATTTTTTGGTCAAAGATCGAGAGTGCGCAAGCTGTAAGAAACAACTTATGGTTGGATAGTCCTGAAAGTGTGCAAGTCTATCCAATCAAAAGATACTTTCAGTTGTAAAGGGCACACAAATTCCTAGAAGTATACATCGGTTGAAGTCTGTCTATGAGCAAGTTCCAAATCCAAAGTTACAACAAGTGCACAAGTCCCACAAGTGATGATGTGGCAAGGGTAAAAGTCCCACCTAGTAGAAGTTTGTGTATGCGCAGATTCCAGAAAGCATTCATACATCAAGTGTGCAGTACCCACAAGGGTAGAATACTCACCAAGTTGAAGACGAAGGATGCACACATACCTCAAAGTGACAGTACTTGAAGAGTGCAAGTGTACACCACCAAGGTGTAATTTCCACTAAGTCCTGTACCATGGATGCGTAAGAAACACAATGGAAGACACATCAACAATGCAAAAGATGACATGTGGCAAAAGAACAATCCGTGAATTATGGAAGAAGGGATTCCATAACCAACTTGTGGATATACAATCTGTGCACGACTTGTATAAATACAGATGCAAGTTGGATATTTGAAGCAAGCTTGATGGCGAGATCATAAGAGCTTCAAGTGTTTGTTACAGTTTTTGATATTTGGGGCATCAAGGGTTAGAGGACATAACAACATGATCTATCAAGGATATGAGTGTGCACATGTAGAAGGAATGAAGATATTAATGGTGCGCAGAATGATGACGTAGATATGTGATGATTGTGCAAACAAAGAAAGGTAGAAACACAGAAGTATGCACAACTGTGTGATGTTTTGAATGACAAAATCATAGAAAAGCATGCACAAAGTCATATAGGTTTCCAGACAGAAGCACACACAAAAAGAAAAAACAAAGTATATCAGGTGATGCATAGATGTTTGGATGATGCATAAATACTGAAGTGAAGTTTGCGAAGTTGAGAAGACCATTTGATGTGCAATGACAGAGCAAAAGCAAGGTATAGTAATCACGTCATGATGAGGATGATCTGAGACCATTGTGTTGAACAAAAAGGATGAATCATTGATGCAAGGCATGTCGTAGATTCTCTAAAATATTGTGGCACTTAAATAGAACAGGTTCATCAGGAAGTGCACAGTTCCATCAGTTACAAGTGCATTGTTTCAAGAGCAACACACTATCAATTGAAATAATAGTATCATTCAGTGAATGCAATTGCATTGTAGTAGAACGACAAAGCATACCTTAGCGCAGACTGCAGGAACAACAAGCACATAGTACATGAAGTAAGACATAAGTAGAAGTGTTGAATTGAGAGGAATGTGAATTCAAGTGATGTATGCAACAAAATGACTATGGATCATTGGTATACGAAGGTTGCAAAAAACAGAACTCATATCATAATATTAGAAGTGTACGCAGAGTTGAACTTCAGCAAATCATAATCACATATTGGATATCTAGGCAACAGGACGGGGCAACGATAAAGGGCTTAGGGGGTTGTATCCTCCTTCCAGTTAGTGTTGGATAAACATAGGGAGTTGGTGCTTCCTTCAGGTCGGTGCCTCCTTCCAGTTGATGCTGGTAAACACAAGAAGTTGTTTATTCCTTGAATGTATTCTTTGTCCACTATAAAAGAAGAATTTCGGGGTTTTCTTCTATTTGGGTTTCCACATTAAAATCCTGTGTGTTATGTGTTCTTTGTCTTGTTGTATATATGAATGAATGATTTATTTGTAATGGATGCATAACTAAAGATTAAGATTAAGTGAAGACTAATCTGTTAAAGAAGGTAAAAACTGTTGATGACTATGGTAATACTGATTCACCCCCCCTCTTAGTATTAAATCGATTCTAACATAATTTCCATTTACTGAGCTTTTGTCACCATTTACAAATTTCCTCTTATAACCAAAGAATATGGCTCTTGTTATACAAAAGGATAAATAAAACCTTAATGCCATCAAATTTCATGTAAAACAAGATACTTTTCTTTGTGTTGTCACTCCTATTTATAATTGCATTTGATTCCAATGATTTGAGAACAAATTCTCTTCTCTCATTCTCAGCCTTGGATTTAATCATGTGCCAACCATTAGCTAATGATCCATTGGGTATTTTAGATAGACATTCATTTTTACAACATCTTTTATTTCTTAATCATTTGAAAAAGCGATGTTCATCCTCATCTTCACTAGAACCTCTTTACATTGCACATCCAGCAGATGAATTTGGACTTGGGCATTTGTGGTGATTGTATGGTCTGGATATCACTAATTGGACATAAGAGAAATAATTGATACCAATGGGATATTCCAATTGTGGAAGAGGATTTTCCATTGCACTCCACATATTCATTTCTACCTCTAGTAAAATTTCTTTCAAATTCACATCTAATCGAGCACCACTAGGGTGAAAAAACTAGTTAATAGGCCACCTTATCAAAGAACCTTCTGATAGACTGAAGTGGTTGCAATTTTTTTTTAAATATTTTATAGATATGAATACCAAAATGAAGACCATCTAACCTGGATAATTGTACCACTTCTCCTTCAATAAAATGTGTAATAGTCCTCTTGGGAACATACTTATTCTTAGATGATCATAGATGATTTATCTTCATTGATATTCCTTTAAAATTCAAGTTATGATCTTCAATGTGGGAAGAGGATGATCATTTTGATTGGTGTATGCCTTGAACTTGCAATAAAGTTCTAGTTTTTTGGTCTAACAATTTATCTATTGGCCAAGATATTATATTCATGGGTTGGACTAAGAGGGATCACTTGTTTCAATGTGATAGAACTCTCTCCACCATTACACACAAATTACATAATCCCAACATCCCTTCTTGAATACTATGGTCCTTGAGCACATTTGAGATAAAACCCAAGGTTATGCCTTCCTCTGTATTTGAACATATATGCTTAAGTATGACATGGTGTGCAAGGAATTCATTCCTTTCTTTGGGACCAATATTCACAGAATCATCTTTCTCCCCCATATATTCACACCCTAACACATAAAATTCCCTTGAAGTTGTTTCATTATTTGAAGCACTATTATGATTTGCATCATTTCCATTCTTTGAATCACTAGCCATTGAATCACCCGTCGAACCCTGATCTATTTGAGGTATCAAACATTCACCATGCTTAAACAATTTCACACTCAGCCACGAATCAACGTGCATTCTACAACGAGTGTCTTCCAATGTCTTAAGTTCCTCGGTAGGACTGGATAATGGAACCTCTCCATTTAGAACATTTTCAACATTGACAACAAAGCAGCCGGATTTGGTTTTGTTACAATGTAGCAGCTTCATACTTGGGTAGACTCTTCCTTTTCCAACCTTTTAATTTATCCAAAATAAGTCTACGTCTTCTCCATCCATGAATGATGGATACCTCATTATTGACAATTTGAAATTCAAGCAATTCATTATTTGAATTATATATTTCAACATTAAATATATATTTAATCCTTAAAAATATTTTGTATTGATGCATATTTTTAGTAACAAAATGAACTAATCATGGTATCAAAAAATTGAAGTCCTCACTACTGGTCAAGAGCCTTCTAGCTCATCATAGAAGTCTAAAAAAAATTCCCTATGCAAATGAAATTTAAAATAAAAAATATAGTTTTGGAGGTTAATCATTTGAACATTTGAAACTATTTATGTATCAGGAACTGGGTATTACAAAGAAGTAATAGCATTTTAAACTTTACATAACCTTGAAACAAATCTCATCAACTCACAAGCTACTTGGATTCGGAATTTCCAAGTGGAGGAAAATAAGGGGCCAACCCTACCATTGCATAATTGTAATCTATCATGTGATATGTGTTTACGTAGCCACTCAATAGTGAACACCTCATAAAAAATCCAGGTCGACCCAAGAGTTGGTGTGCTATATTAACTTACGTCTTGATATGTCATGGATAGTGTTATATTATATATGGATATATAAATATTTGTAATCCTTCAAATAATACTATGTTAATAAGACAACATATTTCTATATATACTATGTAATCCTTTAATAATACACTATATAGAATATGCTTCCATGCATTATCATGCAAGGAGAAAAAATATATTTGGAGACCATGCGATAGGTATCAAATTGAGGGTAACATATATATAAAATACTACACAATGAAAAGTAATTTAATTGCATTTAAAGCAATGATAGGGTTTCATTAAAATGTCTACAAAATTACCTCAACTAGAATTAGAATTAAATATGATCCTATAGGGGACACACCCGACATTGAACACATGGGTTTTAGTTGGTTAATGAACGCCCATAAACTTGGGAATACTATTTGAATATCATAATTATTCTAATGATAAATCAATAAACCTTAAGGATTATTGACAAAGTAGAGATTATGAATCCATAATCTGTGTGATACTATGGAATATAATTTCTAATCCTAAAACTATATGGCATTGAATCTTGTGCACATCAAATCGCCTACTATAACCTCTTAAAATGAAGTAGCCAAGTCTAGTACTCAATAGCATCAGACTACTACAACTTGTATTGAAAAATATCAATGTTTAGTCTCTGTAACAACATTGGTATATAGTCTCTGTGTTTAGTCTCTGATGGCCTCTTTGGAAGTGTGAGGAAGGGATACCCTAAATAGAATAGGGAGAGAAATGACCAATATTTTCAGTCCCCCTCTAGCTCCTGGTAGTGTAAGGGAGTTCCCATGCTACTCATTCGAACATAACATGTCTTGAAGAGGGATAGTGCAGTTTAGGGCCCATTATCCTCCTCCACCTCTTCACTCCTCATCACTCTACCCATTAAAGGGTGAGAAAGGGATAGTGCTTCTTCTCCTCCTTACTTATATTTCAGAAGAGGGATAAAGGGCCAGTGTAAATAGAATAGGGTGAGAAAGGGCCAATGTTTCCACTCCCCCTTCCAATATTATAAGGGATTTCCCATGCTATCATTCAAATGGAACAAGTGTAAGAAAAGGGATAGTGCTCCCTAATCCTTCCTCACGTAATATACTATCTGAAGAAGAGAAAGGGCTAGTTGCTCACTCAAATACCAAGTCTTGAGTTTGAGAAAATGCAGATGCTTCATATCCACCTCCTCTCTCCTCATCACTCTAACCATAGAAGGGTGAGAAAGGGCCAGTGATTCTTCTCCTCCTTACTCAAATTTTAGAAGTGTGAGGAAGAGACAGAGAAATTTAGAATAGGGTGATAAAGAGCCGAAGTTGCCACTCCTCCTCCCAATACTCTAGGGGATTTTCTCACTCAACTTACAAGAGAAAGGGTGAGTTTCTCACTCAAATTATAGTATTTTGTGAGAGGGACAATTTTCCTTATCTCCTATGTCCTAAAATTACTCGTTTGTTGGAAATTGAGGCCACTCCACCTCCTCCTTTGAAAGGGTGAGAAAGGCCTAGTGTTCCTTCTCCTCCTTAATTAGATTACAGAAGTGTGTGAAAGGGCTAGGCTAATTAGAATAGGGTGATAAGGGGTGAATGTAGCCACTCCCCCTCCCAAAAGTGTAAGAGAGTTCCCATGCTACTCATTTGAATGGAACAAGTGTGGTTTAAAAGGGCTATTGCTGCTTGTATCTTCCTCCCAAAAATTACTAAACCAAACATTATTAAAGCGATTTCAAGGCCAGTTACTAACTCAAACTACAAGAATTTGAGAAAGGGAACATGCTCATTCTCCTCGAACAATTATAAGCAAGTTCCCATGCTACTCATTAGAATGTGGTGTTGTGCCTACAAAGTGCACTTTTGGATTCCAAAAGTGTAATTTTGTATTCAAAGGTTTTTGGACTTTAGAAAACCTAATTTTGGGCTTTACAAAACTTCTTTTTAATTTTTTTGAAAATGAATCTAGTCTTGAATTAGTTTAGATTTAATGAAATGGGGGTGTCCCATAATATTTTACCACAACATAGGAAATTTGCAGGGTCCCCCTTTACACTTAAGAAACATTTTCTGTAATGAAAAAGCCCCTTTATATATAACACTATGGGTTGCGTGGTCACAAATGGAGAAACATTTTGGCCGTAGATTTATGATAATCAATTTCATTTATATCGCCCCGTTATAACAATGAAATTGCACTGCAAAACTATCACGCAATGCTTCCCATCTGCTTCAGTGCTTATCCTGTCTGTTATGTGAGCCATGGTTTTTGTGCCCGCGTAGGAAAATCCGTAGAAAAAGATGTCATCCATTAGGAACTGTACCTTCATCGCATTTAATGTACATCCATCCCAAATATTATGCATGATCACACAATTAATATGCTTTCACCATCTCATGTGTGGTAATGAATCCAATCAACAAATCCTAGTTTTCTAGAAATGAGAGTCATCATGAATAATTAATGCTCATTTACTTAATTATACGGTGAAAATTATTTATCCTGTTGCACATTAGTTAATGTTGAGGCAGCACTGCTGCTAGCCATTAGATCTCAAGCTGTATGTTGACCCTGTAGGGTGACATTTAATGCACTAGTGGGGTGCATATACACTATTGGATGTAATACAGTGCATCCAACAATGTATATGCACTCCACTGGTACATTAAATGAAACCCTACATGGTGCATATTAATTGCCTTCTTTTAGTGGTTAAATCTAGAATTTGGAATAAAATTTGGTTATTTTATATTTATGTGCTTCTGCTCACTATCGATAGCTCAATGTCTGAAGCACCTCATTCGCTTATTTGTTTTTACTAGATGTCAAAGGAAGATTCACACAAATATCCTCCCCATAGGGATGTAGAGGAAATCCCCCCACCAACCTTGTCAGAAGGATTGATATTACCAAACACTAGTGCAATGTGGGGGTTTGAAGATGAACCCGACTGGGAAGAAATATATCAGATATTCTCCATGGGGGATTTCCCCCCAGATGATGACAATTTGGATGCATATCAGAACATATGGAAGAGCTATGTGCATTTCATTGCACCAAGTCCAACCTTGATTCCATTCAAATTGAATGATCCAACGAGGTGGTTATTCGACCATGCTGATCCGCAAAATGGAGTGATCATGGATGCAAAAGGAGAGGTAATTTCCTCGCTTAGGACTGAATCATTCTAGTGGATGTATAAGATAAATTATTTTGAGGTATTCATGGACCACGTCTTCATTATAATTTTTTCCAGTAAGAACCCAAATCCTATGGAACTCATCAAGAAGTAGTGAGATGAGGGTCCTACCTTCACAGAGAAGTCCAGTAAGAAGTATACGATACAATATTTCTAGAGGCCATATAGGATACTCATGGAAATTATATACCGGTTTTATGGCCTTGAACATTCTACCCACTTCCAGTTGGATTGGGAACCCCTGGTGAACCATGTGATATAAACCAGAGAAGTCTTTAACAGGGTAAAAATCTTGTCCAATAGCCTCTTTACAAGCCTTAAATATGTAAAACAATTACCTAGTAGTCGAAAGTTTCATATGATTGATTTTCTATTTTATGCTACTTGTTCTTGAAACACGTTTCCATCCATGAAATGGAATTAGAAGGAATATTTATTTCACGTTTATGTTTACTACAAAGGGTTGTGGTTCTCCTATTATAAACCCCATTTGTATGATATTTGTGCCCATTTTTCTCATCACTGTATTTTTTTTATTTTTAGAAAACCCATACCAAGGATAACTAACCAAGCCATGGAATCCCTGTCACAAATTGGTGGCTGGTATTTCTTGAAGTTCTTGACCTACATTCGTGTCTTCAGTGCAACTGCAACCCCCCATTTGTTACCAATGTATGTTCCTGACTGATTTCTTTCCTGTGAAATTGCTTATCAAGCCATCTTAAAAGGAGTTGGAGCCCATTTTTCCTATATGAGTAAGAAATATTGGCCTAATTTCCCCATTTATGTTAGCTCCTTCACCTTAGCTAATTCTTAGTACACCTATAAGGAAGCGAATATATTGGAAGAGACGAAAATTGGATTTGTGAAGCTGAAAAGGCTTGACCCTAGGAGGGTGATTGAAGGAAATTTCAGGTCATTATCGTTACATAATACCTACATAAATGAGGAATAACCTGGAGAAAATTTGTTTCAAGGGGATACTTCCTTTGATGAAGTTTTTGAGAAATTTTGGAATGGGAGTAGAGGACACTACATGAACAACAGTTAGCCCTTCAGGACACTGTCAGACCTGAGAGAAGAGTTTCCTTTGCAGCTGAGGCAGAAAAAAATGATGAATAAGAACGAACCTAGAAGAAAGAGAGAGGAAAGGGAAATTATTTTTTTTATGAACAATAAAAACTGTGGTGGATTCAAACATAAATTTTATCTTAGGGAGAGGACTTGAAAAATGAATCCAAGCAAAAATCTCAACAAGATTCTTTGTAGGTAGAAGAGGCTAGGAATACAGCCACGGAAGAAGAACACCACAAGGCTATGGAAGAAGAATGAAAGAGGCTATAGAGAAAGAAAGAAGCTGACGCCACAGGGATACAACCGTAGAAGAAGAAGAAGCCACAGAGGTAGACCACCACAGGGATGCAAGCACAGAAGAAGAAGAAGAAGAATAAGAAGAACATAAAAGAAAATAAGAAGAGATCTTGAAAGAAGAATAGGAAGAGAAGAAACATAAAGAAAAGGCTGACAAAGAGGCATCAAGGATTCAAATCCTCTAGGAACAACAACAAAAGGAGTAGGAGGAAAACCACAAATCCGATGAGGAAAGAGAAAGAGAGGAAGAATACAAATTGCAAAAACTTGAACAACAATGAAAGGACAAGCAGGTTGCATTGCAAATGTCCCCCATCAATCTAGGTACTCCACTGGCTATGAGATATGTAGGGTACCTTCAACCCATAGAGGTAGATACTACAGGCATATCCTTGGGAGATTATTTTGTTGATTTGAGAAGGAAGAGTATTTCAAAAAGGCTATCAAAGGGACAGAAGACCAAGGGAAATAAATACCAACAACATCATAGTGTCTGACATGGAAGGAAAGGAACTAGGTGAAATTGTATCTGACACTACCTCATTGATTGGATTATTGGAAATGTCAGTGTGTCCTCGACCAGAGACCTGATTAAACATCTGCAATAATGTAAGGAAAAAATAGAGTAATATAAGTAGTTGTATGAATACATGAAGCACCATTTTGATGAAGTTCATCATGAGTCATTCATGGAACAAATGTAGTTAAAAGAAGCACATGATAATGATCTAGCTCTATTGAAAGTAGAACATGAGGAGTGCACAAGGGAATTGGAGATGGCTATAGAATACACCAAGTTTCAACTCGATCTTTTACAAAAGGAAAATGCATTTTCTTTGGACCAAGTGAAACAAGAGGCCATCAAAATTAATTTGAAGCTTATGGAGTCTAAAAATAATTTTATTTTTCACCTAGAGGAATTGCAACAATACTATGGAAGCTTAAGAAAGCTTGCAGATGAACCTGAATCATTCGAATATGAATATAAAGTGATTCAACAGTATGCAAAGGACATTTATAAATGGCAGTAGAAATATGAGGAATTTCCCATGAATCTTCCCACAATTGAGAAGAAAGAGTTGGAAAACTAGGATCCTAGAAAAGTGCTTGAGATTCCATCCAAGCAAAAGAAAATGAATCTCTTTTGAAGGTGGAACAGATATGCAAACAAGTTTGGATATCCGTTGATAATGGGATGAATAGGTTTGACATGCCGACCCTAGATGAGTTAATGGTGTTAGAGGCGATAGGGACAAATATATCTTTTATTAAATTTGAAAGGGATGCAAGTGAGCTAGTGATTAAAGAATTGACCAAGGTTGATCATGACATATTCAACAACTAAATCTATTAACTTACATAATTAGAAACATGGACATATGGTTTCACAAACCCGATAATGTCAGAGTTAGATAGGGAAATTGAGCCTAAGGTTCTAATGGTTGAATTTCAATTCGAATAGCTGCAAGATGGTTGCTATGACGAGATCAAGGATTGGAATACGTAGTGGGAGAAATTCTTGAAATGATCCGAATTAAGATATGCTTGTTTATTTTATTTTATTCTATTATAATTATTTCTATTTTTTAATTTGTTGTTAAAAAAGAGATACATTTATTTCAATTTTGGACAGTTAATTCAATTGTCTCCCGGATTTGAAGCCGAAAGGGGTCGTGGTGGTGGTGGGAAACCCCTACTATATTGAAATTTTTTACACTTTTTTATTGATTAATGGAATGTTGTTGACCCTTCTCTAGAATTCTTAGTGATGTTGGGATTATGTGTTTTATAATATGTACATTTATATCTCATTATGAATTCCTAATTCCATTTACAGTTAAGTCTTATTCAAATTGCATAAAAACATATATATATTTGCTTATAGTAAAATATTAACTTTCCAGAAATCTAAATATATGTGATACATAAATTGGGTAGAATAAGATATATTTCCATTTATATTATTAATACTATGTTTTGCGTCTCCTTCACTAATTTACCATCTTCCCATTCATTCATTTAAATGTGTATCCAATATCAGTTAATTATGTGGGAGTAAAATTACTTTTGATTTAAATTATTTTACTCTATTTTACAGGAGAATTTTTCTATCATTAGTGTGCTGATTTTGGAGGAACTTATTCCATATCTACCTTTGCAACATTTACTATTAAAATGGATAAAGAATGGGCTCTATCTTTACTTTTCCCGATAGGATTCTTTTTTCAGAGAGGGACTCTGTTTATTCCATGTCTCGAGGAGTTCTCTTTTGCCATGACCATGACCCCTCTACGAGAACGACTAATATTGTTTCTGACGAATTGCATTATTCAATCTAAGCCATAGACATACATTGGATTCATTTAATTCTATTGACAAATTCTACGCCTTCAACAATCAAGGATTTCCTCGAGGGGTTACATTATTCGATTCGATTCATCCCAGTTTCAAGTTATAATGCCTCCAACGATCTAGATTTATCCTAGAAAAATACGCAATTGTATCAAGGCCATTAGCAGAAAACTTAACCTTTTATGTCCACTACATATTTCGATTCCTCCAATGGTCCAGATCTTCCTTGGTAAGTTGCATGATCCAATCTAAGCCGTCGGTGGGAAAATTCACCTGTTATTCCTTTTTCTAGTTACACCCTGTGAATGGCTTAGATATTTTGTGTATGATTTGAAATATTCTATCACAGACATTGACCACTGGTGCTCAGCTTCTTCTGCTTTCATACTTTAATATTTTTCTTCATAGAGGATGAAGAATGTGGCAATTGCAGGCACAAAGAGAGCGACAATAGGAGAACAAGGAGCACGGTCCCTTTCTCAAGCTATTGTGATTTGAATGAGAAACTGGCCCTTTCTATCGCTCTAGTAATTTTTCTCTCACTCTAGTAATTTTTGTGAGGAAGGGTCAAAGAGCACTAGCCCTTTATACTTGGGTAATTTTTTTCTTAAAAAGTTGGCCATTTTTAATGTAACACATCATTTTGGAAAGGGTAACTTTTCAGTTAAAACTTCATTATCAAAGGGTTAATTTCTCATGAGAACTTCATTGTTGAAGGTCCAAATTTTAGACTGAACGTTGTTTGATGGGAGGTATAAGAAATAAAAACATCAACAAAAATTTGTTTGAGTGCCAAATATGAATATAAATTCTATCCATGCTGGTTGGTTCACTTGCTGATCAGTGTTGTCATCATTAGCCTCGCCTATGGTTTGATCCTCTTTTTATGTCTTCTTTGGTAGGTCATAGCATAGATTTCCTTGTCGATATTTTTTGTGCAGAGTTGACTGTATTTTTCCATATGGGACTTTGTGGGGGTATTGTGCCCAGTAAACTGTCATGCATATTGAATCGCTCAATTCCTTCCATATACCATGTCTTCATTCCCTCTTTGTATGTATTCTCTTAGTTAGCTTCATGTTTGTTTTCTAAATAAATAAGGTATGTTTCATCATTCTATGCAATACTGGGGGCTCGATGTTCCATTAGTTTTGATACAACCAGTCGTCAGCAACGTGCCTATTTTTTGGACGGTATCATTCCAGTCTATCTCAATTCATGACCTTTGAAAAAAATTGACCTTGTCGAAGTGTTTTTAATTGTGATGATACATTGTAATTAATTTCTTCGATGATATATGGGAATGAATGCTTCTTGTCCATATAATAGTTTAAATGGTGTCTGACTTCTTGATCGTTTGTATGCCATTATGTATGCCTAGAGTTTTGCAAGTGCTTTATCGTCCCATTCGTCCTTGTTGACATGATGAAATTTTATGATGATCAATTCTAAATTCTTTTTGAACAATGGTATTTTCTCCCCCTATTCTAATTATGTAGCCCTTACTCACACTTCTTTGAGTAAGGAGGAGAATCAGCATTGTCACCCTTTTTTTATGTTAGAGTAATGAGAAGTGAGGAGTTGGAGAAGGATCAAGGGCCCATTCTCAAACTCTTGGTCTTTGAGTGAGGACCTGACACTTTCTCTTCTTCTAGTAATTTTTTGGGAGGAAGTGTCAAGGAGCAATAGCATTTTCCCACACTCATTCAATAGAATGATTAGCATGGACACTCGCTTAGACTTTTGGGAGGAGAAGGAGCAATTTCCCTTTTTAACCTTTTTATGGTTAGAGTGATGAGAAGAAGGTGGAGTGGCCACAACTTCGAACAAGCCAATAATTTTACAATGGAGGAGGAGAAGTAGAATGGGGCCCTTCTCTCGTTTTGATAAAGCATTGACAACTTTCCATAAATTTGCATTCAAGACACTTTTTAAAATGATACAGGAATAGTAAAGTTCAGATACGTATTATTATAGATTCACAGATAATGTCATTTCATAATATATCAAACGAACATTGAGGAGCATAAAAGACACTTTTAAATCAAACACCAGTTGAAAATTGCCTTGGTCTTTCTTTGAAAGCACAAAATATTTATTTCATTGATGCAATAGTCAATACATCGAGGGGATTGACTCATCTCTGCCCTCTGGGCCCCATTGTCTTTTTTCTCGAAAGTAGAATTTCGCTGATCCTATTTTGTGAAGAAAGAGGCAAGAAGTAAGAGACATGACTAATGTTGAGCTTAAATATCCTCTTCAATGGATGCTCTTTATATCTCGTACTGAACAACATCAATGAGTAATTTTTTTTTGTATATTGCAACGAAATTTACCATATGTTGTGCTGCAAAGGTTCATCTATAGAAAGGACTACATCCTACCTTGTAATGAGGTACTCAAGAAATGAGACCTGGTAATCCGCACTTCCCCCTAGTCTGTGTCCCTGACAAGATACCAAACCCTCAGAGGTAGTATTCCATATTTGTGTGCACGAGAGACCAAACCCTCCAAAGTAGTCTTCTTATTTGTGTGTGTGCAATGAGATACCGAACCCTCAGGTAGTATTGCATACATCAAGGATACTATGAAATGAATATGGAGCAAAAGTGCCAGCTTCAATCATTTAGGCAAGCTCATTCAAGATGGAAATGGTCACTCTCTTAGTAGTCCAAAAACAATAGGATTAGTAGAAAAGGGTGTTCTAGTGAGCCCTTTGCTAAATGAACATCCTGATTCCTTGCAATTTTCATTCAACATGGGATTCAAATATCCAGCCAAGACCTAAACTTTTCAATCTTCATTCAAGGTGAGCCATGCTTCAGAATGATCAATGAGCTTTTCTACATAGAATCAAATAGCATCAATATTATGGGGGATAACATCTCATATAACAACACGGGAAAAACCCAAGGGGCTGGAGGGACTATCTACAAGATCACCGACGGGAAATACTTGAGAGGATGATTAGTGTGGTGAGCAAGGTAATGAACTGCCAATGCCCAAGAAGGGTACGTTCTCATATATAGATGTAGAGTGATAGTGATATGGTTGTTTGCATGTGATGGATTAGACTTGAGATGATGAGTCGTGAATCTGGTGGCTGAGCTACAATTTCCATGATGAAAACTCGCATGCATGGGCATTTGAAAAGGTTGGGATTTATACTTGTAAGTAGGGGAAATGATGAAGGAGTGATCAAATGCATGGGATGACTTGGATATATCTATTCTATGATGATGATATTTCAATTTTTTTCTAGATTGACGGACCAACTAATTTGGGTTAGCTATGGTTTCAACGAATGATCAGGCCTCGATCACTCAAATCAATTATACTATCACATGATAGCAGAAATACCATCTTGTGTGAATGGACCAAATCCATCATTTGAATATCGGCATGCTTCAATCATAACCACACGTAGGGAAACTTAATTTTATTCATACCTCGCATTATAACCCCATTGAGAATCTCGGTATTTATTTTGAGAAGGTGGCATGATCCTATCTTTACCATCAATGGGGAGAACCCCATTTTATCTTTGAATTGTTCCTTTACGCAATTGATGATAAAGTGGCCTTTCTATTCTTGCATCATGTTATTATGTCACCTATGGTTAGGATCTCTTTTGAAAAAGATGGAAGATTTGGTTTGATACGTTGGAGGGGATTAACCTATTTTAACTCCACTACAAGTTCTCATGCCGCTAATTTTCTATATTTATCATGGAAAGATGCCTATTTGAAATCTGATCCGTTAGCAAGAAGGGTCCCCTTTTATCTTCACTGGCACTTCATGATTAAAGTATGCCCCCCCCATGATAACATAATTGATTCGAGTGATCAAAATATTGGTTACCCATGTGAAGCCGCAACCACTCCGAATCAGGTGGTGCACAAATATTAAGAGAATCTTCCTACTCAATTTCATAGCATATCCACAGTGTAATCGTCCCATTCATATGATATCCTATTCATCATTTTCCTTTTCTTATTTTCTTACAGGTATAATTCCCAACCTCATCTTACCCTCGTGCACGCAAAGTGTCACTATGAAAATCTTGACTCAACCATCAAATCCCCAATCCATCACCTCAGGACTAACCGATGGCATGCAAATGGCCAAATTGATGTCTCTCCACAGCTATATATGAACTTGTATCCTCCTTGGCTATCCTCATTTCATTTCCATTGTCCACCTAGTCGAGCATTGGCCCCTGTCCCGCTCTTCAGTGATCATGTAGATAGTCCCATCTGCCCTAAGGGTTTTTCCATTTTTGTTTTATGATATGTTGTCCCCCCATAAGATTGGTCTCAGTTGTAGCTCATTGGTCGCTTTGAACCACTACTTGCTCTAAGTGAGCTTTGGGAAGTTGACATCGTGGAAGATGGATTCAAGGCCCAATTTGTGTGAACATTGCAATGAAGCAAAATTCTCCTATGGAAAATGTGGCCTATAATGCTCTTGCCACATCTCACTCTCTCATGGCATTTGCTACCACTGCTACATCCAATGGGAATAGGAATAGAAAAGAGCAATTATTAGCAGGCTTGGACAAACGTGCTTGGATGAACCTGCTGAAGATCATGCTTAGTTCATGGGTTTTATTTTCCTAGTATATTTCATATTACACGACATAGTGGGATGCTTCCCTTCTTGCAGATGAAAATATATGTCCTTTTGCAACACAACATCGAGTATTTTAATCCAATGTCACACTAGATATCATACTAGAATAAATTACTCACCGATGATGTTCAGTACTAGACAACGTACACTGATGCTGTTCAATACCAAAATTAGTTTCACCCTCCAATGGATTGAAATCTAGAGATGGATAAATAACAAAAGTTTGGCATATATCCTATGCTTATTGAAATCCATCAAATCAGGACTTCTCCATCCGTGACGATACTGAGTTTTCACTCACACAAAGGGACACGATTGATAGAAGTGCCTAGATTTTCTATTGATGCCTATGGCCCAAGTCATTCCTTGATTATCCAGTTTATCTCTTTTTTGTGTCTTTGGCCTAGGACATACACACTATTGAAGACTTGAAAACCCGCGTGTTACCCGCTTATGGTCTTTTTACCACTAGCTTGTTTTCCCAAAATTTTGTACACAGATGTTTCTTTCAGAGATCTCAAACTTCACATGTGAGTCGTATATTTTTCACCTCCATGTTCCTCCAAAATGATGAAAAAAAAACATTTGAATTAGAGGAAGTTAGGGTTGGTTCCCTAACCTCTCTACCTATCCTAACTAATCCCTTCTCGAACTAACCTTTCATTTTTGTCATAAATACAAAGGAAATACCATGGGAAGAGGAGTACACACTCATTTGTAAAGTTATGCTGGAGCTAATTTGGTGGAAGAGAGGAGAAAAGGACCTAGATCAGGTCTCAACAGGTGCCTGAGCAAATCAAGGTGAAAAATTTATTTGTTTCAATTATCTCAATGAATAAAATATCTTTTCTTTCCCAAATTGCTTGTTATTTGAAAGTAATTAAACGGCTTCCAATGTTTATTTCCTTTCAATTTGATTATTAATCTATTTGTAGTCAAAAGCTTTGAGAAGGGTTATATTTGTGTTTCAGGTCTTAGAACAAGAGTTTGGAGCAAAATATTGAAGATTAAAGAGCTAAGATCAACTTTTAGTTGAATAAGGTATTAGGTTTCAATATTTGAAAAACCCTTATTTATAATATGAACACTGTCTTGTTTTAAGTCTACAAATTCCTTGATTTCTGCTTGAATTTCATAGTATGTTGGTGGCCTCTGTGAACCCCAGCCATTAGGAAGTTTTTCCTCACAATAGAACTGGTGACTTCACTGGGGAGAGATTGTTTTGCTTCGGAGTCTTCTTCTTTTTTTTCTTTTTTTTTTTGAGTGTGATTATGGGTCTTAAGTTGAGTCTACAGGGGGTCTAAACCTTTGAATCCAACCCAGAACTTGATTTCATTGAGAAATTTCTCTTTTTTTGAAAATTTTGAGGCATACATGCTGGTGAACCTTGCCAACAACATCATTTTTCCCTACTACACGCTAGTTCCAGGTTGCACTATTGTGTGTTAGGTGCTTGTTTCTATACTTACAGTCACGTGTAATCATGTAGGTGAACTTTGGCTTGCTAGGGTTTATTATTTATGATTTTGTCTTGAAATTTTCCAAGTTTTATGCTCTTTATAGGTTCTGTTTAAGCACTTTAGTGCCTATGTTGAATGATTTCATATCACCTTTACACCTCTCTTTGATTGAGATCTTGTTGAAGAATTTTTCCCTAGACCTTCATTATTGATATTTTGGATTGTTTATGCTTTGGTCAACGTATTTTGGTGTTTTGGGACTGTCTACGAGTTGTTTAGACTCCTGAAGGGTTGCTTCCTTGTTCCCTTTCTTATGTTCAGTCCTTTTGATTGAAGTACTTATACCAAAGGTAGTGAACTTGGAATTTTCGTTTAAGTTAACTTTTCAAGTGTGTTGTTGTTAGTACTTTGAGTGATTTGAAGTTTTAATCTTATAGGATAGGTACAAAGATTTGATGCACTTTGTTATTATCTTAGTGTAGCATACTTGTTTATAAGTAGTTTTTCTTTTTATGTTAAAAAAAGAAAATTGAAAAAACAAGTTAATTTCTTTGCAAGCATTGTAATTTAATGACATAGTCATATTTTTTCAAAAAGATAGTTGCATATCCATACTTGCATCTTTTGAAAAGAAAAGAAAAAAATTTCATTATTAGATTTGCATTGTCAGTTCTTCTAGTTTCAAAAAGAAAAAAAGTGAAAATATTGCATTTTTTATTTCATTTATGCAATTGTCATGATATTTTCATGCATGAGTATAGTTGCAGGGCCATTACCCTCTGAGTATATAATAGCCCTTAAAAATAATGCTAATTTAAAATTCACTAGTAATCTTTCTTTTCTAGGGACGATCACCAAGTAGCTTAGCCTAGCACTTTGGACTAGGAGTTTTCTTAAATTGTCCAAAGTATTGAAACTCATAGATATTAGCCTATCATTAAGGAAAATCCAGTTTTGTAGAAGGTGAACCAGGAAGGTCCACTCACACTGGATTCAAGAACGAGGTCATGCAAGATTAAGTAAAGGAGATAGCCCTCTGATACTTAATTGACCATATCCCAAAGTTGGTGCGCATATGGGGACTTATTAGTGCCATCAATGTTGTTGAGTTTCGAGATTTGTTACCCTACCCATGTGCATTAACTCAACCTGTGAATGTCACCATGGACCCTCTCTGCAAGGTTGGTAACCTTAGTATCCTAACTTTAGGGATCCTACACAGGTGATGGTAGAAGGTTATTTCTACTGTACCTAGGACAGACATGGGAGGAAATCCCTTGAAACTCTTTGAGAAGGTGGTTGGTGATTCAAACACTTGGTCCTAAGGTATTTGTATTGTGGACCCCGAGTAATTTTTCTTCATCCTTCACTCGTTTGTTCCGGGCCGTCATCATCCCAAGCTTTCCTTTGGAAGGAATTTGTTTTCTTGGTTGGATTACTTAGGACTTTTCATAGTGGTGTGTTGTTTGTTTTACTTGTGTTTAGTTGGCACTAGGTTTTTATTGATTTGAGTTTTTAGATATGGAGGACCAACCTCTTCGTAGGTCTAGAAGGTTACATAACCTTCCTCCACTTACAGTGGAGCCTCGACCGCCATATCAGTGGCGATGAATAAACACAAGTGGCTATTTTGAGCCAATTGGAATAAATGAAATTCGGGGAACCTGATCTTAGATATACTATACCTGCTTCACACAACAAGGGTTGAATATTTGCAAGCTGAAGGATATGTAAGACATTTTAACCCACCTTTAACTAGACCCCACGATCTAGTATTAGTGCAGGTAGATTCTTTAGGTGAACCCAGGTTAAGTTCATATAGGATCACATATGGTTTTGTTATGGACAACACAAGAGAAGGATCAAGAAATGTTTATACTCCTACATCAGCTATCATGTCAGGAGGGTTCTCTCCTCCTCATCTTAGTGTACAGATACCTAGTTCAATACATTCAACTTCGGCCCCAGTGGTAACTTTTAACTTTAGTTCAACATCATTAGGGTCAACCGGTACTCGAGTTACTAGTGCTTCTATACCTTTTGGATCTAACACTAGGTCATTTGGATTGAATTTCACCAGGATCTATAGTGTCCCTTTTACATCATCCCCTATCTTTTAGAATTTCCAAACTGGATTCCCTTGGTTTTGGGGACACATTCCTCCTGTTAGTACAAATATTTTCATGGTAGGAAAAAAGAAATGCGGTTGATCATAGGTGAAGCAGGTGCATTCGTATCATGTGGCCATGAGATTAAATCCAAAGGACAATGATTGAGGCTTGACCATAGGAATGATCGCGAAGTTGGAAACCATAGCATTAAGCGATCTCCATAGTTTAACGTATCAAGTTCCTTTCGATGGTGGAGATTCATTTAGGGCTGATCATGGAATTTAAACCGAGAGCTCGAGCCCTGAAATAAAATCCTCTTATCCATGTGGAAGCTTCAGGTTTATTTAGGGTCGGAAAAACAGTCTCTCAATACTGCTTTTAGGGAGCCCTAAAACCGCCACATGAACACATTGATATACCATGGGGTATAATGTCGTAATAAGGAAGTGTTTCATCACACAATACAAAGGTTCTTGTAATTGCAAATCCTTGAGATTCATTTCTATCTCAGATCAATGGTTCATGGGCTTTCAGGATTCTCAAAACGCTCGACCAATAATTCTTGTGCTCGACCCTGAATCCCAAACCACCTAGACACATGTCCACACACTGTGGATTTAGGGCCTCAAAATAGGTCTTAGAAAACCACCTTAATGCGTCCCTAAGACCCCTCCTTTCAAGTGTTTGAAAAATATAAGTAACTATCACCTCATGTCAGGATTCTGTCAAACCAAGTGGGCCATGTAACTATGATAACCCCTCAAGGGAAGTGTAGATATCGATACGATGATGGTTGAAATATATGACTGTAATGTTTTCAGTCCCATTTAACTTCTCGACATTTAAAGGACTCAGCACAACCCTAAACAAAAACGGCTTTCTCCATGTGGCATCCCCAGGCTTATTCAGGGCCTGAAATGCAGTCTCTTAATATTGCCTTCATAGAGCCCTGAAACCACCCTATGAGTACATTGCCTCCAGCTTGGACCCACTACCGAATTTTTATCAATATCGGTCCCCATGCATTTAAGGCCCCCGTATCCCTCGTCTAAAGGAAAAATCATTTGCTACCACATGTCCAACCCATTTAAGTTTCTCATTTTCAAAATTATTCTATATATATGTGTTATTCAATTGTTTAAGTTCTTATTTTTATTCTGCCTTGATCGCCCTTATTTTTCATTGTTGCATCGGCCGAATTCAATCCTGTTTAAAGCATTCATCATCCTTGCAAGTACTCTGCAAGCTCCACCATGGCATTTGTCATAGACCTTGAAGCAGCCCCCTCTGTAAGATCTCCACTTAAAAAGGAGGAACGCTTGGGGAATGACCACTTTGACATCCATGATCCCGTGCTCTCATTTCCAAACCTGCATCATTTATATCGAGAGGCTAAGAACCAAGCAAAGAGCGAAAAATGATTCATTAAGCCTCTAGGGCTCTGGATTGGAGAAGATGGTCTTAAATCATGCTTGAGATTTCCCGGAGCTAGTGCAATGGTGCATAGAGAGATATGCGCCCGAAAGGAAAGCCTTTATCTCTCGGCTTGGATCAAATGCATGCCCAATTAAAAAGGATCTCCTCATGGAAATGACATACATTGAAGAAGATGGTTCCAACTTCACATTTGATGAGGAGATCCTAAGTGTAAAATTTAGAGAATTGTCATCGGAGAACAGGGAGGCATTCATTAGAATGTTGATTCCCCCAGAAGCAAACATCCCGATAGCATAGTCTATGTTCATTTTAGAAGTATTCTCAGAGGAAGATTGCCCTGCACTATCCATGGTATGCCAGATCCCTTGTTATGATCATGACTTAGTAATTGATGATGCTTCATTAATTTTTATTTTTCTAATAAATTTATCACAGCATGAGTCACCAGTCAATTTAGATATTTCCATAATGTAAGAGTTTGCTTTAGCTAAATCCAAATGACTCATTGGGGGTTTGGTTCTATGTTGAAAACCATACTGAGATGCAAGTCTATGGAGGAGAACTAGACCCATATAAACTGCCTATATTTTTTACACCTAGACTTTTTTCCTTGTAATATATTCACCATAGGTTTAATTGTGATGACGTGCACTTCATGAAGGGAAATAGTGCTAGGACCTTCAAATTTCCTAGTGAAGAAGTTCCTTTTAAAGTAAGAACCAAGACCACACAAGCAGTAGTTGAAGAAATGTTGGTTTATTTTAACTTGATCTCTACAAGTTTTGCATGGAAGTACGATCCTAAAGGGATCATATCTCATAAAAGGAAGGTTGTAAGGTCAACGAATTATACTCATGAGCCGCATCCAATGCTAGAAAAGGTTTCCAACTTGGATATTTGGGAATATGAAAAGCTATATTTGGATCCAAGCCAGGCATTAGTAGCCCCAGTTATTCCCACTCTGCATAAAGTTGATATTCTGGGAAAAAGGCCTATGTCTGAACAAACCTATGATATCGATAAGGATAAATATGAAAGTGCCAAGTCCCAATCCAAGAATTCTAAGTCTGAAAAAGTGTCCAGCACAACATTACAACTAAATCCCACTCCCACATATTTGGCACCTTTCATTTTGGAAAATTTTCCCTCTATAGCGTGGCCTCAAAAGCAAGAGACAACCTCTCAGCAGGATGCTCTAGTAACTATTGGGCCTCTATTTTGGGGGGTTGATCCGGGTTCGGCTAAGTTCTTCTAGATCCAACAAAATCCTCTTTCATTGGCCCTTTCGGCATTAACCTACGAACAAGATGAAGTCTCACCTGAAGCGAAGTATGAGTGGTTACAGAATCAGGTTTCTATAACCGTGGCGATGCGTGGATGTGGTTACTTGACCTTGCAACATGTCCCTTATTTAACATACAATTAACATGACTATATCAACATGTGACTACACACTTCACAGTTACAAACAACCTATAGACTTCGCTGAATAATTGTTGTCTTACTCTTATAACTACGCATTCATCATACTTAATGTTACTTCACAACATTCATACACATGTGTTCTGATTACTTAACATATTATTCCCAATCACATACATATGAAAGAAAATATATAAATATATAAGAAAATGAACACAAAACACATCATAGATTCATCCACATAACACATAGATTTATGTGGTTCACCCCCCATATGGGAGCTACGTCCACGGTGTTATAGGTCAAATCTGTACTTCTCCGTCCGTGATCACATTGCTCTGTTGATCACACAAAATGACACTATGGATGGAAGAGCTGGATTGAACTTGGATGAATTACTATTGAGATCACATATCTTCAGCTGAAAACCATATTGTTTCTACAGTTTTCATGATATGTGTGCTATTGTTGCCACTGACATGTAGCGTTCCAAACGCTGGTCCTAGTGAAGACAACCCGCGCACTTTCCTCAAAAGTTGTGTACGCTGGTTGTTAAGAGAAAACGTTGCATACTGTTCGCTAGTTTACTATGATGGTACCCGCGCATATCTTAAGATGAAATGAAAAAATATATTAAGATTACGAATTGGGATTAGTTGAGGTTTGTTTTGTAACTCCCCCAACCTCCCAATTCAACTGCATATTGAATCTAACTTCCAGCCTTGTGCCATAAATACAAGGGGAATCCATGAGGAAAGTCCAATGAAGAAGAAGCTGTTGTTATGCTGAACAAATTTCTAAGTCATTGTGAGGAGCAGGATCCCAGGACTCGGTTGCAAAAGTGTTTGGACAGATCAGTTATATCTGTACTTAACTATATTTCTTTGACAATAAAAGGTGGAAATACCCTTCCCGTCCCAATTAAATGTCTATTTGATTGAATGTCTGATTGTGATTAGTGTTAAATTGCTTTCAATTTCATTATATATTTGTAGTCAAGATACGCTGAGGAAGGTTGATTTGTTTTGCAGGTACATTACTGTGGAAGCGGGGGAAAGCTAGGACCATCCATCGTTAAAAAGGTACAGATTTCATAATCTCGACCTCATTTCTTTCATAGTAATTAGTGCAAAGCATACTATATTTACCTGTCACCCCATGTAAGTTGATAGTGTCATTTCCCCCACTATAAGGTATTACCATGCGCAACAAAACTGGCAACTCCGCTGGGGAGCACCGGTTGTTTTCTACTCTAGGGACCATGCTAGGTTTTCTTTCATTTTTTACAGTCTTTTGGTTTTCTGAGAGGTTTTTATAGGTTACTTTGATTTTCCTTTTGTCTTGGTTCATTTCATTCTGACTGAGCAAAGCTCTGTTTATTGCTTTTAGTCCCTGTGCGCTAGTCTTCTGTGCATATAGAAGTTGACTTTCTGCCCTGTGCGCTAGTTTCCTTGGAACATACCCACACAATTTTTTGCTGCAGAGGCTGGTTGCTATACCAGACAGAAGCGCATCTTTCCTGTTTTATGAGTCTTATTTAACCTCTTGAAAGTCCCTTTAGATTTCTTCACTTGTTTCAACACTTGTTTTAGGTGTCTTTTCTGTTTTTTAGGCCTTTTGAAGCTGTGTGCGACTCCCTGCTAGTCACAGTAGCGCATCTTTTTTCCTAGATGTGGGTTGCACTAATACAGACCTGCGCACTCAATTCTGTTTGTCTATTGCAATACTTGTGCACTTTTATTGGAGTCTTGCCTTTTTTTTTAGGGTTTGATCCCAGTTTGATTTTTTGGGTTGTTTTTGAAAGGTTTGATAGTCTGGGTACCTTCTGAACTTCTGTTCAGGTCAATGTGAGTTAGTTGAAGCCTTCTTGATAGCTTTTCCTTTGAGTTTGTGTGGCGGTAGAGTGACTTTGGTTTGCTTGCCTACCCTATTTGTTTGGAAGTTGTTTTCTTGCAGGATTTTGGTGCTTAGGAGCAGCCTCTTGGTCTGTTTTTCTGTTGCATGCATCTGTTTTCCCTTCATCTTTTACATCCTATTCCAAATCTAGAGTTTTTTCCATCGAAACAACTCTGTAGGTCAAGTCTTTTTCAGTCTTTTGATTCGATTGGTTTAAGCCATTAGGTATTTTATGTTTACCCACGCTTGCATTAGATCTTACTTCTTCCTTATTTCAGGTTCATTTTCTTTTGCAAATAGAAGAAACAGATCAAAATTGAAAATTGGTAGCTTAGTTGTAAGATTTATCATTATTTTTAAAAGTAGCATAGAGTGTTTTGCTTTGAAAATTTAAAAGAAAAATTGAAAAAAAAATGTATGCTTAGGATTGCCTATCTTTTGTTTTGAAAAACATAAACCAAAAAAAAAAAGAGTTTTTGTGAAGTTTTATGCATTATTTTTCCACACTTTACTTTATGTCATAAACCATACCACACACATCACTGCCCTTATGAGTAAGAAATAGCCTTTAAAAAGAACATCTAATAAAATTAATTAGCAACTTTTTCTTTTTAGGTTTTGACACTACATCAACTAGCTTAGGCTAGGATTTCGGCATAAATCACCCTAAACTACCCGAAATCGTTACATTGCTCAAAAATTGTAGTAAGACAATCTTTAGGTAAACCCACTTATATCAAAGTATCCTGGGAGCGCTCTACTCAAACCAAAGTTAAGTACGAGGCCGTGTGAGACTGGAACTACTGAGGATACCCCCTCACTTTCCTTTCGAACATAAACTAGAGCTAATTCATGTACGGGGGTCCACTAGTACTTTTAAGTGCTTTTGGATTTCGGACTTTTCTACCCCACCCATGCGTCTTGTCTAGGATGACGACTATTCCCCCAGGTATTTTCATATTTGTGGTATCCTTAGTATCTTGACCATTTAGGAATCTTCATAGGTAGAATGAAAGACTATTTCCACTTCACCTTGGACAGACGTGGAAGGTAACCCTTTGGTAGTAATCCTGGGAGGGAGGTTTGGTGATTCAAATGCTTGCACCCAGAGGACCTCCATTGGACGTCATGTAACTAACCGTCTATACTCTATTGGTTTGTTCTAGGACCTCATCATACTAGACTAAATATTTAGAGTATCAACTTTGTTTGCTTGGTCTTGATGATCTTAGGACATTTTTTTAGTGGTATGTTGTTTTCTGCCTAGTCGAGTAGTGGCCACTAGGTTTTATACTTAGTTTGATTTTGATATAGTTGTGGAGGACCAACATCTTCGTAGGTCATGAAGGTTGCAAAACCTTCCACCACTCACTACGGATCCTCCACCACCACCTCGACGCCAGAGGACCGATTCCCATGGTTCATTAAAACTTACAAGTGAAACTAAACTACCTGGAGAACCACAGATCTTAATTCAGGATCAACAGGTCTTTGATATTGTTGAAATTGAGGACTTAACTTTTGAAGAGTTTAAAACTCCTTTCAACCCTCCCCTGACTGGACCCAACAATTCATTACTGGTAACTATATACTCTCTAGGCCAACTGGAGTATAGTGCGTACTGGTTTACCCCTGGTCATTTCATGACTAATCCAGGAGATGAGCAGGGATTTCCTCAAACTCCCACTGCAGCTATGGTTTCAAGAATTATTTCTCCTTCCTTTGCAAACACTGCAACACCTAGCTCTTCGCATACTGCTTCTACTTCAATCCCGTCCTTTAGTTTTAATGCTGGTACTGAAGGCATGCCAAGCTCACAAGCTTTGACATCAGCTTCAGTCTCTACCCCCAATTTTGGACCAACTAATATCCCTTTGATAGGGATACCGGTAGTGACTTTTAATCAACCTCCTTTTACTCAACAAATCTAGGGTATACCATAGTCTGCTTCCACATCTTTAGTAGGATCAATCCCTTCTGCATCTATACCTATTATGGGTACGATGACGGCACTTTGCATTACAACTACACCTGGTTTTAACCCCTATGCAAGTTATAATATAAATCCATCAAATATACCTGTAGGGAGTATCCCTTTCTCTCTGTTTGCTGGAGGAGGGGGTAACATTATTAATCCATAATTCGGAGGGTTTAACACCCAGCTGCAATGGACCACTGCCCCAGGAAGTAATCCTCTTTCTTTTGGGTGGAACAATTTTAACAATGATTTTACCTCACAACCGATGGTTGGGGGCAACCCCAACCGATAGTACACGAACCAGGTAATGGGAGGTTGCCCCTACTGATTTCCTGTCCACCAAATGCCATTGGCAGGACCTCATTTAACTTTTCTAGCAACTTTGAATTTGCCATACCTTTCAAAACATACTAACGATCCGGTGTGCCATAATCCTGCATGGCCACCTGTTCCCACCAAGCTTACTTCATACATTCCAAAGTTTGAATGTAAGACTAGAGAGGATCCTGGTGACCACGTCACGATGTTTCATCTCTGGTACTCTTCTAATTCGTTGAACAATGATTCCATCAGATTGAGGCTCTTTCAGAGAATCTTGACAAGTGTCGTAGCTAAATGGTATATTGAACTGCCTGCAACTACTTATGATACCTTTTGGGATCTAGCTACTATATTTCTGAATCACTTTAAAATTCCCATCTGATATGATTCTAGTACAGACCTTCTGTCAGCCTTCAGACAGAACAAATCCACTCACTTATCTGACCATATTTAGGAGTGGCGAAGGAGAAAGAGGCTCATTAAAGTTGATATCCCTCCAACATTCTTATTAGAGTGGTATCTCAAATCACTCCTTCCTTATATTTCTAAGGAAGTGGCAACTTCTAAGGTGTCCTCCGAAGAGGAAGCTATCCTTAGAACCCAATAGCTTGATCTGGTATATGCTCAGTCTGGGCTCTTATATGAGATTATTCCCAATGCACCGAGGTCTAACACAGATTTAGGTAAGCCCAAGCCTGGACCACATGTTGATGGCATCATGGGTTCAGTAGATTCTACAGCGTTTGATGCTTTAACTAAGTAGGCTCATGCCTTATCTGTCAAATAGTTTGTTGCAGAAGCAAATCCAGTTGCAGCCTCCCCTTCGCAAACAGAATCTGTACAACAAGTACAGATGAATCAAAAGATCCCTCGGCATCCCAAAAACAAAATAAAGGGAAATCAAGGGGAGGGGAACCACCAAAATCCCAAAAACATAGAAAATGTTGAGGAGGGCAAAAAGGAGAAAAGGAAAGTGAAGTTCCCTTGCAAGTTATGCAAAGAGAACCACCTTACCCATCAATGCCCTCTGATGGAAGAAGCCCAAAAGCTGCTCCGTGACAAGAAACCAGCTGTCCTAAAGGACCCATTCCCTCACGGACAAGGTTCAACTTGTGGTAGCTCCAGTGCTGGGGGAACCTCTCGTGCCTCATCCACTGATCAATTGTTTATCAATATGGTTAATTTGGATATGATTTTACAAACTCAAGATAGAAAATATACTCCGGATTCGCAACAAAGAGATAAGGATGTTCCTGAGTCATCTACCCCTCTCGACATCAAGAGACCTGTAGATTTGTTGTCGAAGATCCCGAAAGGTGTCTTCAAATGGTTTGTGCACAACCCCAACGCGCGGGCTACTCCTAACTACAATGTTGTGGAGGATTTATCCCAAACCCCCTATGCCATGTCCACTTTAGAAGTATTGCAGAGTTTTCCATTACAACGCAGTGCACTTCTTACAGCGATTGGGAGCGTAGACTCATCCAATCCCCAACACCATAAAGATCAAGGTGCCTCCCTGCAAGTGAGTATAGCAGTTTTACAACTAGAAGATGTTGGCAATGCTCAAGTACAATATCTTCTAAGCTATCCATAGAGACAAATGTGACATGAAATAGCAAAGGAAGGTGACCACAAAAATCTTCATCATTTTCATATGTTATTTCTGCTAAAAGAACTAATGCTATATCAGCACGGGAAAGCCAGTGATGATGACCCTGTAATGCAGATTGCAATTCTCCTACAGTCATAGCAGGATTGCTAGACTGAATTTATTCTGATGAATTTGGAGTGTCAACAAAATAGTCACTGTTGATGTATATGTAACTTCAGAATGTATTTCACCCATGTATTTCATCTATGTATATTGTACTCCTATAGAGATGTTATTATTCCTCTATATGGAAGTGTTTGTATTCCTATAGAGATGTTATTATTCCTCTATACGGAAGTGTCGTCATTTATATTGTAAGTGTCGTAACTTATACTTGATGGGTTATTAGACCACCTTGTTGGCGTCGACCCTATATAAGTCATGTGCGTGGAAGGGTTATGAGACCACCCTATTGGGGGTCTTCCATGTGGGTCAAAGGGTTGTTAGACCACCCTATTGAGTGTCGGCCTATTCAGCATTATGTTATGTCGTTAAGTTAAGGCTGACCTAGTAAAGGTTATTAGGCAAGTCAAGTCATGCATAAATAGACTGCGGGAGGCACTCTATTTGATCATTCTATTCTCACACACACTCTTTGGAGAGTGGCGCACTTGTGGAGGAGGAGAAGCTACTGCTAGGACATGTCTATCTCTTATGCTTGGTTTGTATCATTGCTTTATCTATCTCTAAGGAAGTTATTGGGGTTTTTCACCTTTATGGTTTTCCCCAAGTAAACTCTGTGTCTCTTGTGTGCTTGCATTATTGTGTCCATGATTGATATGATGTAGATATGTTGTACATGTTGTTCTCTCAGTTAAGATCCTAGATCAGAATGAAGTAAATTATGAAAAACTAACATGGTATCAGAGCTAGCCTGAAAGAAGGCATGGTATGGCAGGTATGACACTTGTTGCACTTGTGATGCTAGGGCTTGATATAGCAAAAACCAGTCATCGTAGAACTTTCTCTATAGATCCATTTTGGGGAATTTTTCAGATCTGAAACATTTACAGGTCGAAGATCCAATCCCTTTGTACCTTGTTTCCAAAGGCCAACTTATAATTCGTTGTACTTTGTGTTTTATGATCTATACAATCTAGGGTTTCTGCCTCTTCTAGATCTAAGTCATAAACAGGTGGCCTAGGAAAATAGGTCATAAATTGGGCTAGGAAGCTCCAAATGAAATTTAGTAAATAGTGGCAGGTAGTGCAAGGATTGTACTTTCTCAGGTGAGTTTTTCAGAGGCCGAAACTCAACTAGCGACACGTGGCACGCCGTATAAGTTCGCTCTCTTGTTTTATCCCGTAAACAGTGCATGTTGCGACACTTGGCAGAAATATCTCTCAGAGAATCCAATTGAGGTCAGACCTGTGGGGTTGGAAACATGACAGGTCGGGCTACCATAGGTAGAAGTTTCAGACCCTATGGATTGGAAAGTTCGGAGTTACACCAGAAACAATCAGGTGCATATTTTTGTCAAAATAGAATTTTTTTTAGCACCTTCATTCATGGCTTCAGGAATTTAGGGTTTTGGAGAAAGTTGGAATTTTTGTAATCGGAGACCACGGCTGGATGTTACTCATCAAAATCAAAATTGAGACCAAGATCATTTTTTTTGGTTGGGAAGAAAGCTGAGCTTGATCAAACCCCAGTTCGGGACTTTGATCGGAAAGATGGAAAATTAGGGCTTCTGCAAAAGTTGGAATTTTGGAAATCTATGACCACGGCTAGAAGATCCTCAGAAAAATAGAAGCTTAGATATTTGAATCAAACATTTTGGTTGGGTGAAGCTTTGGGAAAATCAAACCCTAATTCAGGGTCCTCCCCAGTGAATCCAAAAAACTTAAAGGCAAATTTGAGGGGTGAAACTTTGCAGTTTTCAAATTCTGAGTATACCATCTTAACCAACTCAGAAAGGCACATCTTTCTATCCTTTCAGAAGTTTGAAATTCAAAGTTTGAATTTTAGGGTTTCTCTGACAAACCCTAATCCATCTCTAGATCCAGTTCCTGCAAACCAAGTGGATTGGGTTAATCCTAGAAGAGAATGGATTGGTCACTTGCATCAGTGAAGAAGTTCCTGTTTCAGAGGGAGATGAGGCTAAGGCCTTTCATAAGAAGATTACAAGCAGTCTCGACAAGTATGACTTATCCAGGTATGTTTCGAGATTTGTTCATGATTAATTTTATGGTATGTTTGTCTTCATATTATTACGGTTAGTACAATCTTGATTAAATTTAAACTTGTCGTATCACCTTAATAAAATTATGAATGCATGATAGAAGATATTCATTGATTAGGGTGTTGACACTTATGATTGTACTAATGCATTATGGTGTTGTATGAGGTTTATGTTGTCTGCTAACATGAAAGGTACACCAAGAAAGACAAATCATGTTCTAGTTCAAGAACATATGATCATGGTGACATGAAGACAAAGATTCATCCATTGTCATGGATCACCTAGAAGATCTATTTACGAGGTATGTATAACTTGGTTCTATAATGGTTAACTTATGAGATATGCAGGTTGCTAGCACAAGTCATTGAAGAGAACAAGAAGACATCATGTGGGTATGTTAGACATAACTAGCTAACATACTAATCCAGGTATGTTTTTACTATATCATGTTAGAATCCTACCTTGTGATAGGATCTCTTATATAAGTATACATGGCATGATGGATAATGATTATTCATAGGTTTGAATAATCATGGGTGTATGCATATTATTTTTCTTACCTTAATTGATGATATGACTAACTAGAAGAGTCATAAAAGTATAGGTTTGAGTAATCACGGGTTTAGGCATATTATGTTTCTTACTTTAATTTATGATATGACTAACCATAAGAGTCCTTGAATACTAATGCTTATTATTTTTGTTTGAAATGATCATGACTATACATGCTTAAGATTATTGTGTTTTGATAGTATCGAGGATATCACAATAATGATACTTGTAAGCATGCATAGTGATCGAGGATGGATATAAGTTCAAGGACAGGTAATCCAGGAAGAAAAGATCAAGAGGGAGCACACTCCAGTAGTTTCTGCAAGGATGCAGATATTCAGAGGGAGTCGACCAATTCTCACAATCCACATCAGGATGGAGTTGCAAAGATTCAGAGCGAATCCACCCAACAACCAAACAAAGATAAGTATTTGAATTGTCATTTCTTACATATTTGTTTGTTTAAATATTGTTGTTCAATGATGTATATGCTTATGTTACTAGACTTAGGTTGTGTATTATGCATATTAGAGTAATTGCATAATGAATAGTATACTACTAATATGCATGTGATGGGTAAGTGGCCTATGGCACTGTACACCATTCCATTGCTACTCATCTAGAATGAAACCTCTTTGTTGACATGTTGGGAGTTGTGCACACTCTTAACAATGTTCTGGTAGAGATTGGAAGGCATCTAGAAAGTTACGGGATATGGATAAATGTTGTATTGAAGCATTGGCTAAAATAATTGCATGACTGTATGACATATTTCTTTGTGTAAGAATTTGTTCTGAAAACTATGAGATATTTCTAATCATGCAATTTAACTTGTTTTGTAGGAAAGATCGTATACCATCACCTACAAAAGAAGGAATACAACATTTTTTCCAGCAACAAAGATATCTATTGAAGATATTGAAGATCCCAGGATCTGGGATGAAGTAATGGAAGAATGTCATGATCAGTCGATCATGAAGAATGATGTTTGTGATGCAGTCCCAAGACCTGAAGGGAAGTCCGCTGTGACTTCCAAATGGATCTATAAGATTAAGCATGCTGCAAATGGTAGCATGGAGAAAGACAAAACGAGTGATGAAATGGAAGATACACCAGATGCATGTCAAGATAGCCTTCTTGAATGGTGTAGTCGAAGAGGAAGTGTATGTGGAGCAGCCACTTGGTTTTGAAACACATGACAGGAAGTCATATGTGTGCACGTTAAAGAATGTCTTATATGGCTTGAAGCAAGATCCTAGGACTTGGTATGGTAGGATGGACAGGTTCCTATCTAGTTTGGGCTTTACCAAGAGTAAAGCGGATTCCAACCTTTACTACAAGGTTGAGGAAGGCAATCCTGTGATACTGCTATTGTATGTGGATGACTAGTTTGTTACAGATGATGATAGATTGATTGTCGATACCAAGAGGAAACTTGTAGCTCAGTTCGAGATGAAGAACTTGGGTATGATGCACTACTTTCTAGGCATAGAGGTGTGGCAGACTGCAGATGGAATCTTCCTTGGACAAGGGAGGTATGCACTAGAGATCCTGAAGAGGTTCAGGATGATGGACTGCAAGGCCATGGCCACACCTATGGCATCGAACCTGAAGCTTCTGTGTGATGCTTGATCTAATCCGATTGATGTCATTATGTATCGTCAAATGATTGGGTCCTTGATGTACTTGACGAACACGAGATCGGATATTTGCTTTGCGGTGAGCACATTGAGCCAGTTTCTGATGGATCTGAGAGATGTTCACCTGGTTGCTATAAAAGCATATTTTGAGGTACCTGAAGGGTACAGTTGATTATGGGTTGAAGTATGATGCAAATCAAAAGTTTAACCTACAGGGTTATGTTGATTCAGATTGGGAAAGCAGTGCTGCAGATAGGAAGAGCACTTTTGGGTGCTACTTCAGTATGGGATCAGGTGTGATCTCTTGGTTTAGCAGGAAGTAGTCCTGCATAGCACTGAGTACAACCGAGGCAGAGTATGTTGCATCCTGTTCAGCTAGTTGTGAGGTAGTATGGCTTTGGAAGCTACTGTCTGAGTTATTTGACATACCACTGGAGGCTACTGGTATATTTTGTGACAACCAGAGTTGTGTGAAGCTGTCTGAGAACCTAGTGTTCCACGACAGGTCGAAACACATAGAGATCAAATATCACTATATCAGGGATATGGTGCAGAGGGGAGCAGTGAAGCTCCTGTATGTTGCGATGGATGAGAAGATTGCAGCTGTGTTAATGAAGCCACTAGCCAAAGTGAAGTTTGAGTACTTCAAAGAGAGGCTTGGTGTTCTTCAGATTGACAACACTTCGAGGAAGAAGTGATGGAGACATTTGCTGAATCCATTCCAAGCATGGTGGAAGGAGGCTCCTTCACATGGCTATGGATATAAGCACTGGATGATGAGCATTAGGATGATGTTCTAGTTTCTGCTCTGTATGATCAGTTGGATCATTTATGTATGTATGCATCATGTTGGATGTTGGATATGATCAATTGGATCATTATGTATGTATGCATCATGTTGGATGTTGGATATGATCAGTTGGATCATTTATGTATGTATGCATCATGTTGGATGGTTGGACCATGTATCTCTATATGTATCAGGTGGATACGTTGTATGATCAAGTAGATCATGTATGTTGATGTATACATTGTGTGGATCATGTATCTATGTATGTATCAGGTAGATACATTGTATATGATGATATGTATCAGGTAGATACTTGGTATGCATCAGGTGGATGCATTGTATGATCAGGATGATCATGGATGACGAGCTTCAGGACGTTGCTCCAGATAACATACATCAGGATGATGATCAAGATGATCATGTGTACATTACGATGATGTATGGTGAGTATCATGTGGATACTTTGTGGTTGTGGATAGGTTGTGCAAATGAGCATGTAAGTAGACCTGGGAGATCTGGACAGGATGAAAAAGGCCTCAAATGCTCTTTCAAGGCATTGCTCTGGGAGGACATATAATAGCGCCCTGGGAAATTTGCAGATGCTCTTGCTAGGTTTTGTCGCTGGCATATAATAGCTCCCTGGGATATCTAGCAAATGCTCTTGCAAGGTTTTGTCCTATGGCATGTAATGTGTCCTTGAGATATCCGACAGGTAGAGCTGTGTGCTCGTAACAGCCTGGGATGCTCTTGCAAGGTTTTTCCATGACCACATGTAATGTGCTCCTGGGAGATCTGATAGGTAGAGCTATGTGCTCGTAACAGCCTGGGATGCTTCAGCCAGGTTTTGTGGTGATATCACATGTAATGTGCTCCTAGGAGATCCGACAGGTAGAGCTGTGTGCTCGTAATAGCCTAGGATGCTTCAGCCAGGTTTTGTGATGGGTCACATATAATGTGCTCCTGGGAGATCCGACAGGTAGAGCTGTGTGCTCGTAACAGCCTAGGATGCTGCAGCCAGGTTTTGTGACGCATGTAATAAGTCCCGAGGATTCCACAGTATGGCCAGTGATGATGAAGACCTACAGATGGTGGGCCTACATCCAGTATGAAAAAGGACTGGCTCTGTAGAACTTCCTATGATGAGTAGATTCAGAGATTGATTGAGATAGAAGCAGCAGTGACGATGACGATGATTCGAGGATGATGATTCGCTGATGATGATCCAGAGAAGAAGACTTGTGCTAGTGGATCTGTGTCGAGAAATACCTTCCTAGTTAAGAGGGAATGTTGATGTATATGTAACTTCAGAATGTATTTCACCCATGTATTTCATCTATGTATATTGTAGTCCTATAGAGATGTTATTATTCCTCTATACAAAAGTGTTTGTATTCCTATAGAGATGTTATTATTCCTCTATACGAAAGTGTCACCATTTATATTGTAAGTGTCGCAACTTATACTTGATGGGTTATTATACCACCTTGTTGGCGTCGGCCCTATATAAGTCATGTTGGTGGAAGGGTTATTAGACCACCCTATTGGGTGTCGGCCCAGTCGGCATTATGTTATGTGGTTAAGTTAAGGCCGACCTAGTAAAGGTTATTAGGCAAGTCAAGTCATGTATAAATAGAGTGCGGGCCTATTTGATCATTCTATTCTCACACACACTCTTTGGAGAGTGGCACACTTGTGGAGGAGGAGAAGCTGCTGCTAGGAGATGTCTATCTCTTATGCTTGTGTTGTATCATTGCTCTATCTATCTCTGAGGAAGTTATTGGGGTTTTTCACCTTTATGGTTTTCCCGAAGTAAAATCTGTGTCTCTTCTATGCTTGCATTATTGTGTCCATGATTGATATGCTGTAGATATGTTGTACATGTTGTTCTCTCAGTTAAGATCCTAGATAATATTGAAGTAAATTCTGAAAAACTAATAGTCACCACTATCTCTTGACAAGTGTCGGATTTTGAGGCTACTAGTGGAACTCCTCACACCCATTAGTGGGACCGACATATTCATCAAGGGGCCGGAGCCTGTAAAGAGCTGCCTCGATCTTCCTGTATGCAACTCAGACATGCTATTAAACAGACCAAACATGCTATGGCATGTTTTGGTTCTCCAACTTAGACTAAAATCGGTGTTGACGTTCCCAAAATCAAGTTGTGAAGGTGTTGCACAATAGGGTATGACAGGGTACGGGCATGGGCACTGGTTGGTATCAGTATAAAGAATCTGACTCATGTATGCATACTCATGCTAACACAGGTTTATTCAAAGATGGATCTCTACTCTCTCTCTTCTAGTGTCTTCCAAGCTCACGTAGGAAAACTGAAAATCCATATTAGAGCAGAAATTAGGGTTTAAAAGTATAAAGAGGGAACCATGCAGTTTCTAAGGGTGTCTTGCTGGGCCCACCCTAAATGCAATATTCTTGGGTTTTTTTAAATAATAATTTATTTCATGCTAAAATCAGTGTTGACATACCAAAAATCAAGGTGTGTGAAGGTGTTGTAGGGTACATTAGGGTATGACAGGGGAAAAGGTTGGTATTAGTATAGAGAATCTGACCCGACTACACACATTTATGCTACATAGGTTTATTCAAAGCTGGATCTTCTCTTGTCCTACATTTGCTTATGTGCTATTCTATTTGTTCCCACGTGCATGGTGATATCAGAGTGACTATCTATCTTATTTGTCCAGATAGCCAACTTTGCTTTTCAATTTTTGAAGTTTGTATTGTAGAAGTAGATAGACATGAAATATGATCGTTTATATCTTAGTTATTTTTGGAATTATCATTTTTTTCTTTCCCATTGTTTTGTTTACATTGATTAATATTTTGAAATGCTTTTTTGTTTGTTTGCAGGTTCGGTCAAATAATTTGGGAACTATTGGATTTCTAGGTGATAGTAGACGCATGAATGTTGTAATAACGTGGGCATGTAAACATGTAGTTGTTGTTTGTGATAGCTCCACTATTTGAAATAATACCTTTTTAGCTAGATTGTTGAAACACATCATGCTTTTTGGTAGAGTTCGTCATGCAGAACCTAGAGTATTGGATGTATCTGGATTTGATATCACTCCCTTGTTGCCATTGATAACCTAAGCAAGGACATGAACTCAATTTCTGTTGGAGACTCTAAATTTCTTCCCTCAAAGTGGATGATATACTAGTTCAAGATATTTCTTTAATTCCAACTGAAAATTATGAACTTCTCTTATAATTGTTTACCAGTAAAAGAAAAGTTGGAAACACAAAGGTCATTCCAAGACTACGAGGGGTATATTGACGTAATCACGTCATGTGTAGGGCATGGTATTTTTAGACTACGAGGGGTATATTGACGTAATCACGTCATGTGTAGGGCATGGTATTTTTAGGAAGCTATCATTTTCAGCAAAGCCTACTTGGCATGGATCTTTTAGGCTACCATTTAGCAAATTGTAAAATGTATCATTTAGTTGTACAATAATAGCAAGCGCACAGTCATTCTTCAAAAGTCTCGCGTATCTGTCTGGTTCCTTTGAAACTAAACTGTTTCTTTCCGCAATCTACTTAAAAATGTGACTCTTGATAATATGTGGTTACTCTTGATAATATGTCGTTAACAATGTTCGATGCAGCCAACGGGGCAGTTTCATTCTCTATGTAGTTTTCACCAACGGAATGGCATGTCACATAAAGGAATAAGGATGGGCATAAATCCTATGTGAATTTGGTGGAATAAATATGGCACAAAGGAAGTCATAGATTCATAAGAATGAATATAGAAATACTAAGACACACATTCGGGTATGAAAATCATCGTCTTAATTAGAACGCCATAGAATATCATGCTAAATATCTTATAAATAGATCTACCAAAAAACATACAAAAAGGAATTCACATAAAATGGTAGCAACAACTTGTGTTCACATTAAGCCAAAGGAATGCATGATCACTCGAATTTTCATCCATGTGTGCAATTCCAATACATTATATATTTTGAAAAGGATCTCTAGACTCTGAAGGAACCAACATTTTACATCTTTTGGTAATGATAACTGCGGAGTACCAGGTTATAAAAAGGATCTCGATATTCTGAAGGACTCATGGTAAGTTGGGTTAATTAGGTTCAACATTTGAATGATTGTATAGAACACCATTGTGAAGCAAATCAAGCAAAAATAGTAGAACATGGAGCCGAACTCTATTCCATTCTAAGTATAATCTTGAAATATCATTTTCTGTTTGTAGAATATACTTGTTTTCTTCACATTTTGATAAAGGTTTCAATTATTTTGTAACAATTTTGAATGGATTGGTAGGTGAAACAAAATACTTTTCTGTTGTGATTCTTTGCATGACTACACCTGGAAGAGATTCATAATTCTTTTGCTTCCTATTTATGTTGTATTTTCCAAGCTTTTATTGATTATCCTTATAACCTTCCTTGTGAAATTATTCACAAGGTCTTTCAGCCCGTCATCTATGGTAGAGAAAGTGCACATGTTATAATCTCAAATAACCTTGTTTTTAAACTTTCTTATATGGTATTTCATCCTATCATCTATGGAAGAGGCCCGATACCTGAAGGTAGGACGATGGTACCCATGATACTTCCATATGGGCGTGTTGGATACGTATTGTTGTTAAGATTCAATATGCTAAGACAGAAAATATCAGCATTACATTTCATTTCACAACAATAGCATATACAGGATCACTAAAGAAACAACAAGCACAACATAAACACAAGAGACACAGATTTATCCTAGGAAACCCTCATGGGGTGGAAAACCCAGCAAAGCTTCCTCAATATAGATGACCAGCAAATACAAATATGTAGACCAAAGACATGAGCTACTCCTCCTCCATAGCAGACCTCTCTCTCACAAGTGCGCCACTTTTCGAGTGATAGAAGTGTGTGATAAGTGAGGATCATCCTCCTCTACTTATACTAGTTTCCCAACTGACTTTAACATAAGCTAGGTCAGTGCCAACTTAATTACTGGGTTAAACACCCCATTACAACTGACTGGGCCGACCCCTCTAGGGTGGTCTAATAACCCTTTGACCCACATAACACATACAGGGCCGACCCCCACTAGGAAAGTCTAATAACCCAAGTTAACACACTCCGACGGAGGAATAAACATATCCGGATATACAATAAGATCTTCAAAAAGGAATGAAACATCTCAGGAATAATAAAGTACAAATATAATATTCTTATAAGTTACAATATTTCAACACTCCCCCTTAATGAGAAGGATATTATAACAACATCTGCAGGAGCAAGGAGTCATCAACATCATACATGATACATCTATAAATCATTGGAAGCTTTCTCAACATCATCAGTAACTCAAGCAGTTGCTGGAACATCTTCAATATTGGAACATCGACATCTTCAGTACTGAGTCTTCATCTTCTACAGCACTCGAATAGCTACAGCAACATAAACCTCACGATCAACAACATCATCTGGATCATCTCGATCTATAGCATCTGAATCATCTCGATCTACAACATCTGGATCATCTCGATCTACAGCATCTGGATCATCTCGAACTACAGCATCTGGATCATCTTGATCTACAGCATCTGGATCATCTCGATCTACAGCATTTAGATCATCTCGATCTACAGCATTTGGATCATCTCGATCTACAGCATCTAGATCATCTCGAACTACAGCATCTGGATCATCTCTATCTATAGCATCTGGCTCATCTCGATCTACAACATCTGGATTATCTCAATCTACAGCATCCTCTGCAATGCACACAATCAAATTATAGGATGATCAATCCTGCTCACTTTAGGACATAGGTCCATGGATGATACAATCCAAATCTAGTTCCAGGATGATCAATCCTTATCACTTTAAGACAAGTCTCATGTCTAGGGACGATGCAATCCCGATCAACTTCCAGGAGGATCATTCCTTATCACTTTAAGACAATTCTCATGTCTAAGGATGATGCAATCCCGATCAACTTCCAAGAGGATCATTACTTATCACTTTAAGACAAGTCTCATGTCTAGGGACGATGCAATCCCGATCAACTTCCAAGAGGATCATTCCTTATCACTTTAAGACAAGTCTCATGCCTAGGGACGATGCAATCCCAATCAAATTCCAGGAGGATCATTCCTTATCACTTTAAGACAAGTCTCATGTCTAGGGACGATGCAATCCCAATCAACTTCCAGGAGGATCATTCCTTATCACTTTAAGACAAGTCTCATGTCTAGGGACGATGCAATCCCAATCATGTACCTTTTGAACCAATGTTCACGGACGATGCAGTCCTCTCACGTACCTTTTGAACCAATGTTCACGGATGATGCAGTCCTCTCACGTACCTTTTGAACCAAAGGTTCACGGACAATGCAGTCCTCTCATGTACCTTTTGAACCAAGGTCCAGGGACGATGCAGTCCTATCACGTACCTTTTGAACCGAGGTCCAGGGATGATGCAGTCCTATCATGTACCTTTTGAACCGAGGTCCAGGGATGATGTAGTCCTATAATCAATTCTTGGAGACATCTATCTATAGATCAATTTAAGGGACCTAAGTCCGGGGACGATACAATCCCCACCTGTCCACTAAGGACTTCATTCTCGGAGACATCTGTCTACGGATCAATTCAAGGGACCTAAGTCTGGGGATGATAAAATCCCCACCTGTCCACTAAGTACTTCATTCTCGGAGATATCTGTCTACGGATCAATTCAAGGGACCTAAGTCCGGGGATGATACAATCCCCACCTGTCCACTAAGGACTTCATTCTCAGATACATCTGTCTATAGATCAATTCAAGGGACCTAAGTCTAGGGATGATACAATTTCCACCTTTCCACTAAGGACTTCATTCTCGAAGACATCTATCTACGGATCTTTTTAGAACATGTGTTCAAGGATGATGCAATCCCCTCTTCTTTCTTGGATACATATGTCTACGGATCTTTTTAGAACATGTGTTCAAGGATGATGCAATCCCCTCATCAACTTAGACCCTATCTTAGGACCATTCACCAACCTCCCTGTCGGCATCACCAATATAGGTATCCACATCATGGACCACACTGTCGATGCAGGCAATCTCATCATCAGCGACCATATCACTCCCCCTTTCGAGGAGGGTTCTTCTGAACTACAACAAGATAGTCTCGTAAATACTCAAACTTTAATTGAGGTAGAGGTTTGGTCAATACATCGGCAACTTGTTCATTAGTGTCTACAAATTCGAGTTTTATAGTTCCTTTCTATACCATATAGAAATATCAGATCTCTATGTGCTTTGACTTATCATTGAACACTGTATTTTCTGTCATCTTGATACAACTCTGGTTGTCACACATGATCACAGTGGGATCCATCTCTAAGTCAAATAGTCCTGATAATAGTTTTTGAATCCATACTGCTTCACAACTAGTAGAGCAAGCAGCTATATATTCCGCTTCAGCTGTACTGAGAGCCACACTGGACTGCTTCCTGCTAAACCACGGGATCATGGCAGATCCAAGACAATAACATCCACCTGATGTACTCTTCCTATCTGATACAGTTCCTGCCTAGTCAGCATCTGTGTAGCCATATAATCTAAAGTCATGATCTCCAAGATCAAAGTCTATCGTACCCTTTAGGTACCTCATCACATGCTTTGCAACTATCAAGTGAACACATCTAGTTTCCACTAGATACTGACTCAAGGTGTTCACAACAAGGCATATATCTGGCCTAGTATTCGTCAGATACATCAACGACCCAATAATATGTCTGTACAGAGTCACATCAAATAACTCTGAGGATTCATTAGCTAACAACTTCAAGTCGGAACCCATGAGAGTGGCCATGGTTGTACATTCGAACAATTCAATTCTTCTCAAGATTTTCACAGCATACTTTCCTTGGTTGAGAAAGATTCCTTTTGAGCCTTTTCATGCTTCCAGTCCTAGGAGGTAATGTATCAATCCAAGATCATTCATCTCGAACTCTATAGCTAGCTTCTTCTTGCTTTCCATGATATTTTTCTCATTCCCTGTCATAAAGAGATCATCTATATACAATAATAGTATAACCTTAAGGTAAAGGTTAGGAACAACTTTACTTTTGGTAAAACCCAAGCTTGTCAAGAAACTGTCAATTCTCCCTCTATGACTGAACATCATTAACACTCTGCATTGAGTGATCTTCTACATATCTATCTGTGCCATCTCCCATCATATGGGTCTACTGATATGAGCTTGGAGATCATTCGAACTTTGTGGTGAGTTCCTTCTTGCATCCATGTCATCTGTATATAGAAACCATATTCAACCTTGTAGCAAAGGTTGAGATCCACATCATCCATGGCGATCATTAAGCTAATTAATTTACTATCGATCCTGGGTACCCGAACAGAGCTTTCTTCAATTGAATGCTTGATTCACACTTCTTCAATTACAAAATTAAGATAATGGTCTTATCTAGCCACTTGGAGCAAACATCTCGTCATGATTCTCTTCCTCTTTCTAAGAGAATCTTCTAGCCATGAGCCTTCTATATTATGTTTGATCTGTAGAGCTTCTTGTTGAACATCCATCACTTGTTCGGTGTTCATCATTCTTCATGATCTTTCCTACAAATCAAAATTAAGTACATGATTAGTAATACTTCATAATCATCAAATCATGTTGACATGTTAACCTATTATGCATATAGATATGATTTACATAGTTATGCTACTATCTTGACCAATACTTTGGCACAACACTTTTCCATATCCTGTATGCATACAGTGGCTATCTAGATGCCTTCCATCTCTACCAGAACATACTATCGAGAGTGTGCACATATCTCAGCATGTCAGCAAAGAGGTTTCATTCTAGAAAAGCAACAATGGAATGTTTGTCTAACTTACCAATCATATGCATATTAGTAGTATACTATTCAATGCTATATGAATGTTTACACTCAGCATGATATATTCTAGGAATACAAATATGCATACAACTATTACAAGCAATATCATTTACTATTTTAGAGATTCAAATAACAAATAAAATACTTATCTTTTATGTTTGTGTGGTTTCCTCCCGCTTGATCTTCTATTTGTGTTTTGAACTTCTATTCATCTTGTACCACTGGACATGCTCAAGTGTGCACTAGTGTCATCCTCATGATCTCATACACAAACATACATTCATTAGTATAATCTCAATATTATCAAAATATTATAATTCTAAATAATCTTGAATATGTATGGCATGATCATTCAATACATGGGTATACTAAGATCCTAGCACAAAGTAGGATTCTAACTTGACATAGGAAAACATACCTGGATTAGTATACCTGCTTAGTTATTTCTAACACATCTAAAAAATATCTTCTTTGTTCTCTTCAATGATTTGGAGATCCTATGCTAGAACCTGCATATCTCATAGGTTAAGCACAATAGAACAAAGTCATACATACCTCGTAAGTAGAACTTCTATGTGATCAAAGATTATGGATGAGTCTTTGTATTCATGTCATCATGGTCATGGAACTTGATTTGTCTTTCGTGATGTACCTGTATCTAGTTAGCAGACAAATTCAACCTCATACAACACCATAGTGCATTAGTACAATCATATAACCCTAATCAATGAATGTCTTCTATCATTCACATGTATTCATACTTTTATTAGGATGATAAGACAAATCTAACATTAATCAAGATTGTACTAACCTAAATAATATGAAGACAAACATATTATGAACTTAATCAAGAATCAAATTTCAAGACATACCTGTATCTCTTTAAGTCATACCTGTCGAGATTTTTTCTAGTCTTTTTATGTAAGGCCTTAACGTCAACTCCCCCTAAAACTGGATCTGGAGCTTGATTAGGGTTTGTCATAGAAACCCTAAAAATTCAAAATTTGACTTTCACACTTCTAATGTATGGAAGGATGTGTCTTGCTTACCTGATCAAACTAGCATACTTCAATTTTTAAATCTCCAAAATTTGACCCCTCAAAATTGCCTTTGAAACTTATGGATCTTTTGGAAAGGATCCCGAAGTAGGGTTTGATGAAGCCCACCCTTCTGCCCAATTAAAAGGTTCAATACAAAGCTCTAAACTTTTATTTTTCTGAGGAGCTTCTAGCCGTGGTCACAGACTTCAAAAATTTCAACTTTTGCAGAAGCCCTAATTTTCCATCTTTCCGATCAAAATCCTGAACTGGGGTTTGATCAAGCCCAGTCTTCTACCCAACCAAAAAATTCGATCTTGGTCTCTAAATTTCAATTTTCCTGAGTATCATTTAGCTGTGGACTCCGATTCCAAAAATTCCAACTTTCTCCAAAACCCTAAATTTCGGAAGCCATGAATGAAGGTGCTCAAAAATAATTTTGTTTTGACAGAAATATGTACCTGATTGTTTCTGCTGTAACTCTGAAATTTTCGATCCATAGGGTCTGAAATTTTTTTTGTGGTAGCCTGACCTGTCATGTTTCTGTCCCGATAGGTCTGACCTCAATTGGATTCTCTCAGAGAGATTTATGCAAGTGTCACAATGTGACCTGTTTATGGGATAAAACAAGAGAGCGAACTTGTACAGTGTGCCATATGTCACTAATTCAACTTCTACCTCTAAAAGAGTTTCCTGAGATAGTACAGTCCGTGCAATACCTGTCACATTTTACTAAATTTCATTTGGATATTCCTAGCCCAAGTTATGACCTTTTTTCCCAGGTCACCTGATTATAAATGAAATCTGGAAGAGGCAGAAACCCTAACTTGTACTGATCATAACTCACAAAGTACAACGAATCTGAGAGTTTACTTTGGACACAAGATACATGGGGATGTTATATACGACCTATAAACTTTTCCAATCCTGAAACTTCGCAAAAATGGATTTATAGAGAAAGTTACACGATGACTGGGTTTTGCTATATAAAACCCCAACCTTCAAATTGTCGCAAGTGAAGCAAGTGTTGTAAGTGCCATACATTGCCCTCCTTCAGGTTAGCTATGATACCATGTTAAGATTCAATATTCTAATATATAAAATATCATCATTACATTTCATTTCACAACCATAGCATATACAGGATCACTGAAGAAACAACAAGCACAACATAAACACAAGAGACACAGATTTATCCTGGGAAACCCTCATGGGGTAGAAAACCCAGCAAATCTTCCTCAATATAGATGACCAGCAAATAAAAAGATGTAAACCAAATACATGAGCTTCTCCTCCTCCATAGCAGACCTCTCTCTCACAAGTCTGCCACTTTCCGAGTGATAGAAGTGTGTGATAAGTGAGGAACATCCTCCTCTACTTATACTAGTTTCCTGACTGACTTTTACACAAGCTAGGTCGGCCCCAACTTAATTACTGGGTTAAACACCCCATTACAACTGACTGGGCCGACCACTCTAGGGTGGTCTAATAACCCTTTGACCCACATAACACATACAAGGCCGACCCCCACTAGGGAAGTCTAATAAACCAAGTTACCACATTCCGATGGAGGAATAAACATCTCCGGATATACAATAAGATCTTCACAGAGGAATGAAACATCTCCGGAATAATAAAGTACAAATATAATATTCTTAGAAGTTACAATATTTAAACAATTGTAAGTTTCACCATCAATTGGGTTTCGTTCACCTCCACATCATCGGCACGTGAAATGTATACTCATTTCTTTTTGTTCTATTTTGATATTCAAAATTTATACTTGGTGAAGGTTACACTCTTTATAAGTTATTGGATTGTTGGTTATTTTTGAAGGGCCTATTTATTCACCAGCTAACTGTCCCCTTATATCACCCTCAGGAAACTTGAGTCCCCTAGGAGTCTCACCATCAATCATGTTTCCTTCCCCTCCAAATCATCGACATGTGAAAGGTACACTTCATTTATTTTCACAGATCTTTGAGATGTATTTTGAGTATAATAGTAGCAAATTTTACTAAGCACGACCTGCTTATTGCATTGTTAGGACCCTCTGCTTCTCCTGCAAACATTACCCCTTCGAAATCACCTCAGATGACATAGAGGATACCTTTGGCACCACCACCATTGGTATTTCCTCCCCCCTCCACCTACTAAAGGTATGGAAAGTACATAATATATTTTGTTATTCTTTGAACATTCATTATGTTATCACGAGTTGAATTTATCTGTAATTGTTATCATTTTATTTGCAAATAAATTTACTCCATGCATATAAGATCAGTCTGCTTAGATTTCACCTTATTTCTGTGTATAAAGAATCAAGATACATTATGTGTGACTAACTTGATGCATTCTTTGTACAGATTGCAGTTCAATAGCTTGCACTCAACCATTGACTTCTACTCCTGCTAGTGCACCATGTGGCTGGGTATATCCAATGCAAGTGGAGCTTGAGCTTGGGGTGGCACTTTATGCTTTTTTCCCATTGGTTTCAGTGTTGGCTGCATAGATAGCAGTAGGAACTTTCTTGAAACAAATCCAAGTAAGGATAATGGGAGCAAATGCAGATGCCCAAGATCAGGAAAAGACAATTGTGATTCTTGATTTGGTACCACTTGGAGAAAAAGTGACAATACAACTTCATTCTTGATTTTTGAGAGATTTTGGAAAAATAAGGTTATCATTAACATGACCCTTTTTGGTGACTATTGGGTAATTTTTGTTTCTTACCTAGGTATGTGACCATTTTCTAGAATTTGGCAAGATTATGTTAATTGTTGGAAATTTTATTTTCATATCAATCCATAAGGAATTCTATTTAAGGGTTCTAGCTCAATGATAGAGCACCTGCATTATAGGAAGGAGGTTGGTGGTTCGATTCCTCATTTCCCTATATATATTCTGAAACCACTAAAAAGAGATAAATGACTACAAAAATGACCAAATTTTCCTATAAAGGACCACCAGTACAACATGAGAGATAAGTGACCAAAATATGCATATAAATGACCACTTTTGAGTTGGCAATCCTGGTAGCAAATTAGCAGTCATTTATCACGTGACAAAAAATGTGGTCATAAATTTGGTTATTAATTGTAGGGACCCCTCATCTAGGGTCCTCACGAACTAAATTTGAAACTTAACAACTTAAGATAAAACATATTAGATACAATCATACACAGAGAAATAAAATAATTTAACCAAGTATCTTAGCAAATACAATGAAACCATAACCTGTCAACCGTAGGTCATGTCCGTTGTCGAAGGAGGAGTCACCGTCAATCCATCCCATCTTGTCCATTGTCGTTCGCGTCTTCGTAGGATCCCTCCAGCCAAAGCTCATTTAACCATAGGCGACACAACCGTTAGCTTCGCCACCCAACCATAGGATTATGCTTTCAGTCGCATAGCCACTCCCAAGCTTCAGGGTCGTAGAGCTCACACACACCAAAACTAGAAACTCAGAAATGGGTTTCCCCCCCACCAGAATCCCTTTCCAAACTCCAATAGCAGCAAGTCACTCTCTTTACAAAAATTACGATAACCATCCAAGCAATGGGTCCCTTACCTAGTCCCAAGCCTTCCTTAAATAGGAAAATCCCTTGCGACACATGGCACTTCATGCAAAAATGGTTAATTTCTTATTATTCAAATGTAATTTATCTCACCTATCCATGTGTCACGTTTTCTAAGAGAGTGCACCTACTTTCCTAAATTTATTCAAGTTTGTCTCCATGATGTTCCATCTAATTTCTTTTTGTGTGGGTGCAAGTGGTGTTTAACTAAATGCTCAAGCCTAGTATTCCATTTGCTCCTAAAATAATAATTTCTAATTTTTAAATACTAAAAATGAATTTTCATGTGAAAATGGTCTAAAATAATAATTTATATTATTTTAAATTCATTTTCCTGTGCAAATGGTCTAAAATAATAATTTCTATTATTGTAAATGCATTTTCCTGTGCAAATGGTCTAAATGCATTTTATAAGTTTTTATGCATAATGTTTAACAGCTAATCCCCTCTAGGACCTAGGTACCACACTGTTGGGCCCATACATCCTTTATTCTCTTCTGTTGACATGGTACCACTCCATTGAGTCCACTCGTCTGTCAATTTCGTTCCTCATCAAGGTACCACATCATCAGGTCCTTGCATCCATCAATTCCGTTTATCGACAAGGTACCACATTGTCGGGTCCTTCCGTCGATATCCTTTCGTTGTGTCTGAGTACGTTTTTTCTTACTGCACGCCCCCCAACTCATACGTGAGTAACTCCGTCATGGTCCACTCACACGACCTCACCCCTGAGTAAGCGGATCAATAATTCTCTACTCACGCCTTGAACTCCATTGGAAGTCGACACCATTGTTTTCCTTCCGTGTGTGATTTATCCATACTCTATGACCATTAATTCCTTTGTGTGTCCATCTATGACTGTTTCACCTATTGCTACACACATTCTCAAAAGCACATATTAATAGTCCTCTCCTCATTCATCATAATTCATTTCCTAAACCCGCTAATCGTTAAGCAGTTACAGTTTACTCAAAACATCATGCATTCCATTAATCAGTAAGGCATTATGTCTATATGTACTTATTTTTTTCTCATCACATAATTCATCATACAGCTAATCGTTAAGCATCATATTCATGTACACATAACACATTTTTCACAAACAAAGCTAATCATTAAGCAACATGCAATTATTCAATTAAATCAACTATCCAAATCCACACATGTCATTTAGTTCATTAATTCATTTATTGATTTTCATCATGCACATCATCAGGTGTTTCTCAATTATTAAGACACATCCTAACTCGAAGGGCCACTTTATTGAAGTCTATTCATCTGGGTCACTTGACAGGTTCCCTTAAAGTCCACAATCATTCTAGGGGCGTTACATACACCCCCTCTTGTATAGAACTTCGTCCCGAAGTTAAAAAAATTTCTCATACTTCCGACACTAGGTTTAACTTTAATTTATTATTCTCATCTTCTTGTCATTCTCTTCTATTTTTCTATGTAGGGACCCCTCCTGTAGGGTTCTCACGAACTGAATTTGAAACTTAACAACTTAAGATAAAACAAATTAGATACCATCATACATAGAGAAATAAAATAATTTAACTAAGTAACTTAGCAAATACAATGAAACCATAACCTGTTAACTGTAGGTCGTGTCCATTCTCGAAGGAGGAGTCACCGTCAATCCAACCCAGCTTGTCCATTTCTGTCCACGTCTTCCATAGGATCCTTCCATCGAAAGCTTGTTTAACCATAGGCGAAACAACCATTATCTTCTCCACCCAACCGTAGGATTATGCTTTCAGTCGCATAGCCACCCCTGAGCTTTGGGGTCGTAGAGCTCACACACACCAAAACTACAAACTCAGAAATGGGTTTACCCCCCACCAAAATCCCTTTCCAAACTTCAATAGCAGCAAGTCACTTTCTTTACAAAAATTATGATAACCATCCAAACAATGGGTCCCTTCCCCATTCCCAAGCCTTCCTTAAATAGGAAAATCCCTTGCGACACATTTCGCTTCATGCAAAACTGCTTAATTTCTTATTATTCAAATGTAATTTAGCTCACTTATCCACGTGTCAAGTTTTTTAAGAGAGTGCACCTACTTTCCTAAATTTACCTAAGTTTGTCTCCATGATGTTCCATCTAATTTCTATTTTTGTGGGTGCAAGTGATGTTTAACTAAATGCTCAAGCCTAGTATTCCATTTGCTCCTAAAATAATAATTTCTATTTTTTAAATACTAAAAATGCGTTTTCATGTGAAAATGGTCTAAAATAATAATTTCTATTATTTTAAATTCATTTTCCTGTGCAAATGGTCTAAAATAATAATTTCTATTATTTTAAATGCATTTTCCTGTGCAAATGGTCTAAATGCATTTTATAAGTTTTTATGCATAATGTTTAACAATTAATTCCCTCTAGGACATAAGTACCACACCGCTGGACCCATCCGTCCTTTATGTTCTTCTGTAGACATGGTACCACTCCATTGATTCCACTCATTTGTCGATTTCATTCCTTGGGAAGGTACCACATCGTTGGGTCCTTCCTTCCGTCAATTCCATTTATCGACAAGGTACCACATCGTCGGGTCCTTCCGCCAATATCCTTTCGTTGTGTCTGACTTGCGGGAGCTTCATGTGTGGATTTATGATCCGTTACATTCAATCCTCCGTCTACACACTATTGGAGACTAATGGTGCTAAGGAGTAAGTCTGTTCTTACTGGACGCCCCCCAACTCGTACATGACCAACTCCATCATGGTCTACTTGCACGACCTCATCCTTCCCCTCAGTAAGAGGATCAGTTCTTCTCTACTCATGCGTGGAATTCTATTGGAAGTCGACATCATTGTCATCCTTTCATGTGTGATTTATCCGTACTCTATGGCCCTTTAATTCCTTTTTCTGTTCGTCGATGAACCATTTCACCTGTTTCTACACACATTCTCAAAATAACATATTAATAGTCATGTCCTCATTCATCATAATTCATTTCCTAAACCCGCTAATCGTTAAGCAATTATAGTTTACTAAAAACATCATGCATTCCATTAATCACTAAGGAATTATGTCTATATGTACTTATTTCATTCTCATCACATAATTCATCATACCACTAGTCTTTAAGCATCATATTCATGTACACATAAGACGTTTTTCACAAACAAAGCTAATCATTAAGCAACATGCAAATATTCAATTAAATCAACTATCCAACTCCACACATGTCATTTAGTTCATTAATTCATTTATCGATTATCATCATGCACATCATCAGGTGTTTCTCAATTATTAAGACACATCCTAACTCAAAGAGCCACTTTATTGAAGTCTGTTCATCTGGGTCACTCGATAGGTTCCCTTAAAGTCCACAGTCATTCTAGGGGAATTATATTAATTGTGACAATTAATGACCAAATTAATGGCCAAATATATGACCACAAGATAAGCTATAAATAACCAAGATAAATATGACCACATTTTTTGTGGCATGATAATTGAACACTAATTTTCTACCGGTGGTCACCAACTCAAAAGTGGTCATTTATATGCGGATTTTGGTCATTTGCTTTGGTCATTTATCTCTCATTTTTTTGTGCCAAGAAGGATCGAACGTCCCTTTTGGTATTATAGAACTATTAGTAAAAGAAAACCCAAGAAGGATCAGACACCCCTTCGTATATTCTTCAAATATCAAGAATATCACGGAGATATTCTATCTAGATAACTTTGACATAACTAGCTTTGAGAAAGGAATGAACACTCCTTCTTGCATTGTTCCATTTTCTACAAACCACAATAAAGATCCATTTAAATGGTAAGGAGTAGCACTTGATTGAAATGTGACTTCCCATAATATCCTCGATCTGTTTATTTCTAGCATAAATACCAAATTAAAATGACAGTTAATATGAAATAATGATCACTCCTTCTATGATCTATTCTTTCTCAAATGACTATATAAATTGTACATTTGATCTCTCATGGATAATCCTAGCAAATTTGTTCTTAACCAATCAATTGATTTTAGAAAGGAGTGGTCATTCCTTCTCCATTGTTCATTTGCCTGAACATTTGCAAGTATACATCTAATATACAAACACTAATTGATAATTATAAACATTGTATGAATTCTTATATTGACTACATAATGTTTACTTTTTTGCAGATAAAATATGTATGCGTTGTTGAGCCTTAGTCAATACCAAGAAATATCATTCTTTGATTTGTTAAAAGATCACAACCTTGGTTTATTCAAGCATGGATGGTATGTTGAGATGGATGAACCAGATAATTTGTACTCGGATTTATATCTATTCTACTTGGATGAGGAAGGATTTCCAACTCAAGCTGGAATATTGACATCTGCAGATCCCATTTCTGATGATTTATTACGTGTTCAAGTTGAAGTGATCGAGAGAGACCGATGTTTCCTTCTATAGACTGATCTTATGGTTTTTAATTTTTTACCAAATCTAATGAAAAGTGGTCCTGATTCAGATCTGGTTTCGTGTGCGAATCAAGGGTGGGTTTTTCCCTTGTATGATGTTTGTAATCGGTCTGGAATTAATACTGCATCATCTCTGAAGAAATGAATTTTGTCAGCATGGAAGAAAAGAATCCTAGCTGTGAAAACCTTGTATGTATTGCATTACATGAATATTGAAAAGAAGTTGAAAAATGTAGACCATGAGAAAATTCTTTTGTACCTTAGAAGATAATTTCTCAATCATACTTAAAAAGATGTGACCAAATATTCCTTCAAAGCACTGAAAGAAAGTCCTTCTAAAGAGATGATGCAGAAAGCGACTAAGAGCTTCAAAAGCTCAAAATAAGTTCAACAAGAACAGATCAAATACTTTTTGCTCAATGAGAAACTTTTTTCTATTGATGTAACAAGATGTGTTATTGTGCCTCTGCATTTGCAATATCGAAAAGTTGATGAGAAGGTCGTGGTAAAGATGGTTTTATCTCTTGTCTCAACTTTTACAACAACATTGAGAGATGTTATTCTATTTTCTTTTGATAAGGAGACTAAGTTGGGATTTATTCCTTGAAATGAAGAGGAAATTAATTTTCCTTCAATAAATTTCTATATATTGGATGGGAAGCATACTATTTCAACGCAGAAAAAATCATTGAAACTGATAAATATCAGTCGGTCCATTTAAGGTATCGTCATCGAACAACTCGTCTTCTACATAAAGATGTTCCCCAAAACGTTATCAGCAAATTATGCAAACAACAAAATTTATCAAACAAGGAATTTGCAGACACTACATTCATTTCTCAAGTTGTAAAAGCAAGGGAGAAATGGGTATCCTATGGTAGTCCATCCCACCCAAAAAAGGGAAACGCTTCCAGTGATGATTGGAAGGTATAGAGTTTTTCTTCTTATCAATCAAAGTCCGTAGATTAATGCATGTGTTCTGAAATTAGTAAATTAAATATTATCTTTAATTTTATATGTTTGTAGGATTTCCAAGGTGAATGTATGGATATCTTTGTTGTTCAAACAAAGGACAGCCTTAAAGACAAGCTAACTCTTGTTTTGACATCAGATCGACTGTGGATCAAATGGATGTCTGTATTCGAGCTTTACAAAAGTGGTTCCTTGCCATGCTCACCCAAGAGCATCACTTAGGTTGATTTTGTTCAAAATAAAATAAAGAATCATGGATCTAATTTTTTTAGACCATTGTATGATCTTGATGAAGATGAATTGACAGCTGTGGCAGACAATATAATCAACGGATCAGTTTGGCTGAGCACATCAGTTGACAAAAATGTTTGCGCAGAGACTTTATATCAATATTGCAAGCGAATCAAGGATGAGAAGTCAACCAAAAATTCGATCTATGAATATTTCAAAGTTCATGATGTTCATACTTTTAGTTCATAGATTATCACTGACGATAATGTCATTGAAATCTATAAAATTGCTCAAAATCAGCTCCACCAACTGTGCAGTATTTTATGCTCCGATAAGCAAGCAAAATCTCCTAGAAAAAAGAGAAATAAAGAATATGAAGATGACAATGGTACCAAATTACCAAAGGTTGTTGAGAAAATATTGAACATATATATCAATACGGAGGGGATGGGTATGTCCATTGAATCCGTAAAACATAGTTCACAATTTGCTTGTCTATGTTGTTATACTGCATATTTGGTCAACACACTAAGATCCATTGCATTTTTGGTGCGGAAATCAACTGTGAACTTGTTATTGTTGATATGTGTAATTGTGCTAGCACCTGGATAGAAGAATATATGCTTGCATTGTTGTACTACTTAAAAGCAAATGAAGCAGCTTGTACTTGTATGGTTTATAAATTTTTCACAGATTTCAGCAAGAAAAAAAAGCGGGTAACGTGGAATCCTACCAAGGGAGTTTATAGAGATTTCTCAAAGGACTCATTTATAGGATTCTCTATTATACAATATTGGAGAATTGGATGGGATGAGGATAATTTGTCTACTTTTCAAATGGATATGTATTGGAAGTATGAGAACCTACCAATGATTGATTTATATTTATCCAAGGTTTCCAATGATAGTTCGAGAAGCCATGTTTTTGAAAAAGAAAGGACACGGGAATTCTAGGATCACATGGTTTCCAGACTGGTCTCTTCTTGAGGTACATTTCTTTCATTGTATGCAGGAGGTAGAGTTATTCGTTTGTTGATAAGATCTCTAGATAGAATAATTATTTCTATTGTGGAGACAATACAACAAGAGCTATTTATGAACAATTTCTATCATGAATTGGATATAAACCAAGATATTTGTATTAAAATTTTGAGATGTCTTATTTCATTGTATTTTACTTTTCTCGGTCATTTATGTTAAATAACTTCTTTGAATTCCTATTCTACTATAGATTTAAATAAAGAGCACACTCAGATATTGTCCAATAAAATTATAGTATCTTATGAAGACATTGAATGTGATGGAGAATCCACAAAGAACTACCAAACTGGTGGACAAGATGGACAAGAAGGTAAAAAACTATTTTTCAAATATCCTGCTTAAATTAACTAAATTGTGAACGGGGATAGTGACCTTGAATACTTGCAAAAAGTTATATAAAATGTATACCTGCAAATTTCCAGGTCAAGATGATTGGATTTCTTTTGAATGTGTGGATCATCCACAACGAGAGCTAGGATCGACGATGTCTGTGGATATTAGCCAAAAAATCACAATGGATATGGGAGCCTTGGATAATAACGAACCAGGCGAGGACTTGGTATAAAAACACGGTATCTGCAGCAATTTTACTGACCACTCAAATGTTGGCCGGTCATTGATAGGTAAGAGACAAATATTACTTTCCACCTAAATTGGTAAAAGAAATTTATTCCAAAATATATCATGACAAGCAATATTTTTGTGCAGCTCCCATACAAAAGTGTTATTGATATTAGAAATGGGAGGTTTTCTATTTCGTAAGAAAGTCACAGAAAATGACTCCAAAAGAGAAAAAAAGGGAAATATAAAAAGTACTAATGGAAAAAAAAGTAAAAAAGGGAGAAGAAAGTATTTTTGGTGAATTTGAATTTAAACACAAATAAACTTCATATGAGACACGAACAAATGCGATACAATTTTTGGGATTATGTCTTTCCAAATTCAATGTTGGGATTTGGTCATCTAAATGTGGGGTCAATGAGGGGAAGCCATTGTTTACAAAAATTTTGAGGGCAAGTAGTGCAGAAAAAGCATATGGGAACCAAATTTTATTTTTATGGTTTCGAGAGAGATGTACCAATGATAAAGAAAGAAATACACAAAAAAATATGGAGAGAGTGTGGGAGGAGTTCCCAATGAAATATTCACAAATTAATACATCAATGATTGTTTTGGAGGGTGATGATGTGAAATCACATCCATCTGAAAATTATATTTTGAGTAAGCCCATTATTGCATCATCCACTAGGACAAAGAGTGAATTGGTACATCGACTATGGCAGGGTTTTAGTAAAATCCATGAATCAAATGATATCAAAACCTTCAATACCTTCTTCTAGTTGAGTGAAAGCCATCAAATGTGACCTATCATTTCCTCTTTCAAGAGTGGGAAACACTAGATGTAACCTATGGAGATTTTAAATCATTTAATGTGTTTTCTGTTTTTTTCAGTGACATTGCTATTTTCATCTGAATCTTACGTATTATTAGTTCAGTGTGATGATTTTATTAAATTATTTGAATCTGATAAATTTTGGGTGATTTTTGTAATCAAAATCTTCATTTACAGTTGCATGTTTGTGATCATTAACTTCATGAACAAAGTATTGTTGTTGTGGTTATATATATAGTCACAGTTTTTGTATGCAGTCCAGTTATCATCACAAAAGAAACTATTGGTTCTTGGAGTAGAGGGATTTATCTTTGGAGTTCGGATGTTATCCAACATTGAATATTTTTTCGAACAACCTCATTTTGTCCATTATTGCTATCGTTATTATGCATGGATGTTCATCCCCAATATTATCAATGTTGCCAGAGAACATTTTGACATTCCTCCATGCTTTTTCTCACTCAACAACATGGAAATAAAATTTTTACTTGGTATATTTGAATGCTTGAATAATGAAGACTTTGTATTTATTTGAGGTAGAGAGCAATGTAAACATAGTACTATTTATAATTCCTCAATGTTTGGATATTATAATGTTGGTGAAGTACTGCACATATACAAAAATTCGTTCAAGGATGTACTTATCCAATATGGAGATATATAAAAAAAAATGGACATGATGTTTATAGATGAAGGACAATATCATTGAGCAGATAATAGGAAGGAAAAGTGCTTGAAAATGCCAACTAGTTGGACATTTGACGGTTCACAAGAGAGAGAAATAACTATAAAAACAATGTTGTGTTCTATGTTGAATCATCTCGGGCCTCATTCAAAAATGTGGCATTGGTTAAAGACATTCAACTTCAGATGATTGTTAGATTATACAGACAACAATTCATTTAGTGATTTGTATATTTTGACAACTTCGACAAGTTGATGTAAATTTTTTTGTATATTTATCTTGGATAGTTCTCATATTATTTATGGACATCATATCATGTATCTGGTGATGTGTTTCAAAAATTGCAGAACATGCAAGAAATATACTTAGAAACATTGAAACACAATATTTTATTGACTCGGTTGAGTGTGTTGTTTTTGGATTGCAGATACTAGAATATTTGTTACTAGTAAACCATTGATTATTTTCGATTTCAATGGAGTTTCTTTACACGCAATTCATAAAAAAAAACTTCGTATTTCCATGAACACCAGCTATCAAATCAACCACAAAGTATTATTTTATACGTCCAGGATTTAGATTTTTTTTTGAAAAATGCTTTAGTATATTTGAAGTTGGTGTATGGACCTCTGCACAACAAACAAACATTGACGAGTTTTTTCCAACATTATTATAAAGAACATGATTGGAAAGGGAACAATTTAGAGTAATTTTAACACAACAATATTGCTCTTGCATAGCCAGAGAGGGTTATCATGGTGATGGAAATCCTTATGTATTTCTCAAGCCTTTAAACAAATTTTGGGACATTCTGATCCATGGTTGGGATGCTACAAATATAATGATTGTAGATGACTCGAAAGAAAAACATGTTTGTAACCAGGAAGGGAACTGTATTATAACAAAAATGTATACTTGCCAAGATGTCAATGACACATTCTTGTTAGATCAATTATGGCCTTCCTTGATGCAGTACCTGAATGGCGTGAGTGATGTGAGGCCAATTGTGAAAAAAATGAAAGAATTTTATTAAATAATACACTTGGATGTTTGTTTGTGCTAGTATGTTCAATTGAACTATGATTATAATACTTGTAAAGTGTCGAGTTTGGTTTTCGAAAGTGTAAAATCAGAGATTGAAAGTGCCAAAATTGGTTTTCAAAATTGCAATTTTAAGTATTGGAAGTGTCAAAAGTAGCCTTCCAAAAGGGTAAAATCAGGTTCTAAAAGTGCCATTATCATATTTATCATATCAGAAAAGCACAAAAACCAATTTCAAAAGTGGTGCTATCAAAAGCAAAAATATGCTTTTAGAACATGGATTTGGCACTTTTGGAACCATATTTTGCACATTAGAAACCTTGATTTTGGGGTTCAGAAATGTTGTTTTTGACCCGTCTTCAAAGTGACTTGGACTAGAATATGTCCAAGTTTAATGAAATAGGCATTACTATATATAACATTTATATTATGCTATATTCAATATCATATACCCCTCATCTATCTTACATCACATATTATGTTATACATATTTTAAATTTATGTTATACAATATTATCATACTCTACTACACTACCTTCTTACACACAAAATAAAATAAAATAAATCAAACTAAGAGAATATGAACCATTAAGACAAGTGGCCCATTTCCTCCAAAAATAGACAAGGAGTTACATCTCCACAAATAAAGTAAAATAGAAGAGAATATGAACTATTAAAGACAAGTTGCTCATTTCCTCCAAAAATAGACAAGGAGTTACATCTCCACAAATAAAATAAATAAAATAGAAGAGAATACATGAACCATTAAAGACAAGTGGCTCATTTCCTCCAAAAATAGACGAGTTACATCTCCACAAATAAAATAATTAAAATAGAAGAGAATATGAACCATTAAAGACAAGTGGCTCATTTCCTCCAAAAATAGACGAGTTACATCTCCACAAATAACATAAATAAAATAGAAGAGAATATGAAACATTAAAGACAAGTGGCTCATTTCCTCCAAAAATAGACAAGGATTTACTCACATACATTGAAAAGAAAAAGAAAAATATAACCACTATTAAGACAAGTGCACTCATTACCCAAAATACACAAGGAGTTATTCATCAATGTAACCACCACCATCCAAGTGGCATGAATAATCCTATAAAAGGATACCATCAATAGGAAATCCAAAATCCATATAAGGTATAAATGCCACTTAATAAATCATATTAATATTTAATAATAATAAAACTATATCATCTTTATATATCTTATATAATTACATATCATATACATATATACATAATTATTTACTTTATACACTATTTATATATCACATCTTACCATATATATACTAATCTATGTTAATACATTACATATACTAACAAATCCATAACCCCTTGACCTTTGGAATTGAAAAGAAATAAAAATACATTCAAACTTATCTATGAAGTAGGCATAATTCAAGTCTTTTGATTCTTCTATTAATGTAAGGGAGGTTAAAATTCTTTCACAAAGCACATCTATAAATTCCAAATGCATATAAACAAAGTTATGAATCCATAATAGGCTCAATAACCGCAAAGTTGGAACCTAAGCTCTGATACCACCTATAATGTCCCCCGGGGATATCAAAGTGTCTAGGGGACATATCATTAGCTATTTGAGGCTAATTACTTGATTTTTAGTGCAGCGGCTAAACCATAAAAATTTAATTTCCATTTTTCCAAAATTAATTGCGACACAAAATCCAATAATTAACAATAATTTAATATTAATTGATTAACACATCCAACATCTGATCTAAGGGATTGGAAGGATTCTTAAAATCATCTAACACAATCAAAACTTCAATCCAAACCATGTCAGAGATGATAACAACTTCTAAAGGCTAATTATTCTTAATCACAGTTAACTAGTATTAAGGTGTTAATTACAACGCTTAATGACACTTAGTGCACAAATGATGACACTTATCGCAAATCCAATTGTTTAAGAAATAACCATTTATTATCAATAAAAATGGATTAATAACATCTAATTACGTGTAAATAAGTCCTAATTACCAAAATTATAATATTTAATCATGGTAATTACGAATGAGAGTCCACAAGACTAGTTAACTAGTTTTCTAAAAAAAACAGCTAGTCTTGAACAAAATCAACTTGTAACCATGCCATTAAGCTAAAAATAAATCCTACAACCAATAAAAACATAATTAATCGTGCACCTACAACCAATTAAAGGTTTATTTTCATATCATTCCAATTGCACATAAGGTGATATTTTCCATCAATTCCAATGAAACTAGTTAACATTCATCGCAAGGAATTGAGTCTAAGTAATTGAACCAAAATGAAATGCATCCATAATTAAAGGATCACACCTGATAACTATCCACCTACAACAAAATAACATGTTAGGAATAGGGAACATGGTTGTAGCATTCCATTTTTACGAAAAAAAGAGATTTCAATTCACAACTAGTTATCAATTTTCACTGCAATGTATCTATTTTCCAATTTAACTTTCTGAATGCCAAATAAAGAGAAATATATGACTAATATAGCTCATGTACATCATATGAGGGGTCACCTACATTCATATGTCTGTATCTTTCCTCCCATATATAGTCCATTAAATAATTCACAAAACTAGCTAATTCTACTCATCTGAATTGACTAGTAATTCTAATAATCGCTAGAATAATTAAATCCATGGCTCATAGAATAATTAAAATTACATTCCAAATATAAATAACATGTTTTATCAGTCATAATAGAGCTATATATCATTCAAACATTTCTTCAAAAACTTCATATGCAAAGTCACATATCTACTCAAACAATTCCATTCAAGGAGCTAGAAGTTGGAAATTGATCTAGAATTTCGGTAGAAATTTCCCAAACAATATCAAGAATATTTACCCTCACATTATCACACAAATTTCAAGTGTATTTTTCATACATAAGCATAAAAATATCACTCAGGAATTTTTACAAACGCTTCATGTTCCAAGTCTCCAAACTATGCAAAACAATCCAATCGAAGAACTAGTTTTCGAATAAAATATAGGAGCATCAAAGAGAAGTGTCTTAAACCATTATGAGAATACTGTACCATCAAAAAACACAGTATTTAATTAATAGGGGCAGAAATATAACTTATGTATCATATTTTTCAAAGAATCAATTCCTCAAACAATTTGTGCATAAAAATCCGAAAAACTAGTTTCCAATTCCTTCACAAAATTTACTTGCATAAATAGATTGAATTCCATGAGAAATTCTTCCATAAATATCTCATACATTTCATCAAACATTTAATGTGCATCCATAAATAAATCATATCATATCCAAATAAATTAAAGAAACATGAGATTAAGCACTTACCTTTTTCAAATACGCAACTGAAATTGACCGTGCCACATTCCACCCAGCCATAGACACAATGCAAGCCAAAAATAACTTTCCAATGGTCATCCCCAAGCCGGAACTATGATTCCACAAGAAAGAGCGCACTCAACCAAAAATTCTATCAAGGAATCAGTCCAAACACAACCCAATGAAAAATGTGGCCTCTACTTCCACTCTAGGGAAATTCTAGTGGCTTCAGGACAACAATCCAGCCACAACCCAATGGCAAGTAGCACTTCCAATCTAGGGAAATTCCAGTGGCTCCAGGACAACCTAAAATCCAAGGCAGTGTACTTCACCCCTATTGCAAAACCAGGATCTCCAGAGGCAATACACAGCTATGTCGAACCTCAAATCCAATGGCAGTGGACCTCACCCTTGCCGCCAATCCAGGATCTCCAGAGGATATTACACAACATACAGCAGTGGCTCCAGAGTAACTCAACTTGGGAACACACTCCACAAGGACGCAATGACCAACAAGTATCTCATACCAAGAGTAGCCAAAACCGAACCACAAGTGCCAAACACAATCACAAGAGAGAAAGCATGAACCAACGCACAAGTGTGACTAGCCAACACAAGCAAATCAAATTCCTTCATGAGCCATTTAAATTGAGAAAGAGAGAGACACAAGGGAAGAGTTACATTCCAAAAATAGAAAATAGGAGTTACACATCATGAGGCTACACCAAGAGACACTAACCCAATTCAAGAGGGCGCACTAGGTGTGAGAGAGAGAGAGAGTGACTCCAATTTTAATAAAAACAATCCCAAAATAATAAAATCAAGGAGTAACACAACATAAGAGGGTGCATATATCAAGAGGGTCCACCATCATAGACACAAACACTTAGGAACAAACTTTCCCACTTCCCCATGCTCATAACATCGTTGTTCCTCGTACTCTTTTATGTGGGATCGGTCGATCCAGTTGTTTTATTTTATTTTATTATTTTATAATTTCAACATAATAATAATAGTAATGTGCAAACCATAGCCCAAGCACCTTGTGCCACTTTGTCCAACATAACAACAATAATAATATGTCCAGGGGCTAAACCAGAGAGTATTACATTAAATCCCTCGATCAAGATTTTGCTCGAGCTATTTAATCGTAAAAAAGGTTTAAATTTCTATATGTAAGAAAATAATATTTTTTCAAGATCATGCCATTTGAATTAATATTATTTTGTCCATATAAAATCGCAACTATTTTAATGATATATTTTTTTTTAAACATTAAATAATAATACACAATTTATTTCAAATCTTTTTGAATCTTCATTAACGTGATTTATGGACCATGGTCTTGGTAACCCATGGTATCACATTGTATCAAATATCATGGACAAACTTACCATGGGTTACCCAAATCCAAATAGTAATTAGCTTAACGTGATTTGGGCATAAATTAGCCCATGGTATTTGATATGATGTGATACCATGGGAAAATTTACCATGGGCCACCAAAACCATGGGCCACAAATCACATTTGAATGATTCAAAAAGATTTGAAATGGCTTCCTTAATATTAATATGAATATGAATATGAATAAATATTTGCATTAAAAAATTTAAGTGCATATTGTAATAGAAATATTATATAAATAAAATATTAATTTGTGAAAAAACTTTTCTTACATATAATTAATTAAAATTAAATCTAATTCAATATTAAACAACAAGAATTTCAAAAATATAGCAATCTCAAACATTTGTCCATAAAATTTATTTAAATCTAAAGCCTATTCGAAATTTATTTTAAATGAGTCAATTCCCACTCCCACTAGCTCATTAGCTTGAGGTGTGGGTCCCATCAACAAGGCGGCCCAAGTTCAATTCCCCTTAGGGGTGATTTAGTTGGGAGGAGACACAGAAAAATCCATCCAGGTTGAGGGTTGGTGTGGCCCAGGGAGGGTGCGATCCCCGAGTGATTTTAATGGCGTATATGCCCTTGGGTCACGGTTCCTTAGACCAAAAGCCACTCTCCCAATTTAGGGAGATTCAAGCAAACCAAAAAAATGTAAATTAAATAAAAATTTATTTGTATTTGTATTTGTTAGTTTTTATTATGTTGAAATATTTTTGTGATAAAAATAAAGTGGGAAGTTTTGAAAAACATAATACTGAGAAATTCAACTATGGAATTGTGCTCAATATTAACTAATTTGGGTAAAAATTCTAGAATATTGTATTTAATGGCAGTGTGATTGTAGAGACACAATCTTGTGTACAACTCCATGGAAAGTAGTATATGGTATGATGAAAATATCTATATAATTACAAATACTTGTAATTATGTTGAAATATAACTTTTGTGGATGACTCCATGGAAAGCAATCTATGAGACAATGAGGGTATCTATATAATTACAAATACAAATACACTAATCAAAAACACTTTTGGGCAATAATCCATTTTAAAAGCTTTAAATGATATTCCTAATTCAGTGCAAAACCAGGGTTTATAAAGTGCAACACTTGGTTCTAGATGTATCAATATCGTATTCCAAAATTGTATAAATCGTATTTTGAAAGTGCTAATATCTAATTCCAAAAGTACAAAATCATATTTTTAAAGTGCATATACCAGTTTTCAAAAGTGCAAAATCGAGTTCTAAAAGAGCCAATATCGACTTTCAAAAGTGTAAAATTTGGTTCCAAAAGTGTAAGTGTTAGATTAAAAAAATGAAAAAAACAGTTCCAATAGTTCCAATAACGAATCAAAGTCCAATCTTGGACCCTAATATTGACACTTTTGGAAACGGATTTTTCACTTTAGAAACCCCAATTTTGGACTTTAGAAAGGTTATTTTAGGCTCATTTTCGAAGGGGGTTGGATTAGAATCAATCCAAGTTTAATGAATTGTGTTATTTTCATATGAGCCAACTAAATTTCAAATGCACTTTCCTTGAGTTCCATAGTCAATTGTACTTTCTATTTAAAAGTAATACATAATGTCTATAGCAAAGTGAATACTTCAACCACACACTGGTACAAACGAAAATTGACACTATATGTATGAAAGATAACATGTATGATGGAATCATTGTCAATTCTTTAGTTCACCACAACTAGAGTGAGTTAGGACCAGTTACAAATTCCACATATATTTGATCAAGTAGATTGAATTTCCAAATAATGGCGATGGAGGAGGTGGAAACATTAATCGTCAATATTACAGGCAGCCATCCATCAGATGCATATGCCATTTATTGAGAACAAGCATGGTTATATAAAAGTATGTTTATTTATTCTTATCATAAACATTAATTATTGGTATTTAAATGTTTGAATTTTATGATTAAGTTATTTATGCATAGTAATTAATTGTAATGTTTATGTGTGAACAATGTTGAAGTTAAGATTGTGGTTTAAATTAATTTAAGATATGTAAAGGATAACTACTTACATATTACATTGGGCATTATGAAATTGGTTGTCATTATAATTTCCATAATTTCTTCCAATATCCCCAAAGGATTTTTCTCAATCATGATGAAATGAATTAATGTAGAAGATAAGGCAATTACATCAATGTCATTGTCTTATAAGGAAAAAAGAAAAATATACCTTCTCAAAATTTCAAAAAAATCCCAAATTTCCCAAGAGTCATTTCAAAGACTCCCTAAGTCATGATGAAACATGAATGAAGAAGACAAGACAATGACATCAATGTTATTGTATTATATGGAAGAAATATAAGTGGCTCTTAAATTATTTCAAAAACTTCTCCCAAAGTCCCCAAAGGTGATTGCAAAGACACTCTAGGTCATGTTAAAATTGCTTAACAAACAAGTCAAGAAAATGGTATCAATGCCATTGTGTTATAAGGAAAACATAAAAGTGATAGGAAAATAGCATCAATCCCAATGAAAAAGGAAAATTTTACAATGTGAGCATATACTTACTTTGTTGATAAATCACACTTGCCTTAGGTTTGGTAACTTGAGCTCACCCATATATATATATATAATAGTGACATGAACAAAAGATGATAGATCACTAGTCTAAATCCATCTTAACCTAAATCTAATCAATATTGAGAGGGAATATATCCCTAGAAGTGCAAACTTTTGATATAAAAAATGCACTCTAAATAAATCTTTCACTACAAAGATTTGATCCCTCTTGATGCTTGATAAGTCTATAATTAAGATGGATCTAGGATCGGTATTATTATGGTCATGTTTCCTTTTCACTTTTATCTTACAAACTTCAACTTTTATTTCATTTTAGTTTGTTAGTGCTATGTTACACATCGCATCCATACTATGTTGTATAATGCACCTCTCTTCTCTCATTGAAACCAATGTACCATAGTGACCCTAGATTTACTAAGCAACTAGAGATATAAGCAATAAATAAAGGCACGTGATAGATCTAATCTAATTTAGTTTATTATTATATTTTTATTTTTATTATTGTGGTGTTTTTTTTTAATTATTTTTATTTCATTTGAAATTAGGTAGGAGCTAACCAAGGAGATGTAACTTAATGTAACAAAAAAATTGGAACAAAGTTGAGATCGGTAAAATTAAAATTAAAATTAGTATGTATATCTGTCATAGATCCATCTTCAATCCAAAATCTCTTAAGAATTGATAGCTTTCTACTTCAATTAATTTGTAATCCCTCTTAGTGCCTAATATATGGGTTAATATGGATCTATGTTGGTTATTGTTATGGCCATATTTTCACTTTTATGTTACAAACTCAAAAAAAATATTCATTTCAGTTTATTAGCATACATTACACATCTCATCCAATACCACTACTCTGTCTTATAGAATAATAATATGAGTTAAGGTCAATATGATTATAACTGTTGTGTTGAACGTGACGAAATTTTTCTATAAAGATAAGCAAAAATATACATGATGTATTTTAGAAAAAATTAATCAATACCACATACTTTTCCTTTTGGAGTAGGATAATATTGAACAATGAATTGCCCCTTTTCCTATTTTCCCTCACTGAAATGCATTGATCCGATATTTGTTGAAACTCATCGCCAATTAAGTTAGATTACAAATTTTAAATGCACAAATGGATTTAATAGATTCGAAAACCCCTATGTCTCTTTGAGCATGGAATTTATAGCTTTCATTTGTGCAATTTCATCTAACAAAAAAACAATTGGCTGTTTTTTAAAGAAATTCCTAGTTTAATTTCATGTTATATTTGTTAAATTTGAAAGGGACAACTCATTGTTCCCTTCTTCCTTTAACACATATCAAAAAATAATAAAACTTCACTCACAATTTGTTGGGCCTTTATGAAAAAGTATGAAAAAGTGATCAAACTCAAGGGGATGGCATCTCTTGAAATTGTTGCCGCATGCTTGTCAACATGTATGGAACCCACCCTCTAAACCACTATGTCCATTCCACTTTGTATTCAACTCACACTGTCATTATATATCTCGTTGATGTGTTATGACTATTGGAGGCCCAACCAATATTTTGTCAATGAGTTATTCGAGATACACACACTTCTACTATGGAATTGAAGGAACCCTCTATATTTGGTATTTAAGGTTTAAGTGGGAAACACTTTATTAGGGATATTGCATGTTTCTATAAGGAAAACATTTCTTCATTGATTTCCCTATTTCTCATATGCCTCTCAACATACAAACAAGCTTTAAAGTGGTGGGGGCATCTTGGTTCCATGCTTCTCAAGTAGTTGAGTGACCCTCTTAGATGAATTATTTGGGGCAATTTGGAAGAAAAAATCTAGTAAGGGTTTGTGCAATGGTAAGAAGGTGTACAAGTAGTTCTTTATCAATTACATATCTAGGAGAAACTCTATGACATTCTGTCACTATGATCCTTGCACACCATTAAATCTTAGCATATTGAGAAATGTACCTCTGGTTGTACGTGTTCCCTCATCTTGGGATTAATTATCTACTAAAGAAATGTAATTATAAATCCTAGGAAGGTCAAAGAGAGGAGCTACTCTTGTAGTGAGGAGATAAGGATGCAGCGATCATGTGGATTTAGAAATATATGAGGAATCCTCTTGATGTTGAAAACATGGGTTGATGGGGGATGAACACAGGTAGGTGTAGGTGTCATTGGTGTGATGGACAAAGCAATGATTTTGATTGGCCAAATGGGCACCCTCTATCGAATGTAGATAGCATTGATTGGGAACAACCATGGTTATCCAATAGTATATTTTACCTACTGTATGAAACCTAGTAATTTTTTATATATTTAGATGTTTTGAGTCCATGGCTATCATGTTATCTGTATGTAGCAATTAATTGCAATGTCTCTATATGAGGATTGTTGCCGTTAAGATTTTGGTTAAAAATAACATAAGATATGTAAAAGAAAACTAATAACACATCACATTAGGGGAATTATTAAAGTTGTTGTCCTTATCATTTCTAGAATTTGTGCAAAATTCTCTAAAGGTGATTGGAAATTAGACTCCCTCTATCATGATAAAACAACTTAAAATGAATAAGACAAGACAATGGTATCAATATCAGTGTCTTATAAGGAAGAAAATAAGTTCCCTTGGTCATTTCTAAGATGTCCTCCAAGTTCTACAAAGGTTATTGTGAAGACTTCCTAGGTAATAATGAAATGATAATTAATAAGACAAGACAATAACATCAATGCTATAAGGAAAAAGGGAAAGTGGCCCTTATCATTTCCAAATTTTCTCCCAAATTCCTCATAGATAATTTAAAAGATTGTTTAGGTCATTATGAATGACTTAATGAAGAAGACAAATTTGTCTTATAAGGAAAATAGAAAAGCGAACAAAGAAAATGGTATCAATCCTAATGAAAAAGGAAAAGTTGATTGCATGAGCACATACCTAGTTTGTTGACAAAAGCATTCTTTCCTTTGGATTGACAACTCTATGTACCTACTTTGTTGACAAAATAATTCTTTCCTTTGGAGTGAATGACTTAATGAAGAAGATAAATTTGTCTTATAAGGAAAATAGAATTTAGTGAACAAAGAAAATGGTATCAATCCTAATGAAAAAGGAAAAGTTGATCGCATGAGCACAAAACCTACTTTGTTGACAAAAGCATTGTTTGCTTCGGATTGACAACTCTATGTACCTACTTTGTTGACAAAAGAATTATTTCCTTTGGATTGACAACTGTGCGTACCTATTTTGTTGGAAAAAACATTCTTGCCTTTGGATTGACAAATTGACAACTCTATGTACTCATAAAAAAGAATTTATGGTTAAAACAATTTAAAATAAAAAACCATTCAAATAATAAAACCATATCATATAAAATATATATTCAAATAATGAAACCATATCATATAAGATTAATATAAAAAATATGTAGCTAAATTCCTTAAATGTATTGCTAGATTTCATTGAGCATTCTTCATGTAAGACAAGATCTTCTCTCACAACTATTCCACAAGTCAAGTTTGAGAACAATGCAATAAAAATAGAAAAAACTTTTCACAATGTATACATCTCCAGAAACATATTTCAAACTACTCCACATGTTTGAGAACTATGCAATTAAAATAGAAAAAGCTTCTCTATGCATCTTGGAAAACATATTTCAACTCTTCTTTAGAAGATGTATCCACCCTCTATTTCCCTTCACGAACTCGGAAGCATGTTATAGTAATTTTAAAATGATTATGATAAATAAATCTATAGGTAAAGTAAAAATGTAATTCGCTCGCTCGAATCGCTAAATTCCTTAAATGTATTGCTAGATTTCACTGAGCATTCTTCATATAAGACAAGATCTTCTCTCACAACTATTCCACAAGTCTTGAGAACAATGCAATAAAAATAAAAAAAACTTTTCACAATGTATACATCTCCAAAAACATATTTCAAACTACTCCACATGTTTGAGAACTATGCAATTAAAATAGAAAAAGCTTCTCTATGCATCTTGGAAAACATATTTCAACTCTTCTTTAGAAGATGTATCCACCCTCTATTTCCCTTCACGAACTCAGAAGCATGTTATAGTAATTTTAAAATGATTATGATAAATAAATCTATAGGTAAAGTAAAAATGTAATTCACTCGCTCCAATCTTAAAACCACTTTATAATGATTGTATAATTAATAGCGACATCACCAATTCGAACGAAAAGGAATACTACAAATCTTGCTAGAAATAAAACTTAAGCTTCCATGGAATCAACCATAAAGCCCTTAAAATTTCTTGATATGTCACATCCTCAGTCCCTTAAAGTTCCTAAGCTTCCATCAAATCAACCATAGAGCTTACCACTGCCTCACACCCTCAACCCCTTAAAGTTTCTTGATATGTCACACCCCCAACCCCTTAAAGTTTCTTGATATGTATAAATTATAGTTGAAACATACATGTCAATGCCAGCAAGCCACTTCTTGATAGAATTAACAATTAACAATTGATTCCGTAGACCACTAACTGGTTTGCCACAAACAAACTTTCGAGATAGAGTTAATCATGGACAACATAGAAATAATGATCGATTCTGAAGTCACCACGACTGGGCTTCAAATGCTGCCTACTGAATTATTTAATACGTCGCCTTTCTTTCAACGAAATTTTGTTGTTCTTCATTCATTACGGATTTAATACGTCGCCTTTCTTTGAACGGATTTTTGTTTCGGAGTGTGTTCCGAGTTTCATCTTTCTGAAGCTAAATTTACAACAAAGTCTTCGACCTTCGACCTTCGATGCCTTGACACCTCCATTTATATGACGGGGCAAATAACAATGAACGCATTGTAGATCTGAGAGTCCGGAAAAGAGAGAGAGAGAAATGGATCAAGGTGTTGTTTCCATGTTGAAGCTTCTTTGGTTTGTAATCATGACAACTGCAATAGCACTGGATACTGCAACCGCAGCTACTGTTAGCTCTTCAATGAAGAAGCCGTATAATCATTTGGCTTTATACCGCATACTCGATGAGAGCACTTCTCTTCAACTGGATGATGATGATTTTGCTTTGAACCATGTTGAACGCAAGCTCGGGGAAACTCAATTCCCATCACCCATGGACGCACTTCGCGATAGAAGGGACGTGGAGGCGCTTTTGTCCTTCAGAAACGCGGTCAAATTGGATACATATGGATCCCTGCTCAACTGGACGGCACAAAACTCAGAGACAGTGTGCTCCTGGAATGGAATCCGCTGCAGAAAGGGCACCAATAGAGTGGTTGCCATAACACTTCCTGGCTTCGGACTGGAAGGTAGTCTCTCACCATCTGTCGGTAACCTTTCATTATTACGCAGTTTGAATCTTTCTGGTAATAATATCACAGGAACAATTCCACCGGAGCTTGGAAAGCTTAAAGCGCTGGGATTACTCGACCTTAGCTTTAATATGCTTTGAGGTCCTATTCCAAGATCACTGTGTAATTGTACGGGTCTTCAGTGGATCCGACTTTCAGTAAACAACTTGACGGGGACTATACCAACAGAATTCGGCCGTCTTGTCAAGTTGGAACATCTCCGCTTGACGGAAAATTATCTTACTGGAAATATTCCACCTTCTCTGAGCAACTGCACCTCTCTCCAAGGGGTGTCCATTGTACAGAACAATCTGACTGGCCCAATTCTCTGAGCAACTTGCACTACTTGGCTCTAGAGTCCAACAACTTGGATGGCAATATTCCAACTTCTCTCAGCAACTGTACCTCTCTCCAAGACGTGTCCATTGGACACAACAATCTGACTGGTCTCCAGTCCAACCAGTTGGATGGCTTCATTCCTCCATCTCTCGGAAACTGCTCGTCACTCGAGATTTTATTTGTTGGGGATAACTCCGCAATGTCAGGCAGTATACCGCGTGAATTGGGTAAGTTAAGAGAGCTTTTTCAATTGTCTATTTATGGTCCAAGTAATATTTCAGGCCCCATCCCTTCAGAAATAGGGAACTGCAGCAAACTTGTTTGGTTGGATTTAGGATATAACAAAATTCAGGGTAACATTCCCATCAATATATTTGGTCTTCCCCTCTCCACCTTAAGTCTCGCTGGAAATAAGTTGTTCAGAATAATCCCAGAAGCCATTGGCAATTTAAGTGACTAGAGTTACCTAGACTTTCGTAGAGGTAATTTTTCTAGCATACCTAAATCCATTGCCAAATTGACTCAATTATCCGAGCTACATTTAGAGTTCAATCACTTCACAGGTGGCATACCTGAAGCACTTGCCAACTTAACCAAACTGACCACATTATGGCAGGGTGGAAATCCATTATATGGCAGCATTCCCAAATTCATTACTAAAATGACTCAATTATCTATCCTAAATTTTGGTACAACTAAGTTACATGGTAGTATACCAAAGGATATTGTTAATTTGAACATGCTTGAAGAACTTTATCTGGATAACAACTATTTATCAGGTAGCATACCTGAGGGTATTGGCAATTTGAGCAAGCTTCAAATCCTTTATTTGCATAACAACAATCTTACAGGTACAATTCCCAAGGGTATTGGCAATTTGAGCAAGCTTCAAATCCTTTATCTGAATAACAACAGTCTTACAGGTACAATTCCCACGGGTATTGGAGAATGTGTAGCACTTCAAGAGTTAGATTTATCTGAAAACAAGTTGAATGGAATTATTCCTAACTCTCTAGGCAAGTGCAAGTGTATGATGGTTTTGATACTGACAAACAACTCATTGTCAGGTAGAATACCGGTGACTTTAAATAATTGTGCAGCTCTATAGAGGTTGAAGGTGTCTGAAAACAAACTTAGTGGAACATTGGACATAGGCTTTGCAGTTTCTATGAAAGTTCTGTCCGCTCATTCTAACAACTTCTTTGGAATTGTCCCTGCATCTTTGGCTCGTTGTACCCAACTTCAGCTATTGGATTTAAGCAAAAATAAATCGATTGGTGAGCTTCCTCATTACTTGTCATATTTTTATGACTTAAGAGTTTTAAGTCTTGGTTATAATAAGCTCCATGGTTTTATTCCTCAATGGATTACAAACCTCACCGAGTTGCAGGTGTTGGATCTATCCAACAATATGTTCTATGGAAGAATTCCATCAAATCTTCAAACACTCAAGGGATTCAGAATTCTTGGGTCTTCCCAACTCAGTGGGAATACACTATATGAGGATATGAAGATTGTAATGAAAGGATTTGAGTATACTCTGACATATCTGCTAGCAGCAAACACCATATTTGACTTGTCTAGCAACAATCTTATCAAAGAAATACCTCCAATCATAGGAAATCTCAGTGGTCTACGACTACTGAATTTATCTAGAAATCTATTGGAAGGACATATCCCTGCATCTCTTAGTGAGATATCTACTTTGGAGCAATTGGACTTGTCCGAAAATAATTTAAGTGGAAAGATTCCTCAAGAGCTCTCTATCTTAACCAAGTTGGCATATATGGACATTTCATGCAATGGGCTCTGTGGTAGAATTCCAAAAGGAACACAATTTGACACTTTTAGTGAGTCGTCATTTGAAGGGAACAAATGCTTATGCGGCTATCCCTTACAACTATGCAATGAAACACAAAGCAATAACAAAGCAGCATGCATTGCCTTTAGTAAAGGACAAGGATGGTTAAGTCATGTAAATGAATATGTCTCATTGATTGCATTGGGGTTGGGATTCATAATTGGATTCAGTGGAGTTGTAAGTGTGATTATATTGTGGGATCGTGCTAGGAATTGGGTAATTCCCTCCAAAATAAAACCATATTTTGGAGTGTACCGATTTCCTAAGTAACTTGAAGGTTTATTTTATCTCCACCAAAGGATTAAAATAGTCATGGACATTGTTAGATCTTAACCATGGCATTCATCTCATAAAGTTCAATAGATTATTCTTAAGAAAGAAAAATGTAATATTAAGAATATGTATTCAATAAATTATATTTGAGTATCATAAATGCCTTCTCTGTATTTTTATATTCTAAGATTAAAGATATTCCAAATTTAAATTTTTACTAATTTATCATTAAATTTCCATTTTATATTTAATTAATTTAATTATATATTTATGCACTAACATTCAAAATTATAACTTCATTTAAATAATGTATTACCATTTTAGACCCAAATAGTGTGCCATCCTAGACCTTCAAAATGAGCAGTAACATCCTCTTTGAATGCAATATCAGTGTCACCATCTATAGATATGTGGTTGTCATTATAGAAAGCAATCAGCTTGCCAAGGCCTCAATCTCCAGCAAGCGAGTAGGCCTCGTTGGAAACACAATTTAGAGATATTTGAGATAATTAAGAGCGTGAAATAAGTAATTGTTTATTGATGCTATTAATCCAAAAGGTTCAAACTATATGCAACTTTCGAATCGAGAAACTCAAAAGCGATATTATTGGCTTGCTATTTCTACCCACGACATTTCTTAGCAAGTGCCCAAATAACTGCATTAGCAATTCCTTGACCAAGTGGTCCTACAGCAGGTCATAAACATACCTAAAATTTATTCATCTTTCATTAATGAAGCAACTGTGACATTGAGAAAGTAAACAACCTGCACTTATGGTCAATGTTTTTCTAATCCCAATAAAAATATTCAGTTAATGCTCTTCAAGCTTAAAAATAATGATGAATTTAACTTTTACCACAAATGTTATTCCGAATTTGTTAACTGATAAAAATGTTATTCCGAATTTGTTAAAATGTTAGTTACAGTTTTTTTAAGCTAGTTACTTATTCATATGTTGACATATAAATCAGTTTAATTTTTTTTTATTTTAATTTATTAAGTTCTTAAAAGATTTAAAGATTAAAATTTTGTGCATGGTAAAATTTAAGGATTCACAATTTTTTTCAAAGTGTGAAAAGTTAAATTTGGTCCCTACAATTTTCTTTGTTTTTATGTAATTTTAAAAAAAATTGTATCTTTAATAATTTGATTTCTTAATAGATCTAAGATAAAAATAAATCTAACTTATCACTTGTAATATAATTTTTTTTTTTTAAATTAAAAAGTTGAAATATCAAAATTACATTAAGCTATAACACGTCTTCCCATAGTTATACAAAATTCACAGCATTGAGAGGATCATTCTCGAAATTTAATTTGAATTTTGGGGTATTTGTGCTTGAGAGACATAGTATTCACACTAAAACTAGTTCAAAATTTACAACATTGTTTATATGTGCTTTAAGGGAATTGTTATGAATCGCAACCAGAAGTGATTGATTATATTTTCATATTTTATTCATTTGCATTTTAGAGGATTCCATTTGTAGATTTTCTTAGCATTGACCTCATAATAGTCCTGAGATCAACATTCATTTCTTTGCATGGTCAATGAACATATAAAGTTTGAAGGAATATAAAGTTTGAAGGAATTATAAGCACACCCCAACTTAAGGATGTTATTGAGATTAATTAGTATGTGAACTTTTTAGGGAAAAATATTGATCTAACTCCCTTGTTTTGTTCTTTTTCTTATATTGGCAAATCTTGTAACACAAAATTGTTATTTTATCTAATTTAAAAAAATTTCCTCGATACATTAATATTCATTTTTTAAAAATGTTTTAAGATAAAAAGTTAATTGAAAGTCAATTAGGTTTGACTTTGAATGGATTGGTAGTACTCTAAGCATACTTTCCTATCCACTATTCTTTAAGCTCCTCTTCTCAAAATAGTTCCTAGCATATGAATCCTGGCCACTGCACAACGACATGTTTCTCCCTTCCACTAATAATAGATATGACCATCTTTACGTTTACAAATGTTACTCAAAGCTTGTAACTGAGATGGTGCAGTTGTTTATAGAACTAAAAGGGGAAATAGCATGACCAAGAGAAGGTATGAGTGAAATGGAAGGACTTAAAGGACTCAAGTTGATGCATGTCAAACTTCACAGTGGACATCCATTTTCTTGTATAAATGGTTTTTTTGGGCCTCTCATTTCTTTAATGAGCATTATCCCTCATAACAAAGCTCCCAAATGATATGAGAGATCTTGCACTTTTAGAGATGAATGAATGGGAAATATGCTTGTAATTCTCAATATATCTTTCAGCATCATGAGTGAAGAAGTAAATCATGCTACAAAATAATACAATTAAGGCTCTAAAACATACAATTCCAATTACTAAGAAAAGGCCCCATAATCTATCCATGCTAAAATTATTGGATTTAACTTGGCTTCTCTGTTTATCACATGTATCCCTTTTCCACCACTAATTGTTCATTCTCTAAAGTTCACCATTCTCAGAGATGGCAATAATAGTTGTGGTCATAGTGGGTGAGGAGTTATTTGGAAAAACATGTCAATAACATATATCGTGTCATGGTATTTTCCTCTTCCATTTTTTCTGACTAATGCTTATGCAAATGCCTCTCAAAGAATTTAACCCTCTTTGCCCAACTTGGGATAAGTGGCATTCATACTACTCCTCTTTGAGACATCTATATTGGAAAGAAGGGAAAGTATGGTCCTTTAATTCATTATAACCAAAAACATGCAATCCCACTTAGCATAAATTGGAATCTTAGAGTATAAAATCTCAATTTCATTAAGCTTAGAATTCCAAGTGAGAATTTGGACTTACAACATGTTTCAAAAGTGTGACTATTGGTTTTCTGTAGTGTGATTATCGATTTTCATAAGTGTGAATTATTGGTTTCTAGAATTGCGATCGGTTCTATAAGTGTGATGATTGGTTTCCAAAAGTATAAGTAATGATCTTTTAAAGTGTCATTATTGACTTCCAGTGGTGTCAATACTGGTTTCCAATGTTGTGATTATCAATTTCCAAAAAAATCATTATCATTTTAAAAGATTACTCATAATAAATGTAATTACTCTAACCATTGGATTTTGTGACTGCAAGATATCTTTTTTAATATTCACATAATTAATCCCATTACAATGATGTTGGCATGGGATAAGTTCGCAGGAAGTGTGGAAGCCGACAGGTGCGAAAGGGTCAATCCGTGAAAGAAGGACCATTCGCAGAGTTCGCAGAAGCACGAGAATAGTTAAATTAGTTAGAATTGGTCATGTGGACCGTTTTGTAACCAAATAGAAGCATATAAATAGAGTAGGATTGTAAGCCTAAGGGCATCCAGTTTTTGGGGATTCATTCTATCTTTTGATCTATTTTGTATCTGCGACATGATGTATTGACTATTTCTGCGAGGTTCATTCCACAGGGTTTAATGAATGCATGAAGATGTTCGATTATGGTGCAATCTCTGTCTCTATCTTTATGCGATGATGAATGTGAATGTTTGGTATGCTTGATGCGAATATGCTATGGGTTTAAGAATTACTGTTGATGCGAATAAGTAGATTGAATATGTTGTTCGAATATTTGTTATCTGTTAAAATCTACGAATGACTTAATGTGCGAATGGTGATTTGATAATATGTTGCGAAAGTTATAATCTCTAGTTTCTACAAGGGTAATGTGTGTTGGAAGCATATCCTCAAATCCACTGCGGAAAATTGGTTCCTGCAGCCCCCTTATCCATCTCGGGTGAGACTGCGCTTGCTCCACAAGTGTTGCTAGAAATGGTTACACCTTTCCGTGCTAGTGTGTAAGGGAGTTTGGGTTGGTAGTTTGTTGACGACAGTGCGAAGTGAACCCCTATCGATAGAGGCTGCGTCAACAAATGGTTATGTTGCCGGGACCTTGAGGAAGAAAAGAAGAGGATAAGCTATGGTATCTGACAAAACCGGATCTCCAAAAGTGGTTTGATAAGAAGGCGTAGGAATTCACAGGAAGCAAGAAGTGAGACCCTAAACAAACAACAACTAGTTGGCCGCAGAAATACATTTATTCAGATATCCACAAGATATTCTTCTGTGAATTCCTAGTGTTGCTGAATGAGTGGCTAGCGCAGTTGACGTTCCGAAAGAATCACTGCCAGAAGACTGAACCCGAGTGTTGGATCCCAGATTTGATCCGACAACTGAAGCAAGTCGATAACAAGGTATCGTGAGCTGTTGATTTTTGGGTGGATAGTATCCTCGAGGGATACGTAACTAAGTTCGCAGTAGACACTATCAAGTCATATAGTGACGCAAAGAGGAACTTCTTCAAGGGACCGAGAGGAAGGTTCTTGTCATTGTTAAAACTGTGGATTAAGATGCTTGTTTGCGAAAAGGGAATATTGAGGATGTCTTCTGCTGAATAGAAAAATCAGTGTGCAGAGATTGAGGGTATCGCGGGAATGCGTATCTGACAAAAAGATGTGGGGTATATGGAAATAAGCGACGATGAGTATCTAAGGGAGGCTTACGAAGAGTGTGTTACCTTGATGAGTGGAGCAATATTCCGACGTCTTGAGAAGAAGAGGAGGACTGAGAGAGAGTCTCTTGAGAGGACCAGAACGAAGGACTGTGAAACAGGACCACAAGGGAGGAAGCTACCTTATTGCGAAAGAGACATTGACCAGGCTACCCCAGAAGCAAAAGAAGGACAGATCGTAAGTTACAACATACCTTCAACCCTGTGCACTACTCCAAATTTTATAGGAGGAAATATAAACTACTCGCAGAGTTGCCCTACGTGCAACGGTAAGAGTAGCACTTCAGTAAACAATAGTAGTAGCAACATTAGGATGGAAGACGAGGTGGAGATGCCTACTTTTCAGGGGAACAGGACCGAGGATCCCAAACAATATTGGTTCATATGTGAAGCAGTCTGGACTGTGAAACAGGTCTAGGACGAAGCCATAAAAATGGGACAGATAGCGATGACCCTTAAGGGATGGGTGTTAGACTAGTTCATGAAGTTTACAAGGATTCTGACGGGAACACCAGCCAAGACATTGGTGCAGGTCAGAATGGTGATGATTGCTGAATTTAAAAAGTCAAAATCAGAGTCACAGTATGTTACTAAGCTCAAGGAGATTAAGCAATTCCCAAATGAGACGGTGTGGGAATTTGATCAACGGTACAAGACGTTGATAGCCAAAGTGAGCTTTTTGATAAATGAGTTGCAACAAAAAGAGTGGTTCCTCGCAAGACTGGTACTGCATATCCGTGGAACACTGATGTAACAAAAAGTAATGACACAGGTGGAAGCATTAGAGATTGCGATGAAGCTGGAGGCTTCACCAATTGGCAAAGCAGGGATAGGAATGGATAGATTCTAGGTGCAATTGGCCAATATAACACTTCAATTGGAGGATATCAAGAAGGGAAAGGAAACCCGCAGAGACATATGGTGCACCAGGTGCAAAGATGAGGGACACCATAAGGAAAATTTCCCAGAGTTCCGTGAGTATTTGTAGTTGGGGGCACCAAACCCCCTTCGTCAAGGAGGCATGTTGTGGTGTCCTATCTGTCAGACTAGAGGGCATCAACTAGAGGAATGTGTATATATGAAAAATATGGTTTCGAAGCCAGCAAACTTGTACTACAAATTATGTCAATCGGTTGTCCATGATGAGAAGGACTGTAGGGCCTATGAAGTGCTGCAAGATCAAAAAAATGACACATATTTTATGAAGGGAGAAGAGCAACCAGCGGTCCAGCAGCAACCAATGGTGCAGCCAGCCACAACCACAATTCAACCAACCATAGGAATACGATTACGGGCAATATGGGAACCCACAGTATCCGCCACCGTCGTATGGCTAGCCACAATATGAGAAGCCATAGTATCAGCAACCACAGTACAGGCAGCCAAAGTATCAACCATATGGGCCACCACGCGAAGGTTTTAGGGAGAGGATTCCGCGGAGGCTGAGGCACCGATATGGGATGTGGAGGAGCTTTTGAATGGGGAAGAGGGCCGATCATCTGTTACATATGTGGACAACAAGGGCACTACTAGAGGGATTGACCAAACCTAGCGCCGCAGTGTAGTTATTGCAGTGCTATAGATCACAGCGTAGAGGACTACCCTCAGCTCATTGCGAAATGGCAGACTAAGAATCCATCCCAGAACCAGAACCAAAATAATCAGAATGCACCATCAGTCGTGCAGATGATATCGACGGAGGTTAAAAGTAGCCATGCGACGACTGGAATAGTTACACGGTGAGGAGCAGTGACAGGAGGTGACAGGTCAAACATCAATGTTCGAACAACACAAACACAGTGGAAGCTGGTCACCTTTGACATGGAAGCCGAAAGGGACGTCTTCTTGAAGGAACATGAGGTAATGAGGAATAGGAGGCAGCTACCTCTTCAGGAAGAAATCTATGATATGCCAGGGACGTTCAACTCAACAAAGTCATGGAGGAAGGAAAACACTCTAAAGGCCTTCTTGGAAAGTTTCTTGGAATTGGCGAAGGACCCAGACGCACTGGAAGAAATGGCTGGTCTACTGCATCGACAGAAAGGTGCACTTCAGGAACAGAAGGTTAATCGCATACATAAGAAGAAGACGGGAAGGGAGATGTGGATGTCGGCACAAATTGGAGCATTTGATGTCGAATCCATCATTCTGGATTTGGGTTCGGATGTGAATATTTTGACCAAGCAGACATGGGAGACAATGGGAAAGTCGCAGATGACCTGGTCACCAGTACAGCTAAGACTAACAAATCAGAGTAAGGTCACTACGCTTGGTCGAGTATGTCAACTCCCAGTCGAAATTGAGGGGCTTAGGATGTATGTTGATTTTGATGTCATTGAAATCATGGATGACACCAGTCCCTATCTGGTACTGCTGGGGATAAACTGGGCCATGGAAAACCAAGCGATTATCAATTTTAAGAAGAGGACGATGTCATTCGAGAATCGTGAGATGAGAGTCATCGCAACACTAGATCCCGTGGAAGGGCTGCACTATGCAGAACCAACAAGAGACTAGTTTCTGGAAGGGTGGGACAGTTTGTATAACATATTTGAGGATTATGTTAATCCCACCGTGGATGGAGAATTAGGATGGCGTAGCGCCAACTCGGCATCATTAGATTCAGATGAGGCCCTCAAAAATTGGCAGAACTGATTACATGAAGTATCCTTTAGAAGATGTGCACGGGTAACGCAATCATTGTGAAGGGTAGCCACCGAGGAATACATGTTACCTACATATGAGGGATTTAATAACTTGAGCAAGTTTTCCATGGAGTTTGAGGAAAAAGTGGCAAAACTGCATCGTCTACTGGCCTTGGAGGAAGCCTTGAAGGCTATCCTACGCGATGGTGGGTGGCACACTAATCAAACATCACAACTTGTCCACTATGTCGATGCCTCATGGAGGTTCGGTTCGGTGAAGCTGTGGGGTATGACCAAATGAGGTATGAAGGATGAGGTGACCCGGAGGAGCATCTGAATGCTTGTCAACACCAATGGGGATCGAGATCAAAGCAGGAGTGGGTACATGCATTCATACACACGTTGGATAAAGTACTGCGGAGCTGGTATGTCGTAGCAAAACTGCGACGTGGGATAACATCTTGGGAACAACTTACCATTGGCTTCAGCCAGTCGTTTTCTTTCTCATATGAAAACCCCTTCATCCACACTGTGCTACAGGTGATCAACGGAAAGATATTTGAGGCAGTACTGATAGGACAACCAATGGCACTTCATTGGACTGTGACATTCTCAAAGATGAAGGGAATCTATGGAGACTTAGGGAAATGAAGATCCCCCTGAAACCTGATGTGAAGCCAGTCAAGCAATGGCCCTATCTATTGAATCCGAGATACAAGAAACATGTGCAAGCTGAAATTGAAAGAATGCTAGAGGACGACATTATAGAAACAGTGGAAGAATCAGAATGGATCAGCCCGATGGTCATCCAGGACAAGAAAACTAGCGAAGTACAAATATGCATCGACTTGAGGAAGTTTAATGATGCCTCCCTAGATGATCTGTTCCCGACCCCATTCACAGATGAGGTGCTCGAAGGAGTAGATTGTCAGGAGATATATTCATTTACGGATGGATTTTCTAGCTACCACCAAATCAAGATCACGAAAGAAGATTGACACAAGACTACATTCATCACAGAGTGGGGATGTTTTTAGTACACAGTGATGTCGTTCGGATTGAAGAATGCTCCAATAATTTTTTCCAGACTATTGGTTGTGGCGTTCAAAGGCTATATTCATAAGTTTCTTGCCGTCTATATGGACAGCTGGACAACATATGGATTAGTCAAGGATCATGTTGTGAAGTTAAGACTAATGTTGGAGTGATGCCGACAACACCAAATTTCCCTGAACCTCAAGAAGTGTATCTTTTGTGCTCTGTTCAGAATCTTGTTAGGACACTATGTCTGCAGAGAAGGAATGTTGGTAGATCTGATGAAGATTACCATCATCATTGAAATCCTACCACCAACGACAGTTAAGCAACTACGAGTGACGTTGGGACATAGAGGCTACTACAGGAAATTCATTAGAGGATATGCAGCCATTACGGCACCCACGGAGAAGTTATTAAAGAAGGGTGATAAGTTTGAGTGGAGAGAGGAATGTTAAAAAATCCTAGACATATTGAAAGCGAATATGGTCGCAGCACCCATCCTCGCATTTCCGGATTGGACAAAGGAATTTCACGTGCATGTCGATGTGTCGTCAGTCGCACTAGGTGTTATCTTGGCCCTACCAGGAACAGGCGACATCAACCACCTGATAGCCTTTGCAAGTAGAAAGATGTCTACTACAGAGAAGAACTATAAAACCACTGAGCAGGAAGGGTTGGCAATGGTCTATGCTTTGCAGAAATTTCGACATTACCTCTTAAGGGGGCACTTCAAGATGTTAACAAATCATTCCGCTCTAAAATACTTGGTGAACAAGCCTGTGTTGGGGGGGAATATTTGTCGTTGGTTGTTACTATTTCAGGAGTTTGATTTTGAGATCATCGTAAAGCTGGGACGATTGAACGTGGAACTTGATCACCTTTCACGGATAGAGTCAGGGGAAGAACCAAGCAGCATCAACGAAGGATTACCGGATGCTCAGTTATTTAGGGTTGGCATGATTGATAACCACTATGAGCAAATCATTCAATTTTTAGCAACAGGGAAGGCGGTGGTTAAGTTCACTACCAATCAAAAGAAGCAGCTAGTTGTCTGAGCTGCAGAATTCCATTTAATTGTAGGGGAATTGTACACAATGGGCCCAGGTGAGATTCTTCGACGATATGTCCTTCCGCATGAACAAGAGAGGATTCTGTCGGAAGCTCATGATGGGATTGCTAGGGGACATTATTGCGGGTGAGCAACTACTAGGAAGATCCTTCGACTAGGGATATGGTGGCCAACCTTGCATGGTGATGTTGTAGACTATGCAAAGAGTTGCGACATATTTCAATGAACCGGGAAGCCCTCACGAAGGGATGAAATGCCACTAGTACCACAAGTGACGCAATGAGATCTGCTACTGGAACCGGGTAAGCTCGATCTCTAACTGTATATAGGTAAGGATAAACTTAGTAAACTGCCTTTTCCCTATATTCTTATTGGCTCTGCTTTCTATACTCGGTAAACATCTAGCTTTGTTACTAGATAAATATCTGCTCCCTACCCTTGCTCTTAGTGCGGATACCTATGCCTATGCCTCCTCCCTTGCAGGTTCTATATATGGATATGCAATTGGATAATCCGCGTATGGATTTCGATTTTTATACTGAATTACTAGGTCACAATATATAACTAATAGCGGTTCTGTCTTAGCCGGTGAATCTCCAACTGGAATATTTTCATTTGGATTCGGATCGCTACGGGTACTTTTGGGTTCGGAATTGGATTTAGCTTTTGGGGTGGATCAACTTTAACTGCCTTTGCTCGGTCAACGTCAACTTATGGCTCTCGGTCAGCTAAATCCGCTCCTGGATATGGAATTGCATCTCGATCTGACTCAGATGCTAGCTTATATGCGTATCTATCCGCGGGCACTGAATCTGCATCTGCCTTTCCCATAGCGCCCGCCTCTGCCTTTGGTTGGTGCTTTATTCGTTGACTGTAGCACTAGCTGTGATGCTATCACTTGGTAAACTGTATTTGTGACTAGAGGGTATGGACTTGGAACAGAGCAAAGGGAAGCTGGTTCATCGACTAGATCAAAGTAAACACGTGAAACAACTTATGCTTCACCGACTGCTTCATCTACTTCTGCGTCTATATATATATGATGCTATCTATGGCACTATACCTTGATCCAATATGGCATAATCTGGGTCTCGCTCACAAAGGTCAGCAGAAACTGGGACTGGGTCATCTACTGCTGGGTATAAAACTGCGGGATCAACTGCAGGCCTTTGACAAATGGGAAGTTGATTTTGTGGGACCCATCAACCCACCTGGGAATAGAACAGGGTCACGCTACATCATCACTACGACGGGATACCTGACACGTTGGGTAGAAGCTACACTAGTAAGAGATTGTTCCGCCATGACTACAACACAGTTCCTATTCAACAATGCGGTCAACAGGTTTGGGTGACCAAAAGTGTTGTTGAGTGACCAAGGGATGCACTTTGTTAACCAACCAGTTACAACAATGACAGAAGAATTTCAGATCTAGTACAAGAAGAGTACTCCTTACCACCCTCAGGCAGATGGGATAGTTGAGGTGTTTAACAAGGTATTGGAGCATGCACTCACCAAGGTGTGCAACGCGAAACGCGACGAATGGGACTTAAAAATTACAGTGGTCCTTTGTGTGTATCGCACCACATGCAAACGACTGGCTGGCCAGACTCCATTTAAGCTCCTTTACGACCAAGAAGCAGTTATGCCAATGGAGTTCATTGTACCAAGCTTGTGCATCGCAGCAGCGACAGGGATGAGTGATGATGGTACAATGGAGGAATGGTTGGCACAACTGATACACCTCAATGAAGATCGATTCATTGCAGGGTTCCATCAGAAAGTGGAAAAAGACCGATAGAAGGCGTGGGATGAATGCCATGTCAAATCGAAGCACTTTCAGAATGGGGATACAGTTCTGTTGTATGACAGTAAGTTTGCGAAACACTTGGGTAAGTTGCAAATGCACTAGTTAGGACCATACATCATAACGTTTGTCACCGACGGAGGTGCGATGCAGTTACAAAGTTTGGATGGAGTATTGTTACCTAAATTAGTCAATGGGAATAGGTTGAAACCCTATTGCCATGATCCAACATAGAGCTGCTGAGCACCAGAGGTGCAAAAAAAAAAAATGGTCATAATGACAAAAATGGAAGCATGCTAGATGCTCGCACCATTGGCACGCGAAAATGGAAGCATGGCCAGCTGGGCTGCGGTCGATGCTTCCCACGATTAGCATGTGAGGAGTCAATTCCTCCCATGAGCACTGCAAATTAGCCTCACCAGAATACAATGGAAATATATGATGACAGGATCAGAGGATTATGCGCAAGGATTTGCCAATGATTTTAGAGTCAAGCGTCAAGGACACAACGAATAAGCAAAAAAGCAAGCACGAGAAGCTAGCTGAGTAAGGAAGTATACATCAGTCGAGAGGAACCCATGTTGCACATTGGTCTAGAAGAGAGTTACGTTAGGAATTCCAAGGAAGCTGTGGCAATTATCCGTTTCATTTCATGTGGAAGCACCCCAGGGGTGTTGAGGGCCAGAATGATGAGTGTGCATGAACAACCACAGAAGGCAGCGGCGTGGATACTCGAGAGGAATAGAGATGAGGTCTCAACCGAGATGTCTAAGAGCGTAGTGACACTTAGAAGATCTGTGGTCTCTGTGACCACCAGAATGCCAGGGGCAGTGGCCACCTAGCCCCAGTAGGAGGCAATCCAGGGTGTGAAACAGATGTGCCAGAGCAGTAGGCCTATTTCCCACCCTGGCGACGTCGATTAATTTATTCCTAGTCTCGAACGAGTGTGGAGTGAGCCAGCAAATGCTGAAGAGGTAGATGATCAAGTTTTCCAGAGACTGGAGGATGAGATCAAGAAGTACATGACAATGTACAAGAGATCGATGAGAGAAGTTGAGAAGTACACAGCAACGAGCTCCAGACGACAAGAAAAGTTTCAAAAGTAGAGCATAGTGAATGATGAGTACCAACCAGCAGTTTCCAGCTACGGTGGCTCGAGCATGAGCCACAAGTTTGTTTTGGGGGCCTGTTGGCATGGGATAAGTCTACAAGAAGTGCGGAAGCTGACAGGTGCAAAAGGGTTAATCCGTGAAAGAAGGACCATTCACGGAAGCACAAGAATAGTTAAATTAGTTAGAATTGGTCATGTGGAACGTTTTGTAACCGAATAGAAGCATATAAATAGAGTAGGATTGTAATCATAAGGGCATCCAAGTTTTGGGGATTCATTCAATCTTTTGATCTGTTTTGTATATGCGACATGGTGTATTGACTGTTTCTGCGAGGTTCATTCCACAGGGTTTAATGAATGAATGAAGATGTTCGATTATGGTGCAATCTCTGTCTCTATATTTATGCGATGATGAATGTGAATGTTTGGTTTAATATGCTTGATGCGAATATGCTATGGGTTTAAGAATTACTGTTGATGAGAATAAGTAGATTGAATATGTTGTTTGAATATTTGTTATTTGTTGAAATCTGCGAATGACTTAATGTGCGAATGGTGATTTGATAATATGTTGCAGAAGTTATAATCTCTGGTTTATACAAGGGTAATGTGTGTTGGAAGCATATCCTCAACTCCACTGCGAAAACTTGGTTCCTACAGCCCCCTTATCCATCTCGGGTGAGACTGCACTTGCTCTGCAAGTGTTGCTGGAAAGGGTTACACCTTTCTGGGCCAGTGTGTAAGGGATTTTGGGTTGGTAGTTTGTTGACGACAGTGCAAAGGGAACCCCTGTCCATAGACACTATGTCAACAAATGACAAAGTATCTTGTATAGTGAGAAAGGACACATTCTCTTTCTTCTCATCACCAAGGTTCCAAAATTGTAATTCCACTCACATGAATTACTAAATTTTGAGAAAGGGAATGTGGTCTTTCTCCTCATCATCCCAATGCCCACATTTTGACATATGGTAGGTTATATGTCTCCTCATATGGGGGTTTACTTTCAAGGAATCTATCAGAGTACAAGGTTGAAGATTGGTGGTCGACCGTCGGGGAATCTATCGGATTTTAAGGTCAATGATCAGTGGTCAAGTGTCGGGGAATCTATATGGCAGGTTCTATGAACATGAAATTTGATGCAATGAAAAAATAACCAAGGGTCCATTAGTGATGACCAAGTGCTTAGGTGTAAAGGAACTAAGCCTGAAATTGCATATCATCCCATGGAAAGAACAATCTATGGCCAATAGGAATAACACATCATGAAATAACATGGAAGATAAAGCAAGCATGATGAGTCATTTCCACAAAACTGCTAGGGCACATGGTAGATTCGAATTGACAATGACTCCCAAATTAGAGTTTTGAAACCACATTGGGGAAGAGGCATTACCACCCAGCCTTAAAGAATGGAAAACAAGAAATCCAAATAACCAAGGGAGCATTGGTGATGACCAAGTGCTTAGGTGTAAAGGAACTAGGCCTGAACATGCATATCATCCCATTGAAAGAACAATCTATGGCCAATAGGAATAACACATCATGAAATATCATGGAAGATAAAGCAAGCATGACGAGTCATTTCCATGAAACTGCTAGGGCACATGGTAGATTCGAATTGACAATGACTCCCAAATTAGAGTTTTGAAACCACTTTGGGGAAGAGGCATTACAACCCAGCCTTAAATAATGGAAAACAAGAAATCCAAATATATCTGCATGCGCTGCCTTGACTCGTAAATAATAGCCGACCTAATGAACTAGGAATAAGTTCAATTGGATATAGAAAGTTCTTAGAGGGATCCAAAAAATCAAAGATAGAAGTAGGCGTTAAGAGATCAGATGAAGAGACACATGAGGATATGGAAATTGATGAGCCAGAGATAGGTTCCCTATGGAAGAAAGATAGAACAAGAGCATAATCAAGAGGTGAGCTTGCCATGGTAGAACATGCACATGGTGAGGAATTAGTGAGTGAAGTGGAAACAACATTAGATTTTCCTCAAACTAGCATCAATATGCCTTGTTTCAGTATAACTCATTATCCCTCACTAGTTTTTGGACCAGCTCAGACATCGGGCTTGTTGATCTCTGACCTTGTCTAAAGGGTAAGAGTCAAATTCTTAGGATGGTCTAAAATGGAAATTGAGATATTCCATATGTGTTTATAGAGGTGGTAATTCTCTTTTCTTACTTAGATAAAGAAGATTAAATAAATTGCATTACCAGAATCGACCAGATGGTATAATAAACAAATTCTTTTCTTCCACTATGTATTTCGTATCTATTTTCGATGGATGAAAATTCTATTGATATATTGAAAGCACTGAGTAGCAAGATTTGCACCATGTTTATAGCACGGATATACATGTACATTGGGTATTGTGATTAGAAATGATACTTTATGTTAATATGACCTCCGTTCCTTCATCTATGTTCATGGATTAATAGTAATTGATGGTTTTGGGAGTTGTTTGATTATATGAATGTATTGGATGCCATTGTCAAGCATTAACCAAGAATGATTTTCTTTTTTTCTAAACTACTTAGTTCACCTTCACCTTTCCCTAGCATAGTCCAAATTGAGCCTTGGAACATCTCAGGGGAATTGACAACATTCGTAAGGAATTAAGATGCAAGAAGACCCATCCTCAATATTTCTTGCTTTACTACAACCAAAATTATACATGTGATGAAATAAAAACCCATATCTCATTTTCAATTGATAAATAAATCATATTACAAATTGTTTTCCTAGTATGGCAATAGAGTGATTTGGAGAGAAATTACATCTCAGATAAAGAGAAATAGGCTTGTTATATTTCTTCAAACATAGCAAGAATGCCTAATTTATCATCACATAGATTTGATTCCCACTTGTTGTTGGTATATATTAATGGCCATATGTTCCTTTTCATTTATTTTTACCTTGCCTTCCTTTGCATCCGCTCATAACTTCCAGGCCCATATTATACTATCCATATCAATGATATCATCTTTATCTCATCCAACTATCCACTTTTTAGTGTTTTTATCCTAGCATGAATATCCTCCATTGGGTTTCCACCATTGTACTAAAACCTAGTGTGTCTCCATACCAGCCATGTCTTTGTAGACATCATCTAATGCCCTCCCTATGGCATATTGGCTTACTATCACTTGATCGCACAATGAGATTATGACCATTCTTCACATCTTTTCATGGATCAAATTCTTTTGTAGCCTTGATGTAGGAAGGACCCACATATATTTCATATTTAGTAAGGACTCTTTGACCCAAGTAATCCTTGATGAGATAAGGTTGTTGTTGAATATCATTGTGTTGATGCCTCGGATATCGTAGCATCAATCAGAAAGGGATTCTCCCCGAGAGACGGTCCCAATTAGACTGTCTCCCGTTTGGTGTAGGGAATCCGTCCGGTTAGCGGTTCCGGCAACCGTGGTTTTGGACTTTAAATCCGATTTTACCGGTTATGGCCCGATCCACCTTTCTTTTTGTTTTTTATGTGTTTTATATGAGATGCATGTGCCTAAATTATACTTAATCTAGATGCCATTGAAACAGATCTAAATCTAGAAACAGAAACACTTCTATCTATCCCTGCAGGGGAACACGCTTAAGGGGAGAGCAATCAGCTGTAACAGATATCATAAGCAACGAACAGATAGCTATTATTTCTCACGGTCAAAGCTACAGCGAGATGAGGATCTTGAGAAGATAGCTTCTCATTCAAAATGGAACGCATCTATTGCTCAGAAAAAGACAGAGGGAAACTACAGGATAAGGAAACAAATCTACAATGAAATTCACAGAACGCATCTATTGCTTAAGAACCGAAGAAATCAAATGGTTTGATCTAAGTAACAAGGATAAAGAAACAGATCTGGAATTAAACTAAAAGATCCCTGCAAGGAGCAATTAAAAGCATGAACAATGAGCCATACGAATTATCCTGAAGAAAGAACAGTTAGCCATTCGTTCAAGAAGAAAAAATCTACAGCAATGGTAAAAGTATCAGCAGGTAGCTCCTGATTTAATATGGAACGCATTCATTGTCCATGAAATAGAGAGAACGCATGCATAGATAAGAGCAAAATCATTAATACAAAGAAATAATTCAGAAGTTAAGAATGATCTCACATTGCAGAATTGCAGTCATTAGAATAGTCCAACATAAAGCAACCCAACATTCCAAGCAAAACGTCCATCTCCTGTGGCTTCTATTAGAAAATTTCAATTTACAGAGCCGATACAAGATAGCTTATATCATTTGCCCAAAATTTTCATTCCCTGCAAAAAAGTCCCCCTCTTTTGCCTAATCTTTCCTAGCTTCTATTTATAGTTACAAATTTGCCCTCTGGGCTGACACCTAGCATCCCCCACCTGTCATTTACAGGGATTTCTAATATATTCGATCACCAAAAAATGGTCACTTCATTTACAAAATATTTTGACAAAAAGAATAGGGACAGCTGTCCCACAGCTTACGCCTTACATATAACAGAAAATTTGCTAAACTCAAAGCGTTCCCTGCTGGGCACGTGTCTGGCTGAAAAGAGTGGCTCACTGAATTCAGCTTCTTCATTCCTGTGCGTGAGCTTCTCCTGGCAAAGGGTCGCCCAAGTTGATGGTCACTGATGCTGCCTGGGAAGAGGTCCTCGACTCCCCTGCTGATGCTGCTCCTAATTGGGAAGGGGGAATGGGACTGGCCAGAATTTCTGCCATTGTTGGGGAAGAGACTGCTGGGAGAGGGGCTGCCGGGTCTACTGATGCTTCTGCTGCTGTTGCAGCTTTCCTGACCTCCTCTTCTATGTAACTGTGCCACACACCTGTATCCCTTATGATTATGTTTGCTGCAGCAGGAAACAGGATTTTCTGAGAAGTTATATTCTTCCCGAGCTCTATTTTAATGCTTTGTACTTCTGCTTCAGCAACTTGATATGTTTCCTTCAGCAGATGGTTGTGAAGTGTTGATGAACCGATGTAATGTTGGAGATCATCTATGGCAAGGACATCAATGCTTTTCACATACTCCATCTGGACGCCTAGCTCTTCTTTCAGTTGAGATAACCGCTGCTCTTTTCCCGGGAAGTCTTCTAGGGTCTGAGGGAAACTTAATGAGCAGTTATCATGGACTCCTTTGAGCTTTTGGTACAGGTTGTTGATTCTATCTGTGGTCTTCTGCACACTGGCCATCAGCTTATTGGCACAGTTCCGGCCAAACTCCAACAAGGCTATATCTTCATTAAAATCTTCCACGGTCTTGAAAGGAAGATGCGGGGGGAAACCTCCTTTCCCTTCCCTCCATGCCATCTGACTTATGACATTTGCTTTGACACGGGTATTCTTAGCCTTGAGCCTGTGGGCTTCCGCATTCACCTCCTTTAGCCTAACCGTCATGGCCTTGAGTTTGCACACCTCATCAGTGATTAGCTCTTGAGAGCCATGCACTTGCTGTAGTATATTGCACGACAGCTCGTGGAAGGGGGACATGTCCAAGGTTCTGCTTTCCGCTTGCTCTAAACGCTCAGCTAATGCCTGCTTGTCTGTTTCTAGCTGGGAAGCCTTTTCTTCTGCTCCACTCTTCTCTGCTTCTGCAATCATTATTTGGAGTGCTAGCTGGTCCTTTTCCTCCTCCAGGTAGCTGTACTTGTTTGCCAACTCCTTGTGCTCAGCGTACAAGCAATTATACTTGTTCACTGCCAGGTCTCTTTGAGCTTGCTCATTAGCCACGTTTCGCTGCAGGGTACGTGCTCTTTTCTTTGTCAATATATTTTCTTTGACTATCACCCCTACATTGGCAAATGATGCTTGTGCTGTCGCTATAACTGCGGAGGCCATGGCAATGGGATCCGCATCTGTGTTCTGCATGACAGCGACCTCTCGGTGGGTAACTATGTCGTCATGGAAAGGACTTTTAATCCTTTCTTCTGATTGGAGGACCATTGTTTTTCTTTTCTTGTCATAGACAAACTCATTCCATTTGGACACCGTACGCTTCCCAGATGGAGTGTACGGTACAATTGGTCGGTTTATGATGTCTATGTCTTCTTCCATAGGTGGGGTCCGGACTTCCTGAGTGGGGTCTGTCCCTTCCCTTTGGGTACTAGAGCCACCTGCCTGAGAGGTGTCTATCTCCATGTCCTGCGCACCGGACCCACCTACCTGGGCATCTTCTCTTGCCTTCAATTCTTCCTCCGCTTTCTTCCTTGCTTCAGCTTGCTCAATTTCTGCTTCTTTCTGCTTTTGGGCTTCTTCAGCCTCCTTCCGCAGTCTCTCATTTTCAGCGTCCTGCTGCTTCCTTGCTTCCTCGACTTCCTTTTGTAACCTTGCCTCTTCTCTTAACCTGAGCTCTTCCTGAGCTCGGGCATCCTTGGCTTCTCTCTCCTTTTGCTGGATAGTCTTCTGGGCTTTGGTTGAGCTAGAGCTCGCTCCAGTACTTTGGTGACAGATCCGTAGCTCAGTCATATTGCTGATGCCTCTGAATGCTTCCTCCTCGGCATTGGGGTAGTGGGAGTATTCGAAGTTAGCATAGTTCCCCTTGCAATGCTCGGCCACTTTACCCTTTCTGTCGTTCCTGTGGAAGATGACTTCACCGAAATGGAAGGCCTTCAATTCTTGAACAAATTCGTCGGCAGAGGCCACCCCTGAAAACTTGTAAGTACCTATGCAGAAAGGTAAGGGGGGAAAGGAAGCCTTGTGTAGCTTGTGGAGGAATGCTCCAATCCCATCCAAGAAGAGTTGTCTCACTGCTTCCTTGAGTACCACATAGTCTGTGGCATACTGCGGCAATATGTATGGGGGCTTAGTCCCTCCAAACATTCTCAAGTAGGTGCCTTGTTCTGAAAAGTAGAAGTCCCCATAATCCTCGAGGACTTCCAAAGCGTTTTGTGACAGGCAACTTGGTTCTTCCTTGAATATTTTCTCGTATAGGGGCATGATGAAACCCTCACAGATGAGTTTGTAGCTGGGCTTGTAATTCTGAGCCCACAACATCTTGAATGCGATGTAAACCGGGGCTGTGGTCCTATCCCATGTACACCCCAATTCGGGGAACTCTATCTTGGCCAAGATACAGTCTATCAGGTACGAAGACATGAAGAATTCAGCCTTCTTCGAGGCCAGCCCGGGCTTAGCAGCACTTATCATTGAGGCCAGACTATCTGACAAGATAGTGGCCCAGTCAAAAACTGTCCCCTGAAATGCCACATAGTGAATGATAGGGACCCACTGAATCTTGTATACTGTGCCATCGGGCATGCCGAAGATTCTACACAGCATCAGGGCGATTAATCTATAAGGAGCTCTTAGATTCTGTACGTCATACTCCTCACTCCCTTTCTTCCTCAAATGTTTCCCTTGCACTAGTAGCTTCTTGGCCATCTCGACATTGTTCATCTGGCTTAACCACTCATCAGTCAGAGCTTGCTGGACACGGGGAAACCTGTAGGCTGCCGTCAGATATGCGGGTTGAAACGAGGCGATAGCCATGTTCCCGCTATCATTTATCACTCTTCCTTCAGCATCGGCATGTTGGAGTATCCATCCGATGACTTCAGCGCAGGGGAACAGCTAAGGGCGGGTAGCGGCCTTAGTTATGCCTGAGGTTCTGATATTTCGATAGATTGGTGCTTCCTCTAGCAGCATATCTGGGATTTCTTGGTCCCGGATCATTCTGTGGATGTCTCCCCATCTGATTTCCGGAGGGACACCTGTGGTGCACCTAGTGTCCTGGAGCGAGGTTTCAATCTTAGGAGGGACAGGTTTCTTTTCTGTCATCTTCGCCTTCTTCTTACTGGGTTTTGGCATCTTGAATTATCCCTGGTAACATCCATATACAATTCATCATGAGTTTGAGCCACAGGTTGTATGGTTTCAGCAGAGAGCAACAATTGTTTTAATGAGATAAATCAATGAAGCATGTATTTAGGAAGTAAAACATTATTTCAATTATAAGACACACATTGAAACATTTGAAGCTCGTAAAAGATGAGTGTGGGATAAGCTATGTTGCGGACGCTATTGGTTTTATTGGACCGATAGGTGATTCGCGGAAGCAATCGGCCTCCGGTTCCGCTTCGCGGAAGGAGAAGTCCTTCGCTATGGCTGCGGTTGGAGAGGTCGAAGGCGGGGAAGAGGCGGGTTGACTCGGTGAGGGCTATGGATGCTATCGTCACGCGCGGCCACTTGCCGAGTCACTATGGGAGGCTTTGGTCTGAGCGAAGGTAACGGCGCCGGGGACAAACTGACGGGGAGAGCTAGGGCGGCTTCAAGGTTTGGCTCTCGTGGCTTAACCGCTTACGGGTTTCGGCTTCGCGTGTAGGGACTGGGGTTTATGGAAAAGGGCCCAGGGTTCACGGTCAGGGATATGGAAAGCCCACAGGGTTTCGATAACTTAACCCACGACGAGGGGCGCGGCCCGGGGTTTAAATTCAACATAAGGCATGGTTAACTGCCCGCACCCATCAACATAAGATATACGTTTTACGAAGGCCCACGACGATTATGTGAAACGAAAACTCCGTTCACTGTACCTGACGGGCAAAACATAGCCCTTGACGGGTGTTTTGCCCGTCACAATCCCACTAAAACCCAATAATTTCCCCAAAAGGACAGTTCAGTAGTGAAAAACAAGGTGAAGATCCTACCTGGCACCGTGGGGATTGCTTGAGCAAGGTGGCTGCGAGCACGGAGGCGCGAGGTGAGCTGGAGCGATTTGCACGGTATCACACGTCGCTGGCCGGTTCAAAACAATGGTGTATTGGTCGAGCCCCCCCACGGTATTTTATAAGGAATGGCACGTGTGAGCATTTAATTGGGTAGGTGGCGTGGTTAAAACGGGGTTTAAATTCGCCGCGCGTAGCGGTCACGTCAAAGCACCTCGGTTTCCGTGCGACCGCCACTTGCGGGGCCAGTTCGTGAATTGCATCCGCCGTTGCGGAAGGATTCGATGAAAGCTTCCGACGTTTCGGGGCTTAAAGCGGAAAGGAAACGCGAAGCCTTCCGCGAGAGTCTGTCGCGTAGCGGACGGGTAACGCCAAAGCTTCCGCCCTTTCGGAACGGTATAGCGAATGCTCCCGGTATTTTCGGAAGACTTTTGTGAAAGCTTCCGTGAACCAAAACTTCAAAGTCTCGTTGATTTTCGGAAAGTTTTTTGGCTACGGCTCCCGCTAGTTTCGGAAAGCTTTTGGGAATGGCTTCCGCCGTTTCGGAAGCAAAACTTATATTTTCCGCAAATTCACCCGGGATCGTTTCGGAGTCCTTTTGCCGGTCGGGGTAAGCAATTGGCTTCCGCTGTTTCGGAAGGGTAGCCCGAAGGCTTCCGCTGTTTCGGAAGCAAAAGCTGAAGGCTTCCGTGACAGCTTCTTGAGAAACTTCTAAGTCTTTTCAAGGTTTCGGAAGGCGATCGTGGATCCTCCCCGCGGGTCTTATGGAGATGGCTTCCGCCGTTTCGGAAAGGTTTCATGAATTCCCCGCCGTTGCGGGAGGATTTTATGAAAGCTTCCGCCGTTTCGGAAGGGTTCAACGAAAACTCCCGCCGTTTCGGGAGAGAAAGCCGGAACCTTTCCGCGGTTGCGGAAGGATTCAACGAAAGGCTCCGCCGTTTCGGGAGCTAAGTCGTTTTGGAGCTGGAACCGTTCCGCAGAAGCAACGATTGAAAATTTTATAAGTCTTTTACTTCGGAAGAAAATGATGAATTCCTTGGTGTTATTTCGGCGAGTTTATCCGAAGGGCTTCCGCCGTTTCGGAAGGCAGAGCTGAATTGTTCCGCCGTTTCGGGAGAACTACTTGAATTTCTCCGTGGTTGCGGAAGGTTTGGGCGAAAGCTCCCGCCGTTTCGGGTGGTCTCACCTAATGGCTTCCGCTATTTTCGGCAAAGAAAACCTAAGTCTTCCTTTTGGGAAGGTTGGACGCTTGACTTCCGCGGCTTCGGGACTATGTCCGGATCACTCCAAAACGTTTGGGCAAAAACTAAGTTATCTTTTGGCTCACTGGGGAGAACATGGTAGGATTGACGGCAAGCTGCTCAGCAAGGAAGCAAAATTTTATGCTGAAAACAGAGCGGGCGGCTGGGATGGCTTTTTCAAGAAAACTTTCTACAAAAAATACAGGAGGGGCCCCAACATGTAGAAAATTTTGGGGAGGGATGTTGCTGCAACAACACATTGTTAGTGTTCAATTCTTGTATTTTGTTTGGCCAAAAAGTTCTTACTGATTAATTAATGACAAATCTAAATCCCCCAAAACATTTTTCAAGTATGTTATCTTCGGAAGCCAGAATTATTCCACTCCATCCGCCATTGTTGCACTGAAATGAGCAATATATTACTTTATTTCTTTCTTTGAATCTTCAATGTCTTTTAGTGATTTGAATGGTGACAATGAAGGTTCCCCCATAGGAAATTCCATCCTGTCGTCGGCCCCATTTGTTCATATATTTATACAATGAGACCAATTTTCATCTCTAATAGTTTCCTTATATTGCATTATAGGGGTTCCATCAACCATACAAAATTTGAAGTATTGGGTGGATTTGATACCCACAATATTCTTCCTTCCATGTAGTAAGTGTTTTCCCACAAAGGCCTTAAAGTCATAAACCTCCTCGATCAAGTATGGAGTGAAATTACAATCATCATGGACTGTTCTATCGTTATCCATTATTTTTGGTAGTGATAATATATCTTGTCTCTTCAATTGAGATTTCGACCTCCCATATGTTCCATCTATATCTTCATGAGTGTGACCAACTGGAAGGAAGCTTACATAAACAGTTGTAAAATTACTCTTTGTTGTGAGCATGGATGCAAAAGAAAAGAGGTAACGATTCTTGTTCTCACCTCCACAATTGTCAATCTCCAAGAATAAAACTGATGGAAGTTTTTTCAAGGAAGCACTTGGCATTGATAAAGTCTACATGGCCTCACTTTAATATTCTTGGAACTTTCCATAGGATTCATTTTGTAGAAGTGCATCATGCACTGGTTGCATTGAAGACCTTTTCTCATACAACAAATGCCCAAATTCATCAACCACTGGGTCCTCTATCATTTGCAAGCATAAAGATATGAATGATATAGTGTAGTTCAAACAACCATCTAGATAAGGGATCCCAAAGTGACTAAAAACCCCATACTTATTCCCATGGGTAAGCATGCCAGTTATATGAAATGGGAGATTACAACTAGTGCTAACCAACTTTGGATTCCTTCCCATCCTTGGTATGGATGTCTTCATCTTGTCGTGCACAATTCTCAAGCATTTGCTTGGGTTTCACTCCGATTCCAATCAATGTGCATAATATGTTGCATGGCAGCTGGTAATGTAATCATTGTGAATTTTTTTGACTTGCTGCCAATACTTTCCCATCCCTAGGTCTTTGGCAACTCTAAGTTTTTGTAAAATTTCACACCATTCATCACACATTGCAAAGTAGATTTTCTTTGTAATTAAAACCTATGGGAAATTCCTATCCCATATATTGCTTAAGTTGGACTGTGACACTAGAGGAAGGATAAGCTTTGCAAGGTCATCATTGCACTTCAGAAGAATTGTTTTCTATGTATAATTCATTGGTAATAATATGAGAGGCATCCTTGTTCCATTCAAATGCGCTGATCGGGTTAGGTGCAGAGCTATATCTGAATTTTCATTGACCATGTTTCTTAGACTAGATATTGTTGCTAAAGTATTAGGCCTTGGCTTTGCTAACCCACAATTTGTTGAACTTTCGTTTCCGTTGATGTCAAATAATGTCAAAGAGGATGTCAACTGATCCAGTTTGAGTCATTGATGTCAATTGATGTCAAAGTGGATACAACATTCCTACAGTAGTTTGAAGAAGTGCATGGAAACGACTTTGAAGAAGTATATGCACAAGATGGTGAAGGTGACATATATGGATTCCGTTATGAATAAGTATATCTAAAATTTGCATACATTCTGAAGATGTGTGTCGAAGGATACATCCTGCATGATGAGTTTGAAAGGAAGGTACATCATGAAGTTCTAGTTCAAAGAAGCATATAAGCAATGTATCCTACTACATGTGGTACCTGTGCAGATATCAAGTCCATGAATTCATACTCTCTCATGGTAGTAGTCAAAGAACTGGTTGGATAATGGTAAATGTGCACAAGTATCCAAGGAGTTGGTTAAGCAGAGGTACAAGTGTGCAAGCATGTTGAAAGAAGAATATGGAATGCGCAAGCATTGTTTGGTCAAAGATCGAGAGTGCCCAAGCTGTAAGAAACAACTTATGGTTGAAAATCTTGAAAGCATGCAAGTCTAGCCAATAAGAAGATACTTTCAATTTTAAAGGCTGCACAAGTTCCTAGAAGTATACAATGGTTGAACTATATCTATGAGAAAGCTCCACAGTCGAAGGTACAATAGGTGCACAAATCCCACAAGTGATGATGCAGCAAGGGTCAAAGTCCCACCAAGTAGAAGTTGGTGTATGCATAGATTCCGCAAAGCATTAATACAGCAAGTGTGTAGTACCCACAAGGGATGGTACAACAAGGGTAGAAGACTCACCAAGTTGAAGAGGAAGGATGCGCACATACCTCAAAGCGATGGTAATTCAAGAGCGCAAATGTACACCACCAAGGTGTAAGTCCCACTAAGTTATGGACCATGGATGCATAAGACACACAATGGATGACACATCAACAATGTAGAAGATGACATTTGGAAAAAGCACAATCCATGAATTATGGAAGAAGGGATGCCACAACCAAATTGTGGACATAGAATCTGTGCAGGACCTGTATAAATAGAGATGCAAGTTGGAGATTTGAAGCAAGCTTGATGGTAATATAATAAGAGCTACAAGTGTTTGTTATATTTTTTTATATTTGGGCATAAAGGACTTGAGTACAGAACCACATGATCTAGCAAGGAGCCGAGTGCGCACATGTAGAAGGAATGTAGCTATTAATGATGCACAAAATGATGTTGTAGATCTATGATGATTGCGCGAACACTGAAAGGTAGAACCACAGAAGTATGCACAACTGCATGATGTTTTGAATGAAAAAATCATAGAAAAGCACACAGAAAGTCATAGAGGTTGCAAGACAGAAGGGAAAAAACATAACCGAAGTATATCAGGTGATGCGTAGATGTATGGCTGATGCATAAAGACTGAAGTGAAGTGTTCGAATATGAGAATACCATCTGATGCGCGACGACAGAGCAAAATCATGATGAGGATGATTTTAGACAAGTGAGTTGAACCGAAAGGATGAATCATTAATGCATCGCATGTCACAGATTGTCTAAAATATTGTCGCACTTAAATAGAACGGGAACATCAAGAAGTGCACAGTTCCATCTGTAATTGGTGCATATTTTCAAGAGCAGCAAACTATCAATTTAAATCATAGTATCAGTCAGTGAATGCGGCCACATTTTAGCAGAATGAAAAAGCATACCTTAGTGCAAAATGCAGGATCAACAAGCACACAATATATGAAGTAAGACACCAGCAGAAGTGTTGAATTGAGAGGAATGTGAATACAAGTGATGTATGTAGCATAGTGACAATGGATCATCAACATACGAAGGTTGTGCACAACAAAAGTCATACTAGAAGATCAACAGTGTGCACATAGTTGAATTTCAGCAAGTCAGAATCACATATTGGATATCTGGGTTGCAGGACATGGAAAGGATAAAGGGGTTTGTATCTTACTTCCATTTGGTACTGGAGAAACATAGGGAGTTGGTGCTTCCTTCAGGTCGGTTCCTGTAAAAAAATGTGGTTGGTGCCTCCTTCATGTTGGTGCTGGTAAACATAGGAAGTTGGTGCTTCCTAGAATGTATTATTTTTCGCCTATAAAAGAAGCATTCTGTGGTTTTTTTCGTTTAGGTTTCCACGTTAAAATCATGTGTGTTATGTGTTCTTTGTCTTGGTGCAGACATGGATGAATGATTTATTTATATTTGATTCACAACTAAAGATTATGATTAAGTGAGGACTAGAAAATTTCAAAATTGAAACAACTTACAACCATGAGATTGATTGCCTCAGCTGGTTAGCCTATGAGATGGAAAAAATGATTCTCTACTCGCTTTGCCCCCCTGCTAACACTATCTTGTCTTCTCCCATGTCATTCTTTCCCCAGACGGCTCCCCCTTCGCACTTCTTGTATACACATATGGCTTCTGCCAAGGGAGGGACCAGTGGTCCCCCCTGAAACTTCACGAAACTGAATGAATTGCAGCTACCCTTGGAAAAAAACTCCTCTGTTGTCGTGCATATGAATGAAGATCAAGCACAAACTATTAACACTGAAAACAGAGATACAACTTCAATGGGGTCCTAAGAAACTAACAAGGAAAAAACTCACACATGCATTACTAAATCTTTTGAGAGATCTCGAATCAACCTTCCTCTGGCCCGAATCAATGCCAGAATAGAACACATGAAGATGTATGCCCTTATTGGGAAATTCATAGGAATATGGCCAATGGAGAAAACCCTTCTCAACTGGATTTCCAACAAATGGAAGCCAAAAGCACATTTCGATCTGTAGCTAGGCTCTAAAGTATTTTTCACCATCATCTTCTCCAGGATTGAAGATAGAGATCACATTCTTGAAGGAGGCCCTTACTTCTTCAATTTGGCTGGCCTGTTCCTCCAAAATTCGATCGAATGCTTCAACCCAGATACTGAAAAATTTCTCTTGGGCACTAGTCTAGGTTCGTTTATACTCTCTCCCCCGGGACTATTGGGATGAAGTAACCTTCACCGACATAGGAAACTCTCTGGGTCAGTTTGTCAAGATTGCGGACTAGACCAGACAAAAAAGGTACACTTCTTATGTCCGGATATGCGTCTACATGCACATAGCCAGATCTCTTTGAGACTCCATCTCTCTACCTCATGAAGACATTGAATCGATTCAACCAGTGGACTACGAGCACATTACCTTTAGATGCAAAAAGTTCCATGAGCATGAGAACCTTTTTCGATACTGTCCATTGAACAATCCCATCTTGGATACAAACCAAGCCTCAGACTTAGATAAGAGGGCTTCAGAAAAGTCAACAACAGAAAGAAACAAGGAAGGAAAAGTCCCACTGTCAGTAAATATTGCATTCCAGTCACAAGCAACAGCTTTGAATCCCTAGATAATCAACAAGAAGAGAAGGACACTAGTGACCTCTCCAATCAACTTGCCACCAAGAAACATCATCACGAGGAAAATCAAGCCGAAACTTCAACAAAGGTGACTGAGACCGCTATTGTTGGTACTTCTCAATCTGCCAACCTTTGGACGAGTTGACTCCAGCTTCAGATGGCCCTAGCCCTGCCTCATATTTTGATGTTCTAATGGATGAAGATATGGGAGACATTGAATTCGGGAAACTTGGACTCAATAGTTTGGAAGATGCCTGCAAGAAAAAAGCATTCTGTGTCATTGCCCCCATACAGATACAGTTCCTAAAAGACATTCTCAACAAAGCCAAAGCCCAAGCTAGACTTGGAATTTCAACCATTGGATCAAAAGACACACAAAAAAAAATAGAGAATCCAAAAAGAGAGGTATAAAATATGATCTTCAAATAATTGTGATCCTTGGAACCATACTTGTAGAATCAAGGAAATATGCCCAGCTGACAGAGTTCTTCCCCCCCAACTCCATCAGTTCTCAATGAAAGTTATTTCATGGAACATAAGGGGTATCAATAGCCGCAGCAAGCACAAAATCTTGAAAAAGAATCTCATGCAGGAAAAACCAACTATTTTGATGATCCAAGAAACCAAATCTAACAACAAAAATATGGAAACTTTAATGTCTCGTCTTTGGAAAGGACAAGATCAGTCTGCGTAAATGAAGTAGGTGCCTCTGGGAGACTTGCTAGATCTTGGAGCCCCATAAAAATTACTCTAGACAACTTCATCGCTACGCGACACTCTATACCCGCTCGTTTCCACCTCACAAGAACTGACCATCATGACTAGCTCTCCAATGTCTATGGCCCCTAGACCTCAGAACAGAAGCTAAAGTTTCTCGACCATCTGAACTGGCTCAGTCAAGAACATCATCAATGCCTAAGCATTATTGGAGGGGACTTCAATATTATCTCCACATTGCAGGAATAAAAGGAGGGCGAAGAACCCTCTCCCTGCATGAAGATCTTTTGTTTAAGGTTTATATCCACAGCAACGTCCTAGTGGATCTGGAGACCAACAATGGCATCTTCACTTGGAACAATCGACATGGAGTATATTCTCAGATAGCTTCCAGGCTGGACCGCTTTCTTATATCTAAATATATTGCACTTAGGAATGAAGAACTCATAGCCACCATTATTCCCACCGCATGATTAGATCACTGGCCCATATGTTTCCAATGGGATCAAAATGACCTTGCCCATAAAAATCCCTTCAGGTTTGAAAAATTGTGGCTCTCTCACCCTAATTTCTTAGAAATGATCAAGAACTTATGGTATTATACCTATGTCTTGGGAGCCTCAAGGATGTATAGAATGTAGTAGAAGCTCAAGCTCCTAAATATTCACCTCAAGAAATGGAACAAGATAGTTTTTGGCAACATCTTTACCGAAAAATCTCAGCTGGAACATAAAATGGATTATCTTCAACAACAAATCATCACCAATGGCAGATCAGAGGAAAGTGACAGATAAGAAAAAGACCTCTTCTCTCAACTTGAAGAGCGATCCAAACAGGAGGATATTCTATGGAAGCAAAAATAAAGAATCAATTGGTTGAAATAAGGGGAGCGCAACAGTTCCTTCTTTCATCACTCCACCATTCAACATTGTATGCACAACAGAATTACTTATCTCCAGAAAACTGATGGCACCGGATTGGAGACACATAAGGACATTGAAGCCGAGCTCATGTCTTTCTATGGGGACCTTCTTACTGAAAATGACAATCCTCGAGACACTGCCATTAGACACGTTGCTTCTCACATCCCCTGTATGGTAAATGAGGATCACAACGTCTCTCTGATGCGACCATTCTCACTCCAGTAAATAGAGACAGACGTAAAAAAATGAAACAAGAAAAATCTCTGGGGCCTGATGGCTTCACCGTCAATTGTTTTCATTTCTGTTGGGATCTGCTGAAAATTGAGATCTAGGAATTGGTGGAGGAACCTCACACCAAGCAATGGGTCCTTCTGGCCCTCAATGCTTGTGAAAATCCTCATAGCATATCTAAGAGATGATGTATAACTCACAAGAGTAATTATGATTAAGCAGGAAAATAGAAGAAGATTGAACAATACAGTATAATGAGCAACAGAATAATATGGTACAGTAGAACTCAGATAGAAGCAATAATACTTCACACACACTAATTAATTAATCACAATATGGACAAATAAATAGTACAATGGTAGAGAGGATTCGAATGCTCAAGGTGGCAATTCGAATTAGCCTCTCAGAGTTATCATAAGATCAATAGAGTGTCATCGGAGCACAACTAGGTGTCCTCATGATCATCGGAGCACAACTGGAAGTCTTCATCATCATCAGTTGAGTCATCAATGCTCAAGTAACTGTCAACCATCAATCAAACTAACTATGGTAGGTGTAACTAAGTGTAACTGAGTGTAACTAAGTGTAACTGAGTGTAACTGACTGTAACTGAATGTAACTAAGTGTAACTGAGTGTAACTAAGTGACAACTGGACTGGTAGGTGAAGAAGGGCGAGTTGCTCCCTAAAATCAAGGAAGAAGGGTGCATAAGCAACTGGAGGGATAAAACTAAATAGTGAGAAGCTCCTGGGGACTGGCTAACTGAGGGCTGGGTGCTAGACTAATGACTGGGATGCATGCAAAATGCATGCAAACCCTAAAGGTGCATGCATGAATGAAAATGTAAATGATCAAAATATTGGTGGGACTAGGATGGAGTATAGGAATATCCTAACACCCCCCCTTAATCCATCCTGGGCTCTGGTAACTAAGACCAAAGGTCACCCAATACAATGAATAATAACAATCAATAAACCAAGGAAGTGGGAAAATTTCATGGGAAACATACCCCCTCAAAAAAATAGACTGTAAGGCACACATAAAAATAAATGCTCCAAACTCAAGCAGGTGTGATGCTTGGTCATATGTCTGGAGGTATCTTATTCTTGGGAAGAAGTGGATCATGCTCAAAAAGCATGTGCTTGTATTTACTCTTCAGATCGAATGTGATGAGAACAAATCCAATAGTATGAGAATGATCCTTGAACCTGTGATTAGAATCAATTGAGATAGGATTAAATTTTTGAATGTGCATATAGTCCTTTGTCTTCTCCTTCGAACCACCATGGGTGAGATTATGCCAAAACTAACTATTACATGTTTGCTTGAAATCAAAATCAGAATTAAGACTTTCAAAATAGTTTCTTGAGATCTGCTTTGAACCAGCAGGGGTGAGATCAAAACTATCATATGCATGAGAAATTATCCCAAGCAATAATTGCTTAGAATCCAAATTAGATCCAATACTTGAATCATGGTTTCTTGAGATCTCCTTTGAACCACAAGAAGTGAGATCAAAACCAGTAATTGCATGAGAATTTATCCCAAGCGAATGGCAATGGCCATAATCTTCAATAACCTTCTGAAAGCATGATTTTATGACCATATAGTAGTATAAAAGAGGAGATAGCTGAAGAGGAGCGAATGCATTACCTTTAGTAGTTGTTTTGACCTCTGAAATAATCATGTGATCATGATGCAAACCAATAGACTCTGGTGCAGGAGAGGATTTAGGACCTTCTGCAATATCTAGAGTGTGAGCTGGCACAGAAAGAGAAGAAAGTTTGAGCATGAGTGGAGAATCTGCAAGTTCTTTGTCAACAACTTCAATATGAGATGATACCAGTTCATGATCTGAGAGACCATCAAGGGGAGCGAATGGAACACTTTGCTTGCTTTCGAATGGATTTGGACCAATCCCTTCATTCTATCTGCCAAATCTTTCGTCTAGGTAGGCCCATAGCTCTTTTGGAGATTCAACATCATCAATGAATTGATGTACCAAGCACCGAGACATAGCAAGCATCATTTTTCCCATGTGTTATAGGTCAAACCTGCACCTCTCCGTCCGTGATCACCCTGAGCTGTTGATCACACAAAAGGACAACTTGGATGGAGGAGCATGTTGACCCTAGATGAGACTTTGACTTACTCCATCTCCTGACAACACTGAAAAAACCATAAAAATGTCATTCTGAGATATGAGCACTACTCTACTTCAATAGACTAGCGCCTGTACACTGCTCCAGTGTGTTATAATAGCGCTCAAGCCTTATGAGCGCTACTCCTCTTCAGCATAGTAGCGCTCAACATTCAAAAAGTGATGAACGCTAGTTTACAAGCACTATAGTAGCACCCTGAACGCTACTTCACTGAACAATAGTAGCATACATCTCAAAAGATGATTAAAAAATAATTAATTTCACGAAGAGGATTAGTTGCAGTTGGTTTCCCAACTTCTCCAACTTCCTCCATAACTATCTCTCAACCTGAATTGCTTCTCATGTCCTATAAATACATGGAAGAATAAAGAGAGGGGTTAGAGACATGAATGTTATTAAGAGACTTTTAAAGGGAAGCCTTCATTGGAGGAGTTAATCCTGGAAGATATCCGAGCCAGAGAAGAGCAGGATCCCAGGATCAAGTTGGAGGAGCATGTCACAAAGTCAGGTATATTTGTAAAATCAATTTGCATTTGATAATAAAAGGTTGAAGCGTCTTTCTTGTCTCAAATTAAGTGTTTATTAAAGTTATATACTAGTTTGGATCTATTTTGGTTAATATTGGATGTTTACATTGCTTTGTATCTTTCCATCATTATATATTATCCAAGATATGCTGAGAAAGGTACTTGTATTGCAGGTTTAGTGAATGGGAGGTGGACTTGAGGATCGAGCGCAAGATCAAATAAGAGCTAGGATTGAACGTCATTCGAAAGGTATGTTCTCAAGGCCTATAACCTATTTCCTTTTCATGAACATCTCTGTAATGCAGTTAATACGCTTACCTATCATCCCCTTTCAGTTGATAGTATCAGTTTCCTTACTATAGGGTAGTTTCACCCACCAACAGACTGGCAGCTTCCTTGGGGATAGTTGTGTTTTTGCTCTAGGAAACTTTTTCTTGTTTGTCTTCCTAGAATTATTTCAACTCCTTTTATATGTGCTGAAAAACCTGTAGGTACCCCCCTGCTTGTTTTTCTTTGCTTCAATCAGTGTTTTTGCATCTTTTCAAAGTCATTTTTTAAGCGTTTAAGACCTGAGCGCTACTTTGTTGTACATACAGTAGCGCCCATACGCTACTGTGCTATACATACAGTAGCGTCCATATCTTCAGGAGCGCGAGTTTCCCTACTGCACAGTAGGGTATATTTCCTGAAGCCTTCTGTTAGTGGTCTGTTTGAGTTTTAGCCTTTTTGGTGGTCTTCTGACTTTGTTTTTTAGATCTCCTTGACTGGTATTTGAGGTTTTAAAATTTTCTTTAAGTCATAGAACCTTTCTGAGTCTTTTTACCATCTTTAGACCGCTTGCTTGCCTGTGGAATGTTTGGACTATTTATAACTTTTTTGGAATACTAGGTTGTGTTTTGTGGTGAACACTTCCGCTTATTCTTGCCCTAACTGTATGTTGCTGGTTTACAAACCTACATACTTTTGCATTCGTTGTTTGTAGCAACATTTGTTCTCTCTTTACCTATCTTATCCTTTGTTTTAGGGTTTGGTCTGTTTTGGAGCCTTTAGGGTGTCTTCTGAACTTGTTGATTTCCAACCTTCTGTGACTTGTTGTATTTTTTGGTTTCAAGTGTGTTTAAAGTGTTTTAGGATGATTCATTTCTCAGTCCTTGTATTAGTAGGGTGGTTGGTAGCTTGCTTACCTACCTTTTGCTTGGAATAGGGGTCTTTCTAGGGTTGGATGCTTTGGGTCAGTCCTCTTGTATCTTTCTCTGTTTTCTCCCCACTTTGTTTCCGAGTATAGAGGCCTTTTCTTTGCGAAAAACCTGTAGGACAAGTCTTTGTTAAGCTAGTGCCTTGACAGTTGTAAGCTTAAGAACCATTTTTAGCCATACTTACACATTGCACATAAGTCTTATTTGCTTTCCATGTTTATAGTTCTTTTTCGTTTATAATAATAGAAAAAGAAAAAATTTGGTAGCTTAAGAGTAATAAGGCTTATTTTTGTTACAAGATAGCATAGGTTATTTTGTGTACAATTCCAAAAGAAAACAAAAAAGAGATTTAAGTAGATTTGCTCAGTTTTTCAGCTCGAAAAAGAATTTTAAATGAAAAAATTAAAAAAAAAAGATTTTTGTTGTCGAAAGTTAGAATTTATGCACTTTTGCTTTTCTGTTGCAACCACGCCACACAAAAGCACTACCTTTTGAGTAATAACAACCCTAAATTTTTTTTAATAAAATCAAATAGAAACAATTTTTCTTTTTTAGGGATACACTACACCAACTAGTCTTGGTTAGGATCTTGAGTTTAAATCACCTTAAACCACTCAAGATCACACATTACGCAAAAATCGTAGTTCGACTATCACAGGTAAATCCATTTCACTCAAATCTTTCCTGGGATCTATGCAGTAGGTCTTGTGAGATCAGATTGTTGGGAATACTCCTCCTACTTTCTGTTTCAAGCATATACCAGGATTGGATCGCGTATGGGGACTCTTTTGAGTTTCGGGCTCAGTTACCCTGCCCAGGCCTTCTGATTCAACCAGCGACTGTTCCCCCAGGAGTTTTCGGTGTTGTGGTATCCTTAGTATCTGACCATAGGTTCATACACAGGTGACAGCAGAGGGTATATTTGTTGTACCTAGGACAGACATGGGAGGAAATCCCTTGCAGGTCTTTGGGAGGGCGGTTGGGTGATTCCAGCGCTTGCACCCTTAGTCATTGTATTGTGGACCCCGGGTAGCTGTTCTTCTTCCTTCGTTGATCTGTTTTGGGCCCTCATCATCCCAGACTCTTCTCTGGAAGGCATCTCATTTGCTTGGTTTGCATACTTAGGAATTTTTAGTTGGCGTGTTGTTTTCCCCCTAGTCGTAGTGGCCACTAGGTTTTCTAGTTTTTATTTATATATATAATCACGAAGAACCAAGAACTTCATAGATCGAGAAGGCTTCAAAACCTTCCACCACTTAGAATAGAACCTTTACCGCCAGTTGACGACAGCGGGTAAACCCCATTTTTTCTTCAGAAACCATTCCTGAAACAGAATTTCCTGAGGAGTTTTTTACAACAGAAAATCCTGAAATAGGAATTCCTGAGGAATTACCACTTGAAATTGAGTTTCCTGAAGAACAACAAACATCAATAGAAAACCATGAAATAGAGGTTCCTGAGGAACCACAACCGGGTACTCCAGATCAGCGACATTTTAGTTCAGTTGAGATTGAAGATCTTACTTCTGCGGAGTATAGCACTCCCTTTAATCCTCCTCTGACCAATCCTATAAATCCACTTCTGTTACCCATTGGTTTCCAGCAGCCCGATTACAGTGCATATAATTTCTTGCCTGGACATTTGATGTCTACTCTAGGAGGTGAACAGGGAGTTCCACAAACTCCCACCATAGGTATGAACACTAACACTGTAAATCCTCCTACTACTGCTACACCAAGTTCGGCACAGACAACCTCTATGTCTACTCCATCTTTCAGTTTTAATACTGGTACGTTAGGTATGCCGAGTTCAACAACTATGGCATCTACCTCTACACCTACTATTGGACCTAGCAGTACAGCCAATTTAGTGCCACCTCCTACATTTCAACCGCTATATCATATACCCAGTACTTGGATTTCCACACTCGCTGTAGGGCCAAGTGCTTCTGCAACCGTGCCCGTCATGAGTACCATGACTGCACCATCTATGTCAGCTACCACTGGTTTCAATACCTTTGCAGGTCCCAACATGAATCAATGTAATATGCCTGCAAGTAATGTCCCTTTTTCCTTATTTTAAGGGGGAGGGGGTAATATTTTTAATCAGTAATATGCCAGGGCTAACACCCAGCCACAGTGGATGAACCCACAGAGCACTAACCCGCTTTCATATGGGTGGGGAAATTTCAATAATACTTTGGTGCAACAATAGATGGCAGGGGGAAACCCCTACCAACAAGTAGTTGGAGGCAACCCCTATCAACAGATGGTAGGTGGAAACCCCTATCAGCAGATGGCCGGGGGAAACCATTACCAACAGATGGTTGGGGGCAACCCCTACTAGCAGACGGCTGGGGGCAACCCCTACCAGCAGTTCACGGGTCAAACCATGGGTGGTTCCCCTTTTTCGACCCCAGCTTATCAAGTACCATCTTACCGGCCTCGTTTACCATTTCTGTCAACTTTAAATTTGCCAGATATTTCCAAACTGACCAATGATCCAGTGTATCATAACGCTACATGGCCACCAGTTCCTATCAAGTTACCTTCGGACATTCCAAATTTCGAAGGAAAAATAGGTGAAGACCCTGGTGACCATGTCACTACTTTCCATTTATGGTGTTCCTCGAACTCATTAAATGAAGATTCCATTAGTTTGAGACTGTTCCAAAGGACTTTAACCAGTGTTGCAGCCAAATGGTACATTGAGTTACCTGCAACTACATTCTCTAATTTTGGGGATCTCGCGACTATCTTTTTGAATCACTTCCAGCTTCCTGTTCGGTATGATGCTGGAACAGACCTTTTGTATACATTTAGGCAAAATAAAGCCACTCATTTATTTGACCACATTCAGGAGTGGCGAAGACGGAAGAGGCTCATTAAAGCCAACATACCTCCATAATTCCTTCTTGAGTGGTATTTGAAATCACTCCTTCCTTACATTTCTAAGGAAGTAGCTACGTCTGGAGTGTCTAACGAGGAAGAAGCCATCCTATGAACCCAACAGTTAGATCTCGTTTATGCACAATCTGGGTTATTGTATGAGATCATACCTGATGCACCGCGATCGAATACCGATCTGAGTAGACCTAAACCTGGACCACATGCTGACGGCATAGTGGGTTCAGTTGAATCTGCAGCTTTCGAAGCATTGACCAAACAGCTTTAGGCCTTATCAGTCAAACAATCGACTGCAGAAGTTTCTTCCGTCACAACCTTTCCTTCTACTTTTGAGCCTGTCAACCAGGTTCAGAACAATCAAAAGGGCCCTCGGCAGCCCAATAACAAAAAGAAGGGCAAGAAAGGAGAGGGGAACCATCAGAAGCCCAAAAAAGAGAATGCCGAAGAGGGTAACAAAGAGAAAAAGAAGTTTAAGTTCCCTTGTAAACTTTGCAAGTAGGACCACCTTACTCACCAATGCCCTCTGCTTGAAGAAGCCCATAAGCTATTAAGAGAAAAGAAGCCTACCGTACTGAAAGATCCATTCCCTAAAGGGCAGAGCTCAACTTCTGGCACCTCCAACACTGGGGGCACTACACATGCTATGGTTGATCAAACTTTTATTAACATGGTTAATTCGGATGCACTCTTACAAGTGAGAGCTAGGAATTATACCCCAGACGCATAGAAAAAGGATAAAGAGATTCTACTCCACTCCACATAACTGTGGACCCAATGCCCAAGATCCCGAAAGGTGTATTGAAATGGGCATCACACAATCCCAACACTCGGGCCACCTCCAACTACAATGTGGTTGAAGATTTAGCCGAGACCCCTTGTGCCATGTCTACCTTAGAAGTCTTGCAAAGTTGTCCTTTACAACGGACTGCACTTCTGGAAGCTATTGGAAGGATGGAATCCTCTAACATGTCTGCGCGATTTGATATGACTGATATCAAATATCGGTTGCCCTACCACGTTGCTCTCCAGATTGAAGTCGTCCATGGCCCAATGACCATCAGACAAGCTGTCGTAGATGAGGGCGCGTCGGCCTGCGTAATTCAATTTCCTGTTGGAAAGCTTTGGATTCCCCCGAGTTAGCCCCTTCTAACACACTACTTACTGCATTTGATGGTAGGACTTTCCGCCCACATGGGGTTTTGCCATCATTTGATGTCACTTTGGCCGGTAAGATAGTTGTTGTAGAAGTAGAAGTTCTGGACGCTCCACTTGATTACAATATGTTATTAGGCAGGAGCTGGACGTATGCCATGCGAGCTATTGCATCGGCAGTTTTTCGAGTTGTTATGTTCCCATTTGAAGGTAAGGTCATTACAGTCGATCAGGTTTCTTTCACTCAGAGAAGCAACGAGACTTCTTCAGAGACCACAGTTCCCTTAGTTGATCAAACTGCCTCGGTTAATGAGAGTTTAGGAGCAGGGCTGTACGGGTTGTTAATAGTCACTTTCAACCTCCCCTCCCATGTTCTTTTTATGCGTTCTAATGTGGGTACTGCTACCAAAACATTCACGGTTGGTTTAAGAACTGATCCTTGGATCCTTCCCACTATGTCAGAACCTTTTGTGCCTCCATCCATTGCAGAAGTGGCCTATATGGAAACACAACATGCTGCAATGGAACATATCATTACTCCGCCAGTCTCTGCTGAGACAGATATGGACTATGCTCCGGCATGGTCACTGAATTCCACTCACCCGTTCGATTGTTTAGACATAGTTTTGCCGTCTGATGAAGCCATCTTAGAAGTCATGATGGGCATGGACCAACCATGGGAACATATGCACCACAGGTCCTACATGCTTCCAGATCTATACAGGATTGAGAGAGGGAAATTCCCTATGAGACCCAGTGGATTGGTTGATTTGTCATATTCTCCTTCTACTTCGAGAGCTGTGTATGTTGAAGGAAATATGGCTAATATATCAAGAACAATTTTGATCAACATTTCCACCAAACCCGAGGTCGTGGAAATTTTTTTTATTGGTGCAGACTATTCTACAGAAGAGATCGCTCTGTATACAAAACTTTTTAAAGAATTTCGTGACATTTTTGCCTGGTCATATGAGGAGATTCCAGGTATAGACCCAGCCATCATGGAGCATGTCATCAAGACATACCCTAACGAAAAACCTGTGAGACAAAAGCTTCGTCCTGTGAACCCTAGAAAAGCGGTCGCCATTAAGGTGGAAGTTGAAAAGTTGCTTAAAGCCGGTTTCATCTATCCGATGACATGACGGAATGGGTTTCAAACCCCGTTCCGGTTGATAAGAAGCAAGGTACCATTAGATTCTGTACTGACTTCCGGGACTTGAATAAAGCTTTCCGAAAGATAACTATCCTACACCGTTTATCGATCAAATCATAGATGCTTGTGTAGGACATGAGATGTTCTCTTTCATGGACGATTTTTCGGGATACAATCAAATACAAATTAAACCCAAAGACCAGCATAAAACAACTTTCATTTTCCCGTGGGGGACCTTCGCTTATCGGAAGATGCCATTTGGCTTGAAGAATGCTGGAGCTACCTTCCAACGTGCGATGAATTTCGCATTTCATGATATCAAACACATAGTAAAACCTTACTTGGATGATCTCACGGTGCGATCTCGAAAGAGACAGGATCATCCAGCTCATCTTAGACATGTGTTTGAAAGATGCAGACAATATAAGATTCATTTGAATCCTAATAAGTGTGTGTTCTGTGTCGAATCGGGATGTCTACTGGAATTCATTGTCTCCAGTCATGGCATAATGGTCGACCCGCTGAAAGTAGAGGTGATTGTAAATCTGCCTCCTCCTCGCACCTTGCGACAACTGCAAAGTCTACAAGGCATGTCTAATTTCTTACGGCAATTCATCATAAACTATGCTAAAATTACTAAAGGTTTTACGAGGCTAGTCAAACAAGACTCCTACTTTGTGTGGGACAAAGCTACTCAAGCATCCTTTGAAGCCTTAAAAAAGGCACTCCTTTCAGCACCCTTATTGAGCCCGCCAGACTACTCAAAAGATTTTCTTTTATATCTGGCAGCATCTCTTAATACAATTCGTATAGTTTTAGTTCAGGAAGACGATACGGTCCAAGAGCATGTTGTCTACTATCTTTCTCGTGCATTGATAGCCTCTAAGGTTAAATATTCGCACGTTGAGAAGTTAGCACTTGCCGCAGTCTATGCGGTATAGAGGCTTCGTCACTATATACTTTTACGAACTACTACCGTGATAGCAGAAGTCAATCCTTTCCAATACGTTCTCACCCGACGAATCATTGGTAGGAAATATAATAAATGGATTGTAATCCTACAGGAGTTCGATTTGGTCTTCCAATTGGCCAAGTCGAAGAAATCACTAGTGTTTGCTGAGTTAATCTCAAAGTTTCCAAGTGACCTAGAATGTGTTGAGGAAGAATCATCATTCCCTGATGAACATATCTTCCTCATTGCTTCCTCTAACCCATGGTACGGGGATATATTAGTATATCTCCAGAATTTGACCTGTCCTACTACTTTTTCTCGAGAAGAGCGACGCAAGCTCAAAATCCATGCAAAGAACTACCTTATCATCTCAGATACTTTATATCGACGTGGGGTAGATTCCATTTTATGACATTTCTTAACTTGAGAAGAAGCCGAAGCAGTATTAAATGATGCCCACAGTGGAGCTTGTGGGGGACATCTTTCTGGGGTGGCAACATCTTAGAAGATACTGTGTGCCGGATATTTTTGGCCCACGATCTTTAAAGATTGTGTCGAAGCAGTGAAACGCTTTCGTCCGTGTCAGTTTTTCACTAAGAAAATGAGGGCACACCCAGCTCCTCTTCATCCTGTGATTACAGCAGGTCCCTTCACAAAATGGGGGGTTGATTACATGACATGCAATCCAGTTTCGGTTGGAGGACATCATTACATCATTGTTGTCGTTGACTACTTTACTAAGTGGGCAGAGGCAATGCCTACTGTTAAGGAAGATGGAGAAACTGCCGCTTATTTCGTGTTTAATCAAAATATTGCACGGTTTAGCATACCTAAAGAGATAGTGACTGATCATGGCAGTCATTTCCAAAATAGCATGATGAACGAGTTTCATACAATGCTTGGTTTCTGACAAGAACATTCGTCTTCATACTATCCACAGGCGAATGGACAAGTCGAAGCAGCGAACAAAACTTTAAAGGTTATACTGCAGAGAACTGTTAATGCCCATCGAAATAACTGGCACATCATGTTGTACCCGAATCTTTGGGCTTACCGAGCCAATGTTAAGACTGCTACCAAATTCTCTCCCTTCCAACTTGTGCATGGGATAGAAGCAGTCGTACCGATTGAATGCGACATTCCTTCACTAAAACTAGCAGTTCAGTTACTACCAGATACTTCAATACTAGAAGAACTTTTGTTACACTTAGAACATCTAGATGAACAGCGCCGCGACGCGCTCACAACAAATGAGGTCCACAAAAAATGAGTCAAAGGACAGTATGACAAATCCATCGAACCTAGGGTTTTCATTGAAGGAGACTTGGTCCTACTTTGGGATCAAGACAAAGAACCCTTAGGACCTGGAAAATTCAAATCCAAGTGGCTCGGACCTTTTATAATTTCCAAAGTACTGAAGAAAGGTGCCTATGAACTGATAGATTACAAGGTAATAAGTTGGTCAAGACTAGAAATGGGCTCTACCTGAAGAAGTACTACGCTTAGGCTGACGTACTTTTTCTTGTAACATAGCTGTATATTTTTGTAAAGATAGTTTTTCGTTATGCTTGTTAGTTAATCTTATGTGTGTTTTTCCTTTCGTGTACCAGATGTCAACTGAACATTTCTTAGGATTTGCTGATGGCGCCAGTTGCCACACCTGTCAATTGGCTGTAGCAGCTTGGATCATTTACTCACCTGCTGGCCAACTTGTCTCTTCGAGGGGGGTTTGTTTGGGTCCTACCACGAATAATGTGGCTGAATACAGTGCAGTTATAGAACTTCTCCGAGATGCTCTCAGTCATGGAATTTCACATTTGGAGGTAAGACTTGACTCACAATTAATTGTATTTGAGTTAACAGATGTCTACCAGATTAGGGATACTAGATTGATACGTCAGTTTCTACGAGTTAGACTATTGGAAAGACAATTTGATTCTATTATATATGAACACATTCCAAGAAGTTTAAATGCATTAGCTGATTCATTAGCAAACTATGTGTTAGACTAGCATTGGTATCATACACTTTCATAATAAACATTGCACACATAAAATTCAAACACATACATATGTAAATAACCGATACTGTATATAGCCGATACTGTATCAAAAAATATATGAGTTTTGGATCACAAGTCTATCAAGTCATGTCATAAAAGCACAAAATTGGGCATAGTAGCCTCAAAAATATATACATAGAATGTATCCCTCTCCTATGGAGAAGGAGGGACCTCATCATCATCTATTGCATTTCGATAGCATATGACTAGCCTAGCTATCTTCTACAGCACCCTAAGCCATGCTGGGGGCACCCCAACAACATCTTCCTGCATATCAATATGTATCTGATCCATATGGCATGCAGGAACTTCATGAGTCAACCGACTCATTTTTCTCTCTATGGTCTGCAACATAGCATATGCTGCAGTAATATTAGTTGGCCTCACAAAGATGGTAGGATGTCCCTCGGGACGGACAGGCCCAAGATCTGCATATGACACTTGTTTAGCACTTCAAAATTCATTTATAAAAATCAAATACTTGAAAAGATTGAAAAAATTAAATAATTCTCAAAAATTAAACATACCAATATCTCCCCAGGCTCCACCTGGAGGAAGCACCAGTTCTGGATCATGATGAAAATCCAATCCAGCATATGGAAACTGCTCGAAAGCGGGCACTTGCCTCTCCCACCACCCCCAGAAATCATCAGTATGATAACAGTAGTGACTTTCCCCACCACCCTGGCAGAAGAATATGTCACCCCAACGGCCTAGTCTAGGCTCACGGGGGTTAACCTGAGGTAGAGACATCCCCAAACTGATAGCAGGCATCCTCTCAAAGAAGAAAGTACACAAAATGCTACCGTACCCAAAATTCTTCATTGTGCCGGATTTACATCCTGTCAATTGAGATTTCATGCTCGCCAGTAAACTAGTACACTAATCATATACATGACTGTGTAAGCATTGTACACCAACATGCATAGTGTGCCTGGAAGCTAGGTGTAGTGAGGCACAACCTGCCACTCGGTTGATCATACTCACTATCACCTTCAAGGGGAGGCCTTCAATGTTTGAAATCAAGACTTGGCTTCCTGATTTCTCAGCTCTAGCCACACAATATGAATTCACGTACTCTTGCACAGACCTTATGCCCACATGAGAAGACCCTTTCAGATTGATTACATCTCCTCTCTGTGAGAGACCAGTAATGAAATATATGTCATCAACTGTAAGCTCCAAAGTTTGCCCACGGATGACAAAAGTATTGGTATCCACATCCCAGTACTGAATAAGTCTTCGAAATAATTTTTTTAGGGCCCTCATGTTTACGGTTCGGTAAAACTTCAATAAAACGCATCTTCGAAGAGTGTGTAGAGTGGCCAGATCTTGCATGGCCAACCTATCCATGTCCTCATGTTCTCTCTCCCTCCATTGAAGAACCATCCTGCACAAAAAAATGACATTCTTTTTAGTCTCGGCGCTTGCTTGTAGGTTTTCAGACTTGAGCACTACTGTGTATACTACACAGTAACGTATGGGTGCTACTCTGTTTGAGCACAGTAGTGCTCATCCCCTTTACACACTACTGTTATTGTTACACAGTAGCGCCCACACAGTAAGAGTTGTGAGCATCGCGTTGCAAGGAATTTTTGGCTCAAAAAATGAAAACTAAACCATGAAAATGCAAGTAGGGACGATTCTAACTCACTTGGTGGAAGAAGAACGACGTTTGGATGCTTGATTTGATTGCCATGGAGATTTGAAAATGATAAAGGTTGCCCCAAATCTTTTCCCTAAAACAAATTGGAAATTGATTTTTAAAATGAAATTATATATATGAATTGGAGTTTAATTTTTACCCACCATTGTTTAGTTCTCTATAGTTTCAAAAAAATTTCAAAATCACCTAATTAATCAATTGAAACATACATATGGTGCAATACTAATCCAGCTCGCATTTTTCCTTAAATTTTTGTAGGATCGATCTCCTAAGTTTAAAAACTCTCGATGTTAGACCTTTTCAACTAGTTGATAGTTCAAATTCATATATCATTCGAGATTTTTTGTCGCATTAACTAATATTTTGTTGAAGACCTAGTTTTGGAAAAGTATGAAGTTATGATCCTAGAAGCTGAACTTTAATTCATTTTAAGCTCTTGTTTGGACTATTTAAACCTAAACAAGATTGCCGAGCAAACTTGTCCTCTTCGAGCTCGTTAAAGTAATCGAAGGCTCATCCACTCAGGTATAGAATTATCCCTTTTCCGGGCCTAGGTGGATTAATTACGGAAAAGGTATATTTTAGGTATACTTCTTTATGCGCTAGAAGAGTTCTTTTCCCTTTGTTTTATACTTTTTCAGGGGAGGAGACTAACTGCATGAAAAAGGACCTTTTGGAGCCTTTCTTTAGGGTTTTCAGACTCTCTAAACATGAAAATACCAAGCGAGCATTCACCTACTCGGGATCGATGTGAAATCCACGAGAGGGTAAATAGAGGACTGCCTAAGTTTTTCAACTCTATAAACAAGAAAACACCGCCAAGCACAGACCAATCCGGGCTCGATATAAAATCCACGGATAGGTGAAAAGAGGATTGTTGAAGTTTTTCAAACTCTATAAACAGGAAAACACCGACGAGCATTAATCTGCTTGGGCTCGATACTAAAATCCACGAGCAGATATATGGAGTTATTGTTTACGTTTTTCAGACTCCTTAAAATTGAAAACACCGGCGAGCAAGAACAGATCTCGACTCGATATTAAAATCTAGAGATCAATAATATAGAGTAATCTTCTATCTCTTCTTTGAACTCTGTAAACAATGAAGAAGGTCTTGAGTCTTCCTCCCATGGGCTCGTTAAAATTTTTACATGGTTGGATCTATTGAGTTTTCATTCTTTCTTGAACTCATTAAAACAACAAGAAAGGTATTCTTTTATCTAAAAAGAATAAGGGATGGGAAAGACGTGTCATATCTTCAATGTCAAAGGCAATTCAGTCAGTTCTATCCTTGAACATAGCACCTACTTGAATCTATCTTGTCAGTTGGGTTTAGTTTTTGACCTCAAGGTGAACCTGATCTCTGAGTTGTTTACTCCCCTGGTTGGTTATTCTTCCAACCATATGGAGGGTCTGATAATGTCTCTTACATTTCAGGCTTATCATTTTACCCCATTATGTCGGAAACTGCCTGAGTCACTTTGTGTCATGCTCACTGTTTAAGGATATACCCTGTGTCAGCCATTCTGCAGTTTACCTTGACCTCATGTGTCGGCCATCCTAGTGTCATTCTTGTTACATATTATTCCATATCATCTCATACCGGTTGAGTGTTCCTCGAGTTGGATGATGGAGGATGCATTGAGGCCTCCCTTCCAATGAACTTCTTCCCATCGAAATCAACTCATTTTACTCTGGGAATGAAGTTTAGAGTTTCGATTAGTACCTTGGAGATTGCAGTCACCAGTGGTAATTTTACTTGCTATTGAATGTTGAGAATACATCAATGTCTCTTCTTCGACAAGATCCCCAAGTGTTCGACTCCAAGTCCATCTATTCACACTTGGCAGATCGTACTTGGTACCTTGGGCCCCATCATCATTATCGATGGAAGTCCTCGCGTTTGTTAATGGTATACATTAATGACCGGTAATCAAACGATACCCCCCATGTTCGACTGTCAGCTCATCTATTCACATGGTTAGGGTTTGTACCTAGAGTTGTTTTGGATGAAGACCTTGGGATTTTGGATGACATTACCTCATTCTGCTATCACCCAAGTTGCGCAAGACTGAGCCTCACTTATATTCGGCTCTCCATGAAACATAGATCCAGTTTGTTGTTATGGCTATGATCTCTCAGTTTGACATGGATCCACACTTGTATTCCAAGTGGCCATGCTATATATACATCTCCTTGCTGAGTATTGGAGATCCTGTTGTATCACACTGCACATCTATATGATGTCAAAGATGTAATTTCTTGCTGACCTTGATCTTTGTTTCAGGTGTTCTTGTGACTTGTTTCTGTGGTTCTTTGCTCCTCCTCTGGCTTTGGATTATAATGTATTTCGGCCATTGTTTCCCTCTGGCCTCAAACATTAGGGGGCATATGTTATAGGTCAAACCTGCACCTCTCCGTCCGTGATCACCCTGATTTGTTGATCACACAAAAGGAAAACTTGGATGGAGGAGCATGTTGACCCTAGATGAGACTTTGACTTACTCCATCTCCTGGCAAGATTGAAAAAACCATAAAAATGTCATTCTGAGATATGAGTGCTACTCTACTTCAATAGACTAGCGCCTGGACGCTACTCCAGTGTGTTATAGTAGCGCTCAAGACTTATGAGCACTACTCCTCTTTAGCATAGTAGTGCTCAACATTCAAAAATTGATGAACGCTAGTTTACAAGCACTATAGTAGCGCCCTGAACGCTACTTCACTGAACAATAGTAGCGTACATATCAAAAGATGATTAAAAAATAATTAATTTCATGAAGAGGATTAGTTGTAGTTGGTTTCCCAACTTCCTCCATAACCATATCTCGACCTGAACTGCTTCTCATGTCCTAGAAATACAGGGAAGAATAAAGAGAGGGGTTAGAGACATGAATGTTATTAAGAGACTTTTAAAGGGAAGCTTGCATTGGAGGAGTTAATGCTGGAAGATATCCAAGCCAGAGAAGAGCAGGAGCCCAGGATCAAGTTGCAGGAGCATGTCACAAAGTCAGGTATATTTGTAACATCAATTTGCATTTGACAATAAAAGGTTGAAGCATCTTTCTTGTCCCAAATTAAGTGTTTATTAAAGTTATATACTAGTTTGGATCTGTTTTGGTTAATATTGGATGTTTACATTGCTTTGTATCTTTCCATCATTATATATTATCCAAGATACGCTGAGAAAGGTACTTGTATTGCAGGTTTAGTGAACAAGAGGTGGACTCGAGGATCGAGCGCAAGATCAAATAAGAGCTAGGATCGAACATCATTTGAAAGGTATGTTCTCAAAGCCTATAACCTATTTCCTTTCATGAACATATATGTAATGTAGTTAATACGCTTACCTGTCATCCCCTTTCAGTTGATAGTATCAGTTTCCTTACTATAGGGTATTTTCACCCACCAACACCATGGCTCTGTCACCATTATTTAACCAGTCAATATTTTCTTCATAGGATTCGAACTCTCTCTCAAAACAATAATCAAAGAGACCATTTCTCTTCAAATGTGCTATCATCTTTGGTTTCCATTCATCATAGTTGAATGGAGAAAGAGGATCATAGTTGAATGGAGGAGGATAGATTTCTTCTGAATACATTGAAGCTGTAGAAGACCTGCAAAAACAATATAGAATAACTGCAACTGCTACTACTGCAAAAATGCAGAAACTGCTGCACTCGAAATCTTGGTAATAACCTGCAAAAAACTCTCAAGAATGGAGATAAACAATTCTCTCAACATGCTCTGATACGATGTGAAAATCCTCACAGCAGATCTAAGAGATGATGTATAACTCACAAGAGTAATTATGATTAAGCAGGAAAATAGAAGAAGAGTGAACAATACAGTATAATGAGCAACAGAATAATATGGTACAGTAGAACTCAGATAGAATCAATAATACCACACACACACTAATTAATTAATCACAATATCGACAAATAAATAGTACAATGGTAGAGAGGATTCGAATGCCTAAGGTGGCAATTCGAATTAGCCTCTCAGACTGATCATAATATCAATAGAGTGTCATCAGAGCATAACTAGGTGTCCTCATGATCATCGGAGCACAACTAGAAGTCTTCATCATCATCAGTGGAGTCATCAATGCTCAAGTAACCATCAACCATCAGTCAAACTAACTCTGGTAGGTGTAACTGAGTGTAACTAAGTGTAACTGAGTGTAACTTACTATAACTCAATGTAACTAAGTGTAACTGAGTGTAACTAAGTGACAACTGGACTAGTAGGTGAAGAAGGGCGAGTTGCTCCCTAAAATAAAGGAAGAAGGGCGCATTAAGCAACTGGAGGGCTAAAACTGAATAGTGAGAAGCTCCTGGGGGATGGATAACTGAGGGCTGGGTGCTGGACTGATGAGTGGGATGCATGAAAAATGCATACAAACCCTAGAATGCGGGAAAACTCTAAAGGTGCATGCATGACTGAAAATGTAAATGATCAAAATACTGGTGGGACTAGGATGGAGTATAGGAATATCCTAATAATGCTACCTTCTTCACACTCATCCCCAAGGAAGAAAATGCTACAATTACTGGTAAGTACCACCCTATATCTCTTTGTAATGTGCTCTATAAGATTATTACAAAAGCCATTGCCAACCACCTAAAACCCCTCCTGCCCCTCCTCATCTCTCATGAACAAACTGGTTATGTGGAGGGGCGCCAGGTCTTGGATGGAATCATTCTTTCTCACGAGGTCATTCACTCACTCAAATACACCAAAAAATATGGAATTATCCTTAAACTTGATCTCTCAAAGGCTTTTGACAAGCTCAACTCGAATTTAATTGAACAAATCCTTCTAGCTTTTGGCTTCTCTCCCTCCTGGGTTCACTGGATCCTCTCCCTTATCTCCTCTTCTTTTTTCTCCATCCTTATCAATGGGGCCCCTTCCAAAAACTTTACCCCCTCCCATGGCATTCGTCAAGGTGACCCTTCGTCTCCCTTTATCTTCATCCTCATGGCAGAGGGTCTTGGTCGCATGTTAAGCCAAGATCATTCTACGGGTACTTTAAAAGGTCTTGTCCTTCATGATCACACCCCTCTCACTCATCAATAGTTTGTGGATGACAACTTTCTCCTTGGCCACCCCTCTGTCCAGGAAGCAAGAGCACTTCACAACATTTTTTCTACCTTCTCAGAAGCCTCTACCATGTCCGTCAACCTTGATAAATCGCACACCTTCTTTTTCAACACGCCCCTAACCACACAATGGAACATTTCCAGAATTATAGGATTACCCATCTCTACCCTCCCCTCAAAATATCTTCGAGCCCCTCTAATTGAATCCACTCTCAAACACTCTTCTTGGAAATACCTCCTCGACAAGCTCACCCAAAGGCTCTCATCTTGGACCTTTCTCCCTCTTAACCTTGCTGGTCGTTTAGTCCTCATCAAATATTTTCTTCAAGCTATATGCCTTTATATCTTTTTCTGTTTTAGCTACACCCAAATGGGTGACCAAATCTATCAGAAATATTCAGCAAACCTTTCTTTGGAGTGGCGACAACAACATTTGCAAATGGTCTTTGGTCAAGTGGGATACCGTTTGTCTCCCAAATATTGCGAGAGGCCTTGGTCTTAGAGACCCTACCAAAAGTAATGAGATTTTAAGTGCAAAAATTTGGTGGAATTGGATAACTAAGAATAGCATCCCTTGGGCTTAGCTCTAGAATAAAAAATATGTTGACAATTGGCCCCCTCAGAATCCGATTTGCTATTCCCTAGACAAGCACAGGTCACTCATCTAGAATGTTGCTAATCTTCAACATCATTTTATCCAACAACATAGCTTTTGGGAAATACATGATGGCCTCTCTGCCAATTTTTGGTCAAACTCTTGGAACCAACTTCCCAGTCTAGAATATGCCCACAGCCTCTAGTACATGCATATTTCTTTTCAGATTCCAAATCATGAAAACGTCCAAGCTTTCTAGGATTTGGAAAATCAACAAGGCATCTGACATTGGATGCCTAGCCACATATGGCACCCTAACCTTCAGTAAGAAGCCACTGAACAACAATGGGATGATCTCCATCAATGTGTTCGGGTACATAGGGTACTCCCAAAAGACCAAACACCTAGAGAAACCACTTCACATAAACAGATCACAGATCGATACACCAATGTTTTGACATGGTTTAAACCCTCGTGAGGAAAACACTCCATGACCCCGGCCAAATAACTTCTATGGGAAAATTTATTATGCAAAGAAATAAAGTTACAAATGAGCTTCTCATAATCGATCAACTTTCCAATGAACCTCCATGCTCTTTAAATAGAGATCATGGACCAATTAGGTGTTAAGCCATGGATCAAGGGTGGGTATGATCTAATATAAGTTGAGTCGTCAGATCACTCTATGTCGGGAACATATCGTGACCGTCGGATTAAGTATTTACAAATGCATACTAAGAAAACACACTTTACCTAATGGATATATTACACAATTTGATCTTAACTAACTCCTAAGTGTCTAAATATCCTAATATCTCCCCTTAAGAACAACTTGGGATAGGATTGAAGGATTTACAAAAGTGACACTATTAGGATAAGGAAGGAGGCATTAGAGCCTATCATCCCTTAATGACAAGTTTCTGAACTCCTAACATAGATTGAAGTTTAGAAAACTTCGCTTCTGTAAGAGACTTGGTGAAGATGTATGCAACTTGTTCATCTGTAGGACAAAAGAGCAATTCAAGAACACGATCATGAACAAGATTTTCGATGAAGTGCATATGTAGCTCAATCTGTTTGCTGCGTTTATGTAGGACTGGATCTATGGAAATCTTGATGGCACTTTGATTATCGCACCAAAGTGGAGTAGGTTGCTGCTCCTCGAATCCAAACTCTGAAAGGATCTGTCGAAGCCATAAAGCTTCCTGACTGGCATTAACTGTGGCTCGATATTCTACCTCTACTGAAGAAAGAGCAAGAGCTTGTTGTTTCTTACAAGCCCAAGTGATAGGTCCAGATCCCATACTGAAAACATAACCTGCAGTAGACTTTCGATCATCAGGATCACCAGACCAATCTGAATCAGTGAAACCAACCAACAAAGGTTCCCCCCCGTACTATAATGAATCCCAAACTGAATTGTACCTCGAATATATAGAGGTATTCTTTTAGCTGCTTTCTAGTGACTTTCATGAGGTGTTTGCATATAACGGGCAACACAACCAAATGCAAAGGAAAGGTCAGGATGGGAATGAGTCAAGTATAAGAGACTGCCAACAAGCTGACAATATAAGGTAGTATCTACTTCAAGTGAAGTACAAGTGGCAGAAATTTCGACTCTGGACTGGAAGGGGGAAGGGGCAGGTGTACAATCTTCCATGTGAAAGCGATGAAGAAGGTCACAAGCATACTTATACTGAGAAAGAAAGATTCTTTCTTTGGTTTGCAGGACTTGGAGACCAAGAAAATAATGCAAATGTCCTAAGCCTGACATTTCAAAATTTTGCTTAAGACTGTATTTCACATAGGTTATAAGCTTAGGGTCATTACCAATAAGAATAAGGTCATAAACATATAGAACAAGTATGATGAGATGGTTTCCTACTTTCTTGGTATAGACATTGGGGTCAGAATGGCATCTAGAAAAACCAGTGTCAAGGAGAAAGCTACCCATTTTTGTTTAAGGCCATATAAGGATTTCTTAAGGCGACAAATAAGGCTAGAGTTATTCTGAACATATCCAGGAGGTTGTTCCATGTAAATTTCCTCATGTAAATCGCCATGTAAGAAGGAAGACTTGACATCCATTTGATGGACTTCCCAGTTATGTAAGGCTGCAAGGGAAAGAACAAGGTGGATGGACTTCATTTTTGTGACGGGAGCAAAGGTTTCATTGTAGTCAATCCCTTCAACTTGGAAAAAACCTTTGGCAACTAACCTTGCTTTAAGTCTTTCAACACCTCCATCTGATGCATACTTAGTTCTGTAGACCCATTTACATATGACAAGTTTTCTTCCTTTTGGAATAGGTACAAGATCCCAAGTATCGTTCTCCATTAAGGAATGATATTCTTCATCCATAGCTGCATCCCAATCTGGATTTCCTGAAGCTTCTGCAAAGGTTTCTGGATCATGATTCTCAAAAAATTGAGCCAAAAGAGAAGAGGGTCACTAAAACTGAGAACGTGTTCGACGTTGATCTCTAGGATCACCGGCAAGATCACCAGCTGCTTCACATATTGAACGGACCCATCGAGGAAGCACTTGTGCTGGTGCAACTAGAGGAATGTGAGCAGGAGGAGGTGGATTTTCATCCTCACTGTCATCATCATAAATTGGATTTGGAAACCTTTCAAGGAAGTTGTAAGAAGAAGAAGAAGGCAGAATCGCCGAATCAGGATCGCAAGCCAAAGATGGCTCAATCGCAAAGTTAGGCTCACAGGCGAAGATATTTTCATCAAATTTAACATCTCTTCTAATGATTACATCATGAGAATGTGGTTGAAGAAGTCTATAACCTTTTACATCTTCAGAATATCCAACAAATATGACTTTTCACTTTTAGGCTGCAATGCTTTCTGTTTTTCATCCAGAATGTGAGTCCATGCTTCACTACCAAACAGACGGAAATGACTTACATCTGGTTTAATTTTACTCCATGCTTCTTTTGGTGTGATACCTTGTAATGCTTTAGTGGGGGTGCGATTAACTATGTAATTTGCACAATTAATGGCTTCAGCCCAAAATTGAAGACTTAGTCCCTTAGATTGGATCATACAATTAGCCATTTCTTTTAAAGTGTGGTTCTTCTATTCAGTGACACCATTTTTTTGTGGTGTATATGGAACAGTGTGTTGTTGTTGGATTCCTTGTTCAGTGCAGAAAGTAGTGAACTTTTTGTTAACATATTCTCCTCCATTGTCAGATCTTAACTTAATAATTTGATGACCGGATTGTTTTTCAACAAGGGCCTTGTAGGACAAGAACATGTTAAATAATTTGCTCATAAGTTTTAGGAAATAAACCCAAGTGCGTCTGGTGTAATTATCAGTGAAAGTTAAGAAATATTTGAAACTAGAAAATGAAGCAGATGGAAGAGGACCACACAAGTCACTATGCACAAGCTCCAAGGGAACCGAGGCGTGCCAAGAGGCAGGTTTGTCAAAACTGTCCCGATGATGTTTTCTGAGTACACAACTGGAACAAACACCATCCCTGCAAGATACCATCAGAAGACCTGTCACCATATTGTCTTTACATAGTTGTTGCAATGAACGATAATTTAAGTGACCAAATCGCTCATGCCAAAGTTTGCTCAAGTTATCACTATGAGCAACAAAAACTGAAGGAAAAGGTGATAACCCAAAGTTGTTAAACTTGTACAACCTAGTAATATCATCAACAATTCTGGTAGTTAGGACCTATTGAGGATCTTTAAAACCCTTGATTACAACTTGGTGAGGTGTAAACATCACAGTTTTACCTTCACCTGAATAAGTGATTTGATAGACTGATAACAAATTGTAAGAAATTCTTGGAACACATAGTACATCACTGAAATGACCATTATCTACTGGAACTGTTACATATCCTACAACACTTAGAGATCTATCATCACCAACAAATATTTGTTTGGCGTTACATTTATGCATAGTAGAAAAGATGGCTTGATCCTTAGCCATATGATAAGATGCTCCAGAATCAATGAGCCATTCATTTGAAGTAGAAGAAGAAGAGACATTATAAGAATAACCAGAAGCAAAAAGTGCATGTCCATGAGAGGTAGATTCTGAAAGCGAATCTAGGCTGATGTGGTGCTTCTTCATTGCTACTTCCAAGGTTGTCATCTTCTTGAAACACTTAGATTCATCATGATTATCTTTCCCGCAATAGTTGCAATGACGCTCAGTCTTCTTGCCTTTTGGCTTGGATCCTTTGTCATTTTTTAAAGAATGAGCTGACTGAGATGGTTTGGGACCCTTGTTTGACTTATTATTGCGAAAATTTTGTTTCTTGGGAGTCTTGGACTTTTCTTTCTATTGGGACAATAAGGCTTTCCCAGATGTATTTGTATTCTTAATTATTCCAAGATGGATGAGCTTATCTTTCTCTCTAATCATGGAATCACAAAAGGATTCAAGACTAGGCTCTTGATAGCTAGCTGCATTCAAGGATTCTTTCATGGAGTAAAATGTAGATACAAAAATAGAATATGTAGGTCCAAGTTTAGAAAGAATATGATAAATGCATTGTTTGTCTTCCCTCTTAATCTTGCATTCTTCACATAAGAGTTTAAGAGTTTTGTACTTAGATAAATAATCTTTTATGCATGAAAAACCACTTGGATTTAAAGAAATCAACTCACTTTTGAGTTGGTGACCTCGAATTTCATTGTGTTTACCAAACACAGATTCCAACTTGTCCTAAGCAGCATTAGGTTCATCAATTCCAGATATTTGGAATCGCAAATCAGTAGAGACTGACATCCCAATCAATCCACGAACTTCGTCACATCTATTTGTCCATTTTATTTTCTTTTCATCATCAGTGGGTTCTATTTCTTTCCCTGAGGTAATTTTGAAAAGTCCCCTACTTCATAGAACATTCTCCATACGAGATTTCCATGAGAAATAGTTGGAACTGATAAATAGAATATCACAAGGGGCGGCCATACTCCAAATTAATGTCTATAAAAATAGAAACCAATAGTTTGGATGCGAAGAGCTCGAAAAAACTAGGCGGTTTAAAAAAAATGGCATTGAAAAATGACTATGTATGATGAAGTTATGCTTGAACAAAGAAACTTTTGAAGATGTCCCCAATAATGATGTGGCAGATAGAAAATGACCAGGTAAAAAAAAGGACCCCCCTCTTCTCAAGATGAACCTTTGACAATCACTTTACAATAAAGTTGCTTTAAATGAATCACTTTTGTAAAATAAGTGATTTCGCTTTTATAATGATGTTACTCGAAATAGTACAGCAAAAAAAATGGAACTTAAGTGACTCACATTTTATTTTATTTTTTTTATTATTTAAGTGAGATGCACTTTTACAATAAAGTAACTTGAAAATAGAAATTGCATGCACTTTTTCTTTTTAAAGTAACTTCCTAAGACTTGAACTCAAGACCTATTAAGGAATAAAACAATTTTGAACCAAGTGAGCAAGATTAAAAGGTATGTAAAATATGGGAATGATGAAGGAGTTTTTTATTTTTATTTTTTTTACTCTTCTTGCTCGGTTTCCGTGCTTGCCTTTTTTCCTACAAAAACACACCACAAAACGATAAAAAAAACATTTTCACACACTTGGGGTTAGATCTTGTTAGTTTTCCCGGAAATTCTATGTTTTCTCTCTATTTCTAATTCATCGAGATCACTCAAGGTGCATGGCAAAGAGCATACGCAGTCGAGAAAAACCCTTTCCCTTTCTGTTTCTGATTCACCGAGATCGCACAAGGTGTACAAAAAAGAGCATACGCAGACAAGGAAAAACAACAATCCGAAACTAAAAAAATCTAATAATAAAAATGATAAAATATGAGATATTTTTGAAAAATAAAAAATAAAAAGTGTCACTGTAACATTATACCTTCCGATCTGATGAAATATGCGTTCTGAAGCAACCAGAAACTGTTTTCGATCAAATGAAAACTATTTCCAAATGGAAATGGCACTCTGGGCGCAATGGAACACTTCCCACAGCCCATAAATGCATAGAAATAGCAAAACCAAAAACCCTTTCAAGTTTCGGTAATAACAATTCAAGATCTAGATCATAACTGGAAGCGGCTCTTCATAAAAGTTCTGATACCATGTTTGGGTACACAGGGTACTCCCAAAAGACCGAACACTTAGAGCAACCACTTCACACAAACAGATCACAGATTGATACACCGATGTTTTGATGTGGTTTAAACTGTTTTGAGGGAAACACTCCACGGCCCCAGCCAAATAACTTCTACGGGACAATTTATTATGCAAAGAAAGAAAGTTACAAATGAGCTTCTCATAATCGATCAAATTTCCAATGACCCTCCATGCTCTTTAAATAGAGATCATGGACCAATCGGGTGTTAAGCGCCAGATCAAGGGTAGGTATGATCTAAGAGAAGTTGAGCCATCGGATCACTCTATGTTAGGAACATGTCGTGACCGTCGGATTAAGTATTTACAAATGCATGCTAAGAAAACACACTTTACCTAACGGATATATTACACAAGTGGATCTTAACTAACTCCTAAGTGTTTAAATATCCTAACACAACGCTTTATCCAAGTTAGGCATGACCTTGACATTCTCAGATGGGGCAATAGGCCCAAAGGCACATACACGACTAAAGAGGCCTACCACCTTCTTATTCACTCCTCCATTGAAAATTGAATCATGGCTGGGCCAAAATCTGGAATCTCAAAACCTAGCCCAAAATTGCCATTTTCCTCTGGCTAGTTCTGCACAAGTGCTTTCTCACGTGGGACAACATCCTAAAAAGGGGATTCATTGGTCCATCTCAATGTGTCCTATGCCACAACCAGGAAGAAAATATGACACATTTACTTGACAATTGTTCCTTCTTTAATAGTCTTTGGGACAAAGTGGCCTCCTCTTGCAGAAGATCTGATCCTTGTCATGGAAACATCTCTCAAACCATCCTCTCTTGGCATGATCATCCTTTTCACAATCCCGTTCTCAGCAGACTTTGGCAGCTCATACCTGGGATTATAGTTTGGAAAATTTGGAATGAATGCAATCACAGGAGTTTCCACAACAGATCCATCGAGGTGGACATCCTTTGGCTTGAATTTCAACGACTTATTAAGGAAACCTTAATGCTTCATCCCTGGACTAATCAGGACCTGCAAGTTCAATCCAATGAAAGGCTTATTCTTGATAGTTATAACCTCACCTCTCATCCTCTGGCTACTTCCTCTCTAGCACAGTTACTCTCATCTCTTAGCCCGATCTCTTGGAGCTGTCTGCCTCTAGGTTTATACAAGCTAAATTTTGACCGCACTTCTAAGGGGAATCCAGGAAAAGCAAGCTATGGAGGGGCTTTCGGATCCTCTACTGGATCCATTCTCAGACTCTTTTATGGTTCTTTGGGCATCAACAACAATAATGTCACTAAACTCACTGGCTTGCTCTAAGGTATTTATCTTGCCTACTCTCACACCCTCTTTCCCCTCATTGTAGAGGGAGAATCACAACTCATCCTTTCAATGGATACAAGAATTCAAAATGGAGATAATTAAGCTAAGATATCCCCAAGCTAGAGACTTGAATATGATTTAAAGTAGCTTACTACTCTCCTATCCCAACCTACATCTCTCACCTTTCAGCATGTGAAATGCCGCAAGCTAATTCTCTAGCAGATAAATTGGCCAACTAGGGGGTGATGAACAACACTCACCTCTATCATTCCACGCTGGAAGACCTATCAGAATCCTCCTTGAAAATTGACTGCATTCAGATTTCCCAGCAAGACTGCACTGACCCAGACGCGAGTGTTCATGATCAAAACATCAACGTGGCAGAGGGGACACCTGCCAACCCCACAGTCACTTTCCCATGCTGACGGCTTGCCATAAATATCCAAACGCTCTGGAAATAACTGCCATGTCTTCTCACAAGACAGATAGGGGAAGTACCATAGCTATGGCGCACGTTTTCACAATTCCAAGGACTCGGAGGATCTCTGCGTGTGCTGGCCACATGTATTGTTGTTCATTATTTCCCCCTATTAGTAATTGTGAGGCTAAGGAAACCTTCCCTCTTGAACAATGAGATTAAACAGACTTTCTAGGCATAGGGTTTTTGGATGCGGTCGATAGAAAGGTAATTTATTTTCCTTACGAAAGGTTAGAACAATCCCTTTGTTTTCTTATGTTCATTCATTAAGAGGTATTCTTATTCACGATTCTAATTCTTTTCCCTTAATGTGATTACACAAGGTTTTTATGGTTTATCTTAGTTCACAGAGATTTAAATCAAGATTTTTATTTGTGGAGGGGTCTTCCCTTCATTGATATACCGGGCACCCTCCTTTTTCCCAGTTTGTAATCTCTTTAGTATAAAGAATCTTAGTATATTTGATTTCTAGTTTATACTATTGACTAAATATGATAATAAGGAGTTATCACTACCCAAATCCTTATGATACTATGTCATGCATTCACTTGTCTTTCTCAAGGATACATGAGATCTTCTATTTTACTGGTCATGATTAGTGTTGTAGAAAAACCATGCCTCTTCCAACTCTCTATTCCCTTGATTCAAGGTAATATTTTCTATGGTTATTTCATGTTTTATAACATGGGTTTGATATTTCTTTTCTTATTCTTTATCTAACTAATTGTGTGTGTTGCGTTGTAGGTTGTATGGTGGAACACAGAAAACCTCCTCTAACCGGTTATTTCTCTACCCAAACTTATGAATATTTACTTTACAATTTGACTCTTTATGCAATGGATATGATATTTAGGGTTTCAAACCCTTTGTAGGTTTTTCCCTGTAGAGGGAGAGATGCCCATTGTTTACCCTACGACCTCATTTCCTTGACCATCTATAAGTTAAAATAAATCTTATGTAGTTTACGAAATTCTAACTCAGAACCCATGAGCTCAAAACCCTTTCTGTACTAGTAATTTTTGTCTATGTATAATTTTAAAAGCAACATGTGTGGAAAATAAATTTGTGGGCAAGAACTTTTATCCATTGTGTTTTTCTACTCTTGAATCCTTGAGAATCTATGGATTGATGTTACAGGAGGTTTTCCAACATCCTATAGTAGGTTGGAGTCTTTCTGCATTGGATTTCCTAAGGGAACTTTGTAGCGGTGAAGGGAAATGCTTTCCTTGGGTTGTGTGGTGTAGTAGAAGGGAGTACCATGGCTGGGATGTCTGAGTGAGATTCCTGTAGTTATTTGGTGGTGAGCAGTTTGGATAAGCATAAGAGAAAATGGGTTGTGGGTTGAGAGAGAAAATCATGAAGGTGTTTCTAAATTTTATTGGTGTTCATAGAAAACAACACAGAATAAGAAATTCATTATGGGTATAAAAACAAACAATACTTGCACAAGGGTGGAAATTGATTCGAAAAATGCCCAAATGCCCAACATGAGGCGGTTTGCTTGCCAAATACAACAAGAGAATATATTTGTCACAAACCTAGAATAAAATTCTTAAAATATTCAATAAAATCATTTAACCATCAAATTTGTTTGCTAGATTGGATTTCAAATTCTAAGGCTGCTTGTATCCATTCTAAAGAAATTTCTACATTTTCTTAATATAGGTTTTATTTTATAATAATAATGTCCCTCTTACAATAGTGAATAATATAAAGTTTTAATTTGTATATTTTGATATGAATAATATGTTTATTAATCAAATTTAAATTTGAAATTGATTTGCTAACCAAATTATTTTTAAAAAAATGAAGACAATAAAAATATGAAAAAAACATTGGTAGGAAATGTGACAATACACAAGCATGTAGCTTAACTATCAAATTTAAACTTGTAGATTTTGTTTAATTAGCTTTAAGTAGAATTTTTTTTTAAAATTTTATGAGCTTAAACGTTCAAATCAAGGAACTTGTAATTTTTTTAAAGTTAATTGCAAGTTTTAACTAAATTAAGGTTTTCCAAGTTTGTGAGTGCATTTTTTACTATTTATAGCCATACATTTAAAAGAGTTGAGCTTTCATTCATTCAATATTGTATTAACTATTACTTACATTGTTGGTTTTTTCTTGTTTCCACTATATGTTAGGGCCATTTTTTCCCTACCCGTACTACTGCTACTATAAATATAGGTCAATTTAATCAAATTGTCTTCACTAAACCTGACCTATCCCACTTTTTGTATCTAGGGTCTATCGTATACATAATGTCATGTTTTTTAATGGTTTCTTCTTCGTTATTTTTACAATATCAATATCAACGTTAGGATTATAAGAGATCATCTTGGATAAGGATTTTTTCTTTTCTTTTTGCAATCCAATCATTTCTATACCTCATAATGGTTTGGCAAGCCTATAAAACAACCTTCTCCAAAAAATGATGACATTTATTTGCTTCTAACATTTTCTCTGATTAATGCTTAAGCAAATGCCTCTAAAATAATTTAACCCTATATGTTGAATCTGGATAAGGGGCATTCATATTTCCCCTCTTCTATATGGATATACTTGCAAGAAGGGGAAATTCAAACCTATAAGAAATCACTACAACTAGAAACATGCAATCTCACTAACAATAAATTGCAATCTTAGTGTATAAAGGGTTCTCTGCATAGACCTAGATAGTTGAAATTTCAGTTTGAATAAGGAACTTTGCGATTTCATCAGTTCCATATTTACCATATTTCAGAGAGGAGATACCCAAAAATGGGGTGATGTGAGTGCCCCTTTTACTATTCCCTCCCTTCTTTGTTATTATCATACTATCCTAATATTTGATGCTATACAAAGCCAAAGTCAATGTTTTCCATTGATACTTGACATGTTAAGTTCCTTTTTCTTCTCTTATGAGTTTATATATTTTCCATTTTTACTTTTTTAGGGCCATACTTTCCTAATATCCATGTTATTGTTCATTTGATGTAATTCTCTTTGTCCTAAGATGGAAAGTAATAACCACCTTTCCATGATGTACACAGTGAGGTGTACGCATTCAAACTCCTGCCAAAAGGATACTTTCTTTTTGTTGATTACTATGCTTAACTCATCTTTAAGATTTTACTGCTTATCTCATTTGTCTAATATTGCTACAAGCTATGACTAAATGATTACAGTCCACTTTTACATCACATAGAATGATGTATTCTGGATTGATTTTAGTTTTTTAATCAATAACCATATCATATTTTCTCACATTGGTTTTCTTTTTCTATGAGCTTGTATTCTCCTTTTCATTATAGCAAAGCAATTATGTCTATGAAATGGTTAGGGTAAATCAATATGGTAGTATTACTATGGAGGTTGTTTGTGCTCTCTATTTTCCTTTTCTTTAAGCATATCTCATGTAATGTCCCCTATTTGCACTAATTTTATTTTATATATATATTCATTTATGTCTAACACAACTCATGTAACTGAAATTCATAATCAGAATGAATGTAAGCCGAGAACATGATTCTCCATCTTTAATAAATCTCAATACGTATCATAATGTGTGTCTTCTTTTTCTTAGATATACACTCCAATTACAACTTCACTCTTGTACCTGTACGATTAAGGTTTTGGGATAACAAAGTTACCCTTTGTTTATTAATACATCACTACATATTCATTTTAAATTATTTATGTTGGTTATATTCATATCCTCATGATATTTATTTTTTCCAAACATTCAATGTAGTATATTCAAATGTGGTCTTATGTGCATGACAAGGTTGGATATGAGTCTTTGATGGTTATTTTCTTATATCTCTTGATTGTATGACTTTATATGTTATATGTGTACATTGTAACTCATAACATTATGTTTCGGGGTTTATATATTCTTGGTTCTGTTATTCAAATGTATATTTTATAAGAAAATGCTCTAATTATGTAGCATGAGATCTATTATTCAAATGATTTTGACTCTAAACATTAGACCCTAGACATGGCCTTGGTGCCCAACATCAATATTTAATTTTAAAATTTGTTTTCTTTTGCATGACATCAACCCATGGCATGCTCAAGCATTGAATGGCATAATCGTTGTGCATTGAAACCTGCCATGTTATTGGGTTTATGGTATACGGTTTCATCTTTGGACTATTGTAACCTTGTTTTCACTTTTACCTGTCATTTTTACGGTGGTTTTTCTCGTAGCTACATCTAGGCTCGACTTTGAAAGAGATCATAGAACTTGAATGTTTGGTTACATTATTGAGTCATCAACGGTGAACCACCGAGTATTTTTATTACTACTTGAGACTCTATATGGTTTTGTGTTATTAAATGTACAATGGGATTGACCCACACTGGTTTTACATGTACCGTTGTTCATTACTTTCCCTTATTAGTAATTGTGAGGCTAAGAAAACCTTCCCTCTTGAACAATGAGATGAAACAGACTTTCTCGGCATAGCGTTTTTGGATGCGGTCGATAGAAGGTAATTTATTTTCCTTAGGAAAGGTTCGAGCAATCCCGCTGTTGTCTTATGTTCATTCATTAAGACATATTCTTATTCAAGATTCTAATTTGTTTCCCTTAATGCAATTACACAGGGTTTTTATGGTTTATCTTAGTTCAGAAAGACTTGGCTCAAGATTTGTATTTGGGGAGGCGTCTTCCCTTCAATGACAGACTGGTACCCTCCTTTTTCACATTTCGTAATCTCTTTAGTATCATTAATCTTCGTATATTCGGTTTATGGTTTATACTATTGATTAAATATAATAATAAGGGGTTATCATTCCCCAAGTCCTTAGGGTGCTATGTCATGCATTCACTTTCCTTTCTCAAGGATACATGAGATCTTCTATTTGACTGGTCGTGATTAGGGTTGTAGAGGAACTTTGCCTTCTTCAACCCTATATTCCTTTGATCCAAGGTAATATTGTCTCTAGTTATTTCATGTTTCATAACATGGGTTTATTATTCCTTTTCTTATTTTTTATCTAACTAATTGTATGTGTTGCGTTGAAGGTTGTATGGAAGAACATAGGTAGTCTAGGTTATTGCTCTACCTAAACCCATGAATATTTACTCTACAATTTGATTATTTGTGCAACGGATATGATATTTAAGGGTTCAAACCCTTGGTAGGTTTTTCCCCGTAGAGGGAGAGACACCCATGCTCAACCTTACAACTTGGTTTCCTCGACCATCTATAAGTTGAAAGAAATATTATGTAGTTTATGAAATTCTAACTCGGAACCCATGAGCTCAAAACCCTTTGTGTAAATTAGTTATTTTTGTCTTTTCTTATTTCAAAAGAAACAATTGTGGAAAATAAATTTGTGGAAAAGAACCTTTATCCATTGCGTTTTTCTACTCTTGAATGCTTGAGAATCCATAGATTGATGATACAGGAGGTGCTCCAACATCATACAGTAGGTTGGAGTCTTTATGCATTGGATTTCCTGAGGGAATTATGTCGCAGTGAAGGAAAATGCCTTCCTTGTGTTGTGTGGTGTAGTAGAAGAGAGCGCCATGGTTAGGATGCTTGAGTGAGATTACTGTAGTTATTTAGTGGTGAGCAATTTGGATAAGCATAATCGAAAATTGGTTGTGGGTTGAGAGAGAAAGTCATGTAGGTATTTCCTTCGCTCTGGTGGCCTCATAGCCTGACTTGGGTGTGGTATTTGTAGCTGATACCTACAATTGGGTGGAAAATCACTTCTACACAACCAATTGTTGGGACCTTATTTGTGAAAAGATAAGTATTCTCTTTGTATATGAAAGTGTAATGATTTAATTTCCTTCATGTCATAACTATGCGTGTCTATGCATGATGCATGTGTGGACATCAGGGTATTGTTTAAGGAATACAATAGTATACTTAAGTATAATTTTCTAGGCGATTATTTTGGATTCAAAAAATCATATATATAGATAGGTAGACGAATACTAAATATGAAACATACAATTTACTACTGAAACCTGTAAATTTTGGCGAATATTATGATAAAAAAACATATTTTATGTATATATAGGCGATATTAGAGACTAAAAATGACCAAATAGCGAATTTATTTGCTGAAAAAAAACCCAAAAAATAGCCAATTGGCGAAATTTCGCCCCTAAAAATTTCCTTGGTGGACATAGTTTTATTTCCACAATTTTTTACATTTATGCATTTTCACATACATTTCTTATTTATGAATTTGTATTATGGTCTATGGGGGACGTTTTATAAGCATGAAATTCATAAATACCCCCTCCTATGTTCGGAATGATGGATGAGGACATTACACATTGTATGTATGAAATATAACACATGTGATGCAATCATTGCAATTCTTTGTCCACCGCAACTATAGTGAGTTGGGACCAACCAAATTCCACATACATTTTATCAAGTGGATTCAATTGCAAAATAAAGGTGATGGAGGGGGTAGAAACCTTGACAATCAATATATGAAACCCTCAATTAGATGCATATGACATTGATTGAGAACAAACATGGTTATATAAAAGTATATTTTATTTATTCTTATCATAAATATTGATTATTGGTATTGAAAAGATTGGATTTTACGATTATTTATGTTATTTGTGCATAACCAACATAGATCCATCTTAAACTCGTATCTATCAAGCACCGAGAGGGATCCAATTTCTTGAGTTGTATTCTTTTTTTTAAATTTAAACTCAAGAAATTTGATCTTTCTTGATTGATAGATCCGGATTTAAGTTTTGAGTTTTTATTTTATAAACGAACATGTATTTTTTAATTACTTTTCATAATATTTTATTTTATGAACCAACATGGATTTTTTTTTATAAATATTTTCCATAATTTTTTTATTTTATGAGCCGACATGAATTTTTTTAATTATTTTGTTACTAACGTTGAAACGTTATATCACATTAGAGGATCTCTCCCATACTGGGCTGCAGAGCACCTCGTTTCACTTGGTGCAATAATTAATTGTAATGTCTATCCATGAATAACATTGAAGTTAAGATTGTGGTTTAAAATAATTTAAGATATGTAAAGGATAATTGCTTACATATTACATGGGGGCATTATTAAAGTAGTTGTCATTATAATTTTCATAATTTCTTCCAAACTCCCAAAAGTTGATTGCAAAGAATCCCTCAATCATGATGAAATGATTTAATGTAGAAGACAAGGCAACTACATCAATGCCATTGTTTTATAAGAAAAAAATGAAAAATATCCCTTCTTGTTTCATTGCAAAGATGAATTAATGTAGAAGACAAGGCAACTGCATCAATGCGATTGTCTTATAAGGAAAAAGGAAAAATATCCTTTGTCATTTCCAAAAATTACACAAGGTCATTGTAAAGATATCTTAATGTAGAAGACAAGAGAAATGCATCAATGCCATTGTCTTATAAGGAAAAAGAAAAAATATCCCTTCTCATTTCCAAAAGGTTCCCAAATTTCCCAAATACCATTTCAAAGATTCCTAAAGTCATGATGAATTGTTAATGAAGAAGACAAGACAATGGTATCAATGACATTGTCTTATATGGAAAAAATAAAAGTGTGCCTTAAATCTTTTCTCCCAAATTCCCCAAATGTGATTACAAAGACTCTCTAAGTCATGATGAAATGACTTAATGAACAAGACAAGAAAATGGCATCAATCTCGTCGTCCTATAAAGAAAACATAAAAGTGAACATGAAAATAACATCAATCCCAATGAAAAAAAGAAAATTTGATAGCACATATACCTACTTTGTTGAAAAATCAAACTTGCCTTATGTTTGGAGATTTGAGCTTTCACTTTAGGGGATATATATATATATATATATATAACACTAATCTAAACTCATCTTAACCCAAATCTAAATGTTGAGAGGGATTATATCCCTAGAAGTGCAAACTTTTGATTAAAAAAATTCACTCTAAATAAAGGATTCACTTTAGGAAGTTGATCCCTTTCACTACTTAATAAGTCTAGAGTTTCTCGTTATTATTATGGATATATTTCCTTTTCACTTTTATCTTACAAACTTCAACTTTTATTTCATTTTAGATTATTAGTGTTATTTTTACATCTCATCCATACTATCTTGTATAATGTACCTTGCTTGTCTCAGTGAAACCAATATACCATATTAAGCCTAGATTTATTAAGCACCTAAAGAGATAAACAATAAATAAAGGAACATGATGGATTTATTCTAATTTAGTTTATATTATATTGTTATTGTTATTATTGTAACATCTCCAAATTTCACAAAAATTTAAAATTTTCTAAGTAGCATTAAATGCTTGTATTTGTCATGTGGAAGTACCATTAATGTTAACTTAATTTATTTAACCACAGACCAATTAATTTCTATGATGACAACTACTTAAAAAGGTCGTCGGTGATTGAATGAGTTACGTCGCTTATAAGCACTGATTACTATAATTTGTCGTAATCGCTATTAATACATATTACTATCTGAATAATTTATGCTAGTTATTTTAATGCTATAATCTCATCACTACTCATCATTCTTTTATCTGGATGCAACATTATTATAAATGTTTACACGATATGTTAATGTCTGAAGAATTGAATTAATTCTTGTTCAAAGTGTACAATGTCGTTTATTTCAGCTGTACCTGTGTTATGATTCTGGCTATGGAGACTAACTATTTGTTTTCCTTTGCAATGGAGGGGTCCTATGGGTACCCCTAGGCTTACTTAGCTAATTAAAGCTAACACTCTTAAACTTCGGTTACAAATCACATGTAAGAGTTGAGATTCCACACTGAAGCATAATCGATGTATGTCCATTGACTTTGTTGTTCTTCATTAGCCTTTGTTATTAAGTACAATGTATATAGAACATAATTTGTACAAGGGTAAGACCTACCCTAGCTACGATCACCAGTTTAAAGATTTATTCAATACAATGTCCTATGTATTTTGTGTATTATTGAAATGCATATATTATACGTAGCTTAAGTTTGGCCTATGTGTTCACTATGATTCTCTTCAAGTTTCAATGTCTTACTTATGCAATATTGATTATTTTGTATTATTACCATAGCTTAATGTATTCAAAAATCATAACCAAAGTTCTTTTGTATGTACACCCTAATATGGTAATATTGTGACCATGATTTACCAATTGGTATTGTGTAAGGTTTTGTAACATGACCTAATCATATATTATGGATTAGGTACTATATACTATAACCTATAGGTGACAAACTATATGCATATAAACTATATGCTATATGTTGTAACTATATGCATATATATTATATCCTATTGCATAGGGTAAACCACGAACTGCTCTAAGGTGGAACTATATACTATATGCCATGCATATATGTATATATACTATACATTATAAGCATAGTAGAGTCCCCATATTTAACCATGGTGGAACTCTGCATTGGCAAGCGTACTGGGATCCAATAGTTGTAACATTTAATGTTATTAAATGTGGTTTTTGGTGGAAAGCCCGTTGGAAACCTCATGGCAAGACTTCACATTATGTTCCTTGGGTTTTGCATTAAAACCTAGCTAATTTTTTGGTTGACCTCGATGAGGCCTTACTTGGAACATTCATTTGGCACTGAGGGTGGTAGGAGAGGTCGACAGGCTCTCGAAATTCTAGGGTTTGAAAAATAACTACTGCAAGTTCCTGTTGGGGTTTTGATACTGAGACCTTGTATATGAAACTCTGTCCACCGTAGGCTTATATGAACCAGGTTGTTTTACAAAAGTTTTTAACCCTTACTGGGTTCGATGGTAAATCTTGCACCATAATTGTTTTGATGTTGTAAGCACAACCATCGCATACATTGATGAAGTTTTAGTATTTGCTTGGATGTGCTAGAGAAACGAATGTAAAGTCATCAACCTTCACTGTGTTCTAAAGATAATATCGTTTAAAATATAATGTATTTGAGTTACCTCTTTTAATACACTATTTAACCAGTTGTTTTCGTTGATAAATCTTGACAGGTCAAAACCACGACATAGTTTAAAGTTGGTGAATGTGGGATAAAGCTTCCTTGGTCCTTGTAAGCCTCGGTGATTCCCTATGGGTGTCCTGTTTGTAACTCGGGAGAAAAAAAAAGGTGAAGCTTGACATTGTTGCCGGTCTAAAATTCAGTTTCGCCGAGATTTCTTTTACTTGTAAATTGTTGTTACAGTTTTGTTGTAAATTTATAAGCCGTATGGAAATTTTGTACATTGAGGGTTGAACCCTTGAGCCTTGGCTCGCGTTGGTTTCTCAACACTACCGTTAGTTACTGTTCTTGGATTAATAATATGGTTTCGTCTTTGGATTTCGAAGTATGATTTGCTCAAGTTTTAAAGAAATGCTCTCAGCATTCTTGTATATTTTAAAATGGATAGCTTGTTAATGTTTTTCTGTGTACTTAACCCAGTGATGGAATGAAATAACGGGTTCAAACATTAACCTTGAACATTATGTGTTTAAGTCTCGTTTTCAGACATTATTTCAAGTTTAAGGGATTTGAACCCTAGATTTGTATTACGAGTATTTCATTTTAATTTTGATAACCAAGAAATGTTTTAAAGCCCGAGTCTGTGCGTGATGAGGTTCGAGCTATGCTTACTACTTTCTTGTTGTTTTGTATGGAGAATTTAATATCATTGTTTTGATTCATAAAATCCTTTTCGGCTATAGATTAGTTGCTGGTTAGAAACCCTAAAATGATAATGTTGAAGGTTCAGTTGATGCATTGCTAAGGGTTTCGAACCCAAGTCTTATTTATGCCCTTAAATATTGAATTGAGAAAATATAATTTTAAATGACAGATTTGGGTGAGTCGAGACTCAAACCCTAAACCACTGCGTATTTGATTTAGTCATTAAAGTTGTAGAGATGATATAAGAAATGAAATCAATAGAGATGGATGTGTGATATCTTATTATGTTTTTCCAAAATATATTCAAGACCAAAATTTTTAAATGTTTAATTTAAAATCTTGTCTTTCTTGATTTTGTCAGCGTTTACTAAGTATAGTTAATGGATTGTATTAATAATTAATTTGAGAACCTGCAGTTGCTTTGTGTTGCAATGGTATAATTATTTTACTACCATATCCTATGCTACTACTGTATTATTTGAATGTTGTAGATTAGGGTTTGAAACCCTTAATATATTGTAGTTTATTTGTGTATATTACTTCATAAATATTCTTTCAATTAGCTTAAATATTTAGTCTATTGTTTAAAAGAAAGTTAATGATTAGAAACATATAATTCCAGGTTTATTACGAAAGATACTTACATTAAGACAGGGTTAGCAAACAACGTTTATTAAGAAACATATGATTAGAAACATATAATTCCAGTTTTATTAAGAAAGATACTTACATTAAGACAGGGTTAGCAAACAACGTTTATTTTAGAGTTGAATATTGCAATTGAGATCTAGGTTTTATAAGGATTCTGTATAATAGCAGATTATATTTGACTTCAATTTAAACTCTGTTTTCCAATTCATAAAAGACCTTGTATACAGATATCATTGATATTGGAAATACAGTTCAGTCATGTAAATAAGGAATATTTTATAGCCTTTTGAAAATAAAATAGAAAAACACCTTCTAACTAAGATAATTTCAATCATACTGATATGTTTAATTCAGCTCCTCTGTACTAGAGTACGACACTTAAACCAGCGTGTGGAAAAATAAAGGGGAGAATTTTTTATTCATTCATACTACATTTAATCAGAAGTAAACTATCAATCTAGTAGTTTCAAAACAACCTTTCAGGTCTAGGTAATAGTTCAGAAATTTAACCATTTAGAAAACTAATATTGCATAAATAAATAAGATAACACAATGAATACCTATTAACAGGAGAGGATGACAAACATCCAAAGGATCCCATTCCACCCAACCTTCTCCTAAAGACAGCCAAGTCACTTGCCTTAGGACCCCCGAGCTTGTTCACTGAACCACCAGGATGAAGATACTGTGTGGAGGATGGAATAAATTCCTCTGCAACTTAGCAGTAGTACTTAACAACAATACTTCTGCCTTTAGCAATATTGAACTCCGCAATGTGGCTACACTAGTTCAGAATGCATTCTTATCTCACTCAATTACTTACTAGCCTTCCCCTCATCGAATCTCTTGTGCTCTCTTGTCTTTCTTTTTCAGAAAGTTATCACAAGGTAAAAACTGAACAGCCTCCTGCTGAATTCGATGGGTAGATAAAATCATGCCTAGATATTTGGTCAGTTTCTTTAGTTAATGAGCCACCTGCTCAGTTCCACTTTCTTGGAGAACATAACCATAAAAATAGGGAAGTTTCCCCCTGCAACAGCTAGAAGTGAATTGAGGATGTTTCCAAGTGTCAGTTTGCTCTCACCCTAGTCAATTCCTCCTAGTGGGTCAGTGAACACTCATTCAACAGCCTCCTTTGGATATTTGTCTCCTCTTTTATTTATTAATAATAAAATATTCAAAGTAATTAATTACACTCATCCATGACTCCACTTGGTCAATAATCATAAAACTTTACAAAAACATAAAACATAATGTTTTTCTCACAACATAAAATGTTCAGAATTTGGACATGTGACAATTATAATGGTTTATTTTTTTTTTTTTTTCATTTGAGAGTAGGTTGGAGCTAATGGAGGATATGTAACTTAACCTAATAAAAAAATTGGAAGAAAATTGAGATTATTAAAATTAAAATTACAATTAGTATGAGTGTGTGTGAGCGCATGCCAAAAGAACCCAACATGGATCCATATTCAATCCAATCTATTAAGAATTGATAGTTTTCTACTTCAATTAATTTGTAATCCTTCTCAATGCTTAATATATGGGTTAATTTAGATCTATGTTGATTACTATTATGGTATTTTTTTTCACTCTTATGTTACGAACCTCAAAAATACATTTATTTTAGTTTATTAGCATACAATACACTTATTATCCACAATTAATTGTTGATTACAATAACATTGTCTTGTACAATAACAACATGAATTAGGGTCGATATGATTATAAGTGTTGGGTTAAACATGATGAACCTTTTCTACAAAATTAAGAAAAAATCTACGTGATGTGTTTAAAAAAGGAAGAAGTACATTTTCCCTTTTTAGTGTAGGATACTATTTCAATGAATTGCTCCTTTTCCTAATTTCCTTCATTGAAATGTATTGATTCAATATTTCTTGAAACTCACATGATCAATTAAGTTAAAATTACAAATTTCGAATGGACAAATGGACAAATGGATTTAGCATTTTTAAAAACCAATTTTACATTTAGATTATGGAATTTATATATTTGATATATGTATAATTTCTTGTTATTTTAGCTAGATTTAATAAAGATAATTCATTATTCCTTGCTTCCTTGCTTCCTTTAACAAATATGACAAACTAATAAAACTTAAGGCACATAAAACAGATATGAAAAACTAATAAAAGTTAAGTCACATAATTGGTTGGGCCTTTATCCCACTTCCTTTTACAAATATGATAAAATTATCAAACTCAAGGGGATGGCATCTATTGAAACGGTCAACCATACTTATCAACATGTATGGAACCCACCTTCGAAACCACTATGTATATCCCACTTTGTATTCAACTCACACTATCATTTTATATCATGTTGATGTGTTATGACTATTGGATTTCTATTGAATATTTTGTCAATGAGTTCCTTGAGTTCCACCCACATCTACTATGGTGTTTAAGGAACCCTCTATACTTGTGATTTAAGGTTTAAGCGAGAAACACTTTAATAGGTATCTTGGATATTTATATATATATATAAATATTTATTCATTGATTTCCTATTTCTCCTATGCCTTTCAACATAAAAAACGAGATTTAAAGTGGTGAGGGGCATCTTGGTTCCATGCTACTTCAAGTAGTTGAGTGATCCTCTGAGATGAATGCCAAATGAATGTAATTACAAATATTAGGAAGGCCAATGAGAGTAGCTACTCTTGCAGTGATGAGATAATGATGGAGTAATGATGTGGATTTAGAATATGATGGAGCCTCTTACTGTGGAAAAATTGGAGCCTCTTACTATGGAAAAATTGGGTTGATGGCGGATGGATAGAAGCAAGTGTAGGTGTCATTTGGGTGATGAATGAAGCAATGATTTTGATTGGCCCCGAGGAAAATTTTAAGGATCCACAATTTTCTTAAAGGGTAGAAACCATGGTGAATCTTACTAATTCTTAAATTTCCAACCATAAAATATGGGCCGATAGTTTTCTTTAAATATTCAAATTTATAAGGGTTTTATATTGTTTGTGGACAATGTTGGTGTTTTTTATAGTAAAGAAATTATCCCATGGAATTTGGTTGAATCAATTTAGAAAAAAATAGAAATTGATGAATCTTTTTTTTGGAAAAAAAAGGTAAAAAATTATCCATGGGCTAAATTTCACCCCTAAAGTTTTCCTTGTTTGGCCAAATGGGAACCCTCTATCGAATGTAGACAACATTGATTGGGAACAAACATGGTTATCCAAAAGTATATTTTATATATTCGTACCATAAACCCTGATGATATATTTTATAATTAAATGTTTGGATTCCATGACTAATCATGTCATTTGTGTGTAGCAATAAATTGCAATGTCTCTATATGAGCAATCTTGATGTTAAGATTGTGGTTAAAATTTACTTGAGATATGTAATTTAGAAAACGGGTTTCACATCACATGGGGAGCATTATTAAAGTCGTCGTCCTTATAATTTCTGCCATATTCTCCGGAGGTGATTGGAAACTAGACTTTCTCAATAATAATAATAATCTATTTTTAAGGTCACAACCAATCCAAACACCAATTTTGTGTATTAGACCTCCCTCCGCACAACAATTTAACTAATAAAGTCTACAAAGGTGCAAATACCCTACCCCCCTTCATATTTGAACCTGTGACCTCTTAGGAGGAAACACATGTTCTTAAACATTAGGCCCACTCAAGTTGTATCGTTAGGCCCACTCAAGTTGTACAGTTAGGCCCACTCAATATGAAATGACTTAAAGAAAAAGACAAGACAATGGTATCAATTTCATTGTCATATAAGGAAGAAAAAAAGCGGTCCTTATTGTTTCTAAAATAACTCCCAAATTCTACAAAGATGATTTGCAAATACTTCCTAGGTAACGATGAAATGATAATGAAGAAGATAAGACAATAACATCCAAAATTTGTTCCAAAGTAGTTTTAAAATTTATTTAAATCATGATAACTAATTTAATGAAGAAGACAAAATTGTCTTATAAAAAAACAAAAAGTGAACAAATTTCTTCCAAGGTAATTTTAAAAATTATTTAAATCATAATGACTAATTTAATGAAGAAGATAAAATTGTCTTATAAAAAAACAAAAAAGTGTACAAAGAAAATGGTATCAATCCTTTAAAAAACAAAAAAAACAAATTTCTTCCAAGGTAATTTTAAAAATTATTTAAATCATAATAACTAATTTAATGAAGAAGACAAAATTGTCTTATAAAAAAACAAAAAAATGAACAAAGAAAATGGTATCAATCCTTATAAGAAAAACTTGAACATACACCTTATCTACTTTACTAATAAAAACACTCTTGCCTTTGGATTGAAAATTCTATATACACATACAAATAATTTATTACCAATACCTTTCAAAATCGAAAACCAATCACTCTTGCCTTTGGATTGAAAACTCTCTATACACATACAAATAATTTATTACTACGAACTTTCAAAATCGAAAACCATTAGGGTAGTAAAACATATCATTTATAATTAATTAAACTACAAAAACAATATAATTAATCTCCGTAAATGCATTAATATGTTTCTTCTCTCAACAAGTACTGCACATAATTGAATACTAGGCAATGAAAATAGAAAAAACTTTAACTTATGATGTATACATTACCCTCGAAAAAAAACAAAAACTAAGTCCTCTTTCAAATATGCATCCACCCTCTATTCCCCTACTCTAACTTGGAAGTATGTTAGTTATAATAATTTTAAAATTATTATTAGGATAAATAATTCATAGCTGAAGTAAAAATGTAATTCACTAGCTCTTTTAAAATGATTGTAAAATTGATCAGCCAAGTCTACGCTAATGGTTGAAATTTCTCGATATGTATCAATTCTGGTTGTAAGGGGTTTGTTGCCATATGAGCCAACCAGCAAGCCACTTCTAGATTAGAATTGACGATTGATTCCAAGGCCGCCACGACTAACTGATTTGCCACCGACAAACATCGAGATAGAGATTTGACGTATCCCGCAAGTCGGATTACACTTCGAAACAAGAATCTGTTCAAAGATACCTCCTGTATTAAACGAAGAAACACCACGTCGAAACAAAATTCCGTTCAAAGAGATTTGACGTATTAAATGAGAAACTTTTTTTTTTCATACAAGCAGTGTAACCGGCGCCCAATGGTGGGTGAGGGCGCCGAATCGAGCCGGGTCTTGGGGTCGAACCTGGGTGGGGACGGCCACAGCCGACCGCCCCAGCCACCCGGCCATAACAGCGGCCCCTATTAAATGAGAAACTTATAAACTCGGTTGGTAGCATTTGAAGTCCTCCAGTCGTGGCTGCTTCAGAATCGATCAATATTTCTATGTGGAATTTTGTTACAAGTAATTCAGATCAGTCGTTGCGGCCTCGTGATCGATCTTTAACTATATCGCCAAGTTTGCCGGTGCCAAATCAATTAGTCGTGGCGGCCTATGAATCAATCGTTATTTCTTTCCTTATCTTTCATCGATAATGCGACGCGTCACGCACATTGCGACAGAACCGATAAATTTGCGCGACTTTTCCATTTGCATGGCTATATTTACAACCGGAGAAAATGCATGGCTATATTTACCGATAAATTTTCGCGACTTTTCCATTTGCATGGCTATATTTACAACCTGAGAAAATGCATGGCTATATTTACACCTCCATTTATTTCTCCGGGCAATTAACAATCAAGGCATTGTAGATGTGAGAATCTGGAAAAGAGAGAGAGAAATGGATCAAGGTGTTTTTTCCATGTTGAAGCTTCTGTGGTTTGTAATCATGGCAACTGCAATAGCGTTTGATACTGTAACTGCAGCAACTATTACTTCGTCCATGGAGAGGCCGAATAATCAATTGGCTTTATACCATCATCAATTCTTCAACCGCATACTCTATGAGAGCAGTTCCCTTCAACCGGATGATGATGATTTTGCTTTGAACCATCTTGAACGCAAGCTGGGGGAAACTCAATTCAGATCGCCCATGGACGCACTTCGCGATAGAAGGGACGTGGAGGCGCTTTTGTCCTTCAAAAATGCGGTCACATCCGATCCATCTGGATCCCTGTTCAACTGGACAGCACAAAACTCCCCGAACGTGTGCTCCTGGAATGGAATCCGCTGCAGAAAGGGCACCAATAGAGTGGTTGCCATAACACTTCCTGGCTTCGGACTGGAAGGTAGTCTCTCACCATCTGTCGGTAACCTTTCATTATTACGCAGTTTGAATCTTTCTCGTAATAATATGACAGGAACAATTCCACCGGAGCTTGGAGAGCTTAAAGCGCTGGGAATACTTGACCTCAGCGTTAATATGCTATCAGGTCCTATTCCGAAAGCACTGTGTAATTGTACGCGCCTTCAATGGATCCGTCTTTCAGTAAACAGCTTGACGGGGACTATACCAACAGAATTCGGCCGTCTTGTCAAGTTGGAGCATCTCCGCTGAAGCAAAATTATCTCACTGGAAATATTCCAACTTCTCTCAGCAACTGTACCTCTCTCCAAGAAGTGTCCATTGGACACAACAATCTGACTGGTCCAATTCCGCTTGAACTGGGCATGCTGAAAAACTTATACTACTTGGCTCTAGAGTCCAACAAGTTGGATGGCACCATTCCTCCATCTCTGGGAAACTGCTCTTCACTGCAGATTTTATTTTTGGGGGACAACCCGGCAATGTCAGGCAGTATACCGCGTGAATTGGGTAAATTGAGAGAGCTTTTTCAACTGTCTATTTATGGTCCTGGTCATATTTCAGGCCCTATCCCTTCAGAAATAGGGAACTGCAGTAAACTTGATTGGTTGGATTTATCAGGTAACAAGATTCAGGGTTACATCCCGTTGAGTATATATGGGCTTCCCCTCTCCACTCTAAGTCTTAGAGAAAATTGCTTGTCTGGCATGATCTCTCAAGCCATTGCCAATTTAACTCAGTTGACTCATCTAGATCTTGGTACAAATAGATTAAAAGGTAGCTTACCAAAGGGCATTGCTAATTTGAACATGCTTGAAAAACTTTCTTTGGATACCAATAATTTTACACGTGGCATACCGGAATTCATTACCAAATTTACTCAATTATCCTTCCTAAATCTTGGTACAAATAGCTTAAAGGGTAGCATACCAAAGAGCATTGTGAATTTGAACATGCTTGAAGCACTTTATTTGGATACTAATCATTTCACAGGAAGCATTCCTGAGGGAATTGGCAATTTGAGTAAGCTTCAAAAGTTGTATTTGAATACCAACAATCTTATTGGTACAATTCCCACTGGTTTGGGAAAATGTGTGGCACTACAACAATTAGATTTGTCGGAAAACAGTTTGACTGGAATTATTCCTTATTCTTTAGGCAATTGCAAGTTTATGATGGTTTTCATACTCACTGACAACTCATTGTCAGGTAGAATACCATGGACATTAAATAAATGTGTAGCTTTACAGAGGTTGAAGGTGTCTGAAAACAAACTTGATGGGACATTGGACATAGGCTTTCCAGTTTCTATAAAAGTTCTATCTGCTCATTCTAATAACTTCTTTGGGAGTGTGCCTGCAACTTTGGCCCATTGTACCCAACTTCAGTTGTTGGATTTAAGCAAGAATAGATTAAGTGGCGAGCTTCCTCACTACCTGGCATCTTTTTATGACTTAAGAGTCTTAAGTCTTGGTTATAATAAACTCCATGGTATTATTCCTCAATGGATTACAAATCTCACCCAGTTGCAGGTGTTGGATTTATCAAACAATAAATTCAATGGAAGCATTCCATCCAATCTCCAGATGCTCAAAGGATTTAAAATCATTGGTTCTTCCATACTCAGTCGTAATACTCTATACGAGGATATAAAAATTGTAATCAAGGGCTTTGAGTATACTCTGGATTATGTGCTAGCAACAAATACCATATTTGACTTGTCTAACAATAATCTTATTGGAGAGATACCTCTAAGCATAGGAAGTCTAAGTAGCTTGCGATTGTTGAATTTATCTAGAAATCATCTTGAAGGGGAAATCCCTACATCTCTTGGTGAGATATCTACTACTTTGGAGGAGTTAGATTTATCCAAAAATAATTTGAGTGGAGTCATTCCTCAAGACCTCACTAATTTAACCTCATTGGCATATCTAGACATTTCAAGGAATAGCCTATGTGGTAAAATTCCAAAAGGGACACAGTTTGACACTTTTAAGGAGAGTTCATTTGAAAGTAATAGTTGCTTATGTGGCTATCCTTTACAACAATGTAAGGAAAATGAAAAAGAAAAGAAAAAAGCAGTGAAGAGCCCTAGCATTAGTATGGATCAAGGATGGCTAAGTAGAATAGATGAACATTTATCAATGACTGCATTGAAATTGGGAGTGGGGATTGGATTTGGAGGAATTGTGAGCGTGATGGTATTTTGGGATAAAGCGAGACATTGGGTGATGTCCCCCAAGACATGACCATCTTATAAAGTGTATCAATTTCCTAAATAGCCTTGAGATTTTTTCTACTCCATTACACTATAAAAGAATGAAAAACAAAATGTGTGGAGTCAAGGAAAAATCTCTCATAAATTTTAGCATATCATGTTTATAATTTTCCTCTTTTAATAATAAAAGATTAATCATTTAAAAAAAAATATCTTTATATTATCCATAATTATGTTTTCACAGATTGTAATACCCGTATCTTTCTTTCATTCAATTTTCTAAACTTATTTTCTTAATACGTGTTTTTATTTTAACAAACTGTAGTAATAAATTATTATCATAAATTAATCATTCACTTCAGAATCAGGTTACATTATTAGAAAAATGATATATGTTCATGTTTACAGAGAACAAAACATTTAAGCAAATGTACTTTCAAAAACTGGAATACTCTTGAAAGAAGGCAAATGCATGATAATTACAAATTGGCAAGCTAATCAGGATATTAGCTGGATTCAATTGGACTCTCTGAGTTAGAACCTGATCCATAGATATGAACTAAATATTCAAGCAAAATATTGTTTTTGTGTAAAGCTTTTAAATTTTAATTACGTACTAATTTATAGTTTTGAACATAATCATACCGTACAGTACCTATTGAATGTATTTTTTGTTCTTTAAGAACAATGAATATAATTTTTTCTTTAGAACAAAAAAGTTCTCATTCAACTTTCTAAATTTATTCTCTTGGTAAATTGGCAAATATACCAACATATTAAATATTATGAAAACACAGTTTTTAATTAATTTTATATAAAGTTAAATTTGAAAACACAGTTTTTAATTAATTTTATATAAAGTTAAATTTTATGATACTTTATGAAACTTATCTATATGTTTTTTTTCATTATACCTTTTATATATTAATATTAATGTGTAACATAGTATTAAAGTATTATATATATTTAAAATTTAAAGATTATATTTGTATTATATAATTATTTTATAAAATATTTTATAGTGTATATTTAAGATTTAAAGATGGTCAATTTTGAGAAAACTTTTTTTATTGATCTAAATTTTTAGAAAATAAGATTATGAATGTTTTTTTAAAATTATATAAGTAAATGTATACATTATTTCTAAGCATGGAGAAGTGTAATCTTTATTTTATATAAATAATTTAATAATAATCATATTTAAAAATAAGTTTGTAGGTTTGTAAATTTTTTAATTAGTTTAAATGATATTATTATTTGAATAAACATAAGTTTTAGATGAAAATTTTAAATTTAAAAGATATGTTACTTATTTTTATTTAAAAAATTGTATTTTTTTTATATTTGAATTGTTGTGTTTCTCTCTTTTTATATGGGTAAATATTATTATTTTTAATTAAATTAAATATAAATTTAATTAGTTTAAAGATAATTGTTAATGTGTGAAGAATTTATCATTTATGTATTGGTTGTAATTTGGGTGGTTGGAAGGAATGATCGTTTCCCTCTCCATAGTAACAATTAAAGAATGCATAAAAAAATCATCTCTCAATATTATTTATTCCGAAAAACAATGTCATATTTCATAAAGATGGCATTAATTTGAAGACTTTAACACTTATATATTTCATTTTCTCTTATTGTTATTCAAAATAATCAATCTAGCAATAATATTGATAAACTTAACATAAAAAAAAACAAAATAACCAAAAAATCAATTACTTATATTGAAAGACTTTAATAGGAAAGAAAACAAAATAACCAAAAGATCAATTACTTATATAATAATTTTTATCTTTAACTACTAAACCTAATATCATTAATACATTAATGAATGGGAAATAAAACACAAGAAGACTTCAACATAATATTATAATAAACAAAGGCATGTTACTAACAAATTGAACATTATAATTTTTAGATAATTATTATAAAATATAAATTAACCACCTAATAATATTTATAGTTATACACTTTGTTGATTATGTAAATTATATTAATGTATATACAAAATTTTTGAATAAACAAAATATGGTTATCATGAAGTATGTAAGTAAGTAATGGGTAAGGTTTAGATTTTTTAATTCCCCAATTTTATATCTTAAGTTATTATAAAATATAAAGTAATCACTTAATAATATTTATAATTATAAGGTTTGGATTTTTTAATTCGCAACCAATTTTATATCTTAAGCTACTAAATACTCAAGAATATTGTAGTATGTAAGTAATGCATGGTAGAAGGAAACCAAACTAACACATGCGGATGTTCTACCAAAACATAAAGGTCTTGTGAGAAAAAAATTGCATGCCTCAATTATAGGTCATACGCACATGTTTAGCGTACATAGTCATATTTTTACTTTAATATGGTTAAAATTACATTGTGTTAAAAGCAATAAACCTTACTCATTCAGACTTTAATGTCACATTATTTTAATTAATAAATATTTTTTTTAAAGAAACAAGATTACTATCAATTTATTGATAAGATGAATATATTTTATGAATTCTCAACTTTGTATATAGTATTTTTTTACAAATGTTGTATTAATTAATTTATTAGTTATGATTGGTTCAAAATTATAATCATTTAAAAGGTAAAGAGGTGATGGTGATTGACGATGTAACTTTGATTCTTCTAGTGGGTGAATAATAAGTTATAGATTTTTTTTTAGCTTAATGAAAAAGAGGTGATGCCTATTTATATAGAATAAAACTTATAATTAAATTTATATATGGTGATGTCTATTTACATAGAATAAAACTTTTAGTTAAATTTATATATTTTGGTATAAGTGTTATGATCTTTTCTAGGGGTGTAATGGGGCTCAAGGGCCCATTACAATAAAATAGTGGAAGTCACTAAATGTAAGGTGGACTAGGTCCATCGATTTTGTTATTATTACATAAGGCTCCCATGATAGTTATTATTGAATAGATGTAATGGGGCCTCATTAAAGAAGGCCCAGTAGGTCATTAGTAGGTTGTTATGATTAGATTTTTCTTATGATGTATAAATATGGATGGAATCCTTCCTATAAATAGGCGTGGAAAAATATTGTAATTGGTGCCTTGCTCAATATCTGAAAGGTCACCCCACCTTATTAAGTAAGTGAGCATATCTTTCTATTGGATTATCATAATACAAGTTTAGATTTTGTAGCATTTCATTTCAATTGTCTTTGAATTTGGTATTATGCAATATAATATCTAGTTTTATGCATTATAAATCTCTCTATACTTGGTTGTGTTCTAAGTTTAAGGGTTAAGGGACATGACAAGTGGTATTAGAGCACTTTCCTAACCCTACACATCTCCAGATTTTTTTAGAGTTTTTTAAAGGCTAGAGAGGTGCTCCGACTTCCTTAAATGACACAATTCTTTGTCATTCAGTGGGTAAAATTGTAGACATAAAATACTAAATGCATAGTAAATAAAAGTTGTTTTATTTGGTTTGACACCTTTGTAATCCCTACTAGTACTCCTTCGAGTAGTACTGCATTAAATAACACTTTTATAAACAAATTCACGTCCACATATGCTGAATTATATAAAGATTCCCCTAGGAATCCCGAAACCAAATTTAGATAATATTATTAAACAATTTGCTTCTATAGTAGCACTGAGTACAATGCTTGCAAATATTTCTCTAGTACCAGGGTAGTCAAGTAGGTCAGTTAAGGGCACTGTCAATCCTCCTTATTTAGTGCCATGAGAGGTTGGGTCAACTACAATTATATTAGAGAGCTATATGACCTAGCATTCCCTTGTATACAAGACCTAGAGACTTTACCCTCTGTGACTGACTAGTGAAATTCCTACATATTTGCATCTAGAAGGAATTTGGTAATTATATCAATATAGTCACATGAAAAAAAAATAATACTATGACATTGTTGTGGGAGACCTATCTCAAAAGAATCCTTGCATCATGGTGATCATAATGTTGGTATACATCTACAACAACCCTTTTTGCATGGACCCAAAAATACAACACTTGGGGGTACACCTCAAGGGACTCCTCTTAAGCCACTGGTAATTTTGAGATAAGTTCGTGTTAAAACTTTCCAAATCATAAGTGGTCCCATGGTCCACACTCGTAATCAACCATTCATGAGAACCAAACACATGGACCCACTCAAAACATCTAATGAGATTAACACCACATTACCAAATTATAGGTTTCCATCAAAGGTATCAAACACCAATGTGGATACCCAAGGTCAACTGTTGGGATTGTTATGTAAACACATGGGTATATATCTCAACAAAGAGGATCCAAATAAAGAGGAATTTATAAATGAAGTGCAAGACACTTACACTCACTTCCCATATACCAACTATATACCCTTTAATGGTACAATACCTAACACTTCTTTCCAAATAAATACATGCACAAGTATGATGGCTCATATCCCTCAAGTTGGGTTACCCAAATGGAACACTATTTTCCTCTCCATGGAATGATTGACGATCCATAAAAATTAAAAGTGGCGATTTTATATATAGACTTAAAACATTGGTAATGGTGGAAATGTTATTAGTAATATTATCGAAGTTACATCCTTTGGACCCAATTTGTGAAGATCCTTCACGATCATTTAAACATGACACTCACTACATGGGAATATTAAAAAAAATACACCAAAGTGGCACAATTATGGACTATATTACAACCTTTGAGCAATTATCAATTTGCATAAAGAGCCTATTTGAATCATTTTTTATAGCATGTTTTAGACTGGCCTCAAAGAGACATTTAGAGCACATGTCATAATGAAACACCCCAAAACATGGTTGAAATCTTGGGAAAAATATAGAGAAGGAAATATGGTGATAAATTCCCTCCATGGAACCCACCCTAAGTACCTATAGACATCTCCCATTAAGAATAAAAGAATTATCTCCATAAGAGATGGTTGAAGATCAACTCTTCAAACTTTGCTTAACTATGATGAAATATATTTTAGTGGGAATAAATGTAAATAATAGAAGTTATTACAAATATATATTCCCACATAATCACCCTAAATACATAACAATTGAATACATTCAAGAACAAAAAATAGAGGATACAACTCTACCTATGGAAGATGAAACCACCTTACAAGCTAATGGGGAAGAACCCCAAATAGGTATCCATGCCTTATCAATTTTACTGACATCCCCAAACATTTAATTTGATTTTCTACATCAAGAACCATATTTAGTCATTATACTAATTGATAGTGGAAGTACCCACAATTTTATTCATAGAAAAGTGGCCAAAGAAACCCATTTCTATGTTTGTCCTATACCAAATTTCTAAATTATGATAGAAAATGACAATATGATGAAATGTGGGGGTGATATAAAAAAATTAAAACTCCAATGGGTGACTATCGTCACAAAATGCACATGTTGGTGCCTACTGAAATGGGTTGTTGGGATGTAATTCTAGGGGTAAATTGGCTACATACTTTGGGTCCCATTACCATGGATTTAAAGGATCTATACATCAAATTCACTAAGGATGGGCACAAAGTAATATCAAGGGGATCATCTCAAGTTCTCCTGAAATGATCATCTCACACCAACTATGGAAGTTATTAAAGAAAGGCCACTCATACATTATTGCCTAATTCAATGTCATACAAGTAGTGGACACATCCCCACAGGATATTCACCCTAACTTGCAATTGGTTCTCTTTAAAAATAAACAAGTTTTTGAGACACCTAAGGGTTTACCACCCTACCATGGGGAGCATGGCCATGGTATTCCACTAATTATAGGGAATCAAGCCTCCAGTGTATGTCCTTATAGGAACTCTTTTGCACAAAAGAATGGAATAGAAAAGATCATTTGATACTTGTTGGAGGCTAGTTCAATTCATCCTAGTGCAATCCCTTAGTATTCACTAGTGGTCATGGTATTGAAAATGGAGGGCATTTGGTGCACATGTACTAGTTTTAGGGCTCACAATAAGTTGGTTATTGTTAACACATATATATCAATGGGGGTTCACTTCACACAATGTCAACAAATATTGACAAAAAATCCCATAGATACCGACTCGAAAAGGGTTTAGCATTTCCAACAACACTCGCAAAGCAAGTGAGGTATCACCCAAGGCACCTAAGGGGGATGCAGGAACCAAGTTTCCGCATGTATAATAGGGCATTCATCATTCACATTTAATCATAGCATAACTCATATTTCAATATAATTAGCATTCACACCATAACACTATCACTGCATATCGAAACATACTAATTAGATCGATGTAGTAACATATTATTAAAACATATTCAACAGATCAGCAACAAATATCATATCTATCCATACTGCGACAAAATATATCATATTGCGGTACAACACATAAGCAACAAAGTCATAGACAAGCATTCCTTCTCATTATAAATCAATACAAATCCGCAAAACCCATCTCAACTGCTCAGGTTAAATACAAAGATGTTATCCAATGTGAAAGATAGATCAAAATTCCATAGATGCAAACATACTTTCATCAACCAAAAGATCATATCAAGATAAAGACAAGGATAAGGATAAGGATAAGGATAAGGATACCCGAATGCTTACAATTCTACTCCTATTTATAGGCTCACTGGTAGTTACAAACTTGTTCCACTTCACAAAGTGACCCATTAACTAACTAACTAATTAACTAATGACTCTACTTTGTTCACTTTACTTCCGCTTTAATCGCTTTGTTCATGTTAATTTTGCTTTATCCGCTTTGTTTCCCTCCGCGAATGGTCCTTTAACATTTTCATTGTCCCTTTTGTCGTTGTTTGTACCAAAAATTCTGTGAACTAGCCCTGTGCCAACAACTATCAAGGATAAATTTTGTTAAAGTTACAACATCATGAGTCATTCTTCAAGTCAACCTTGTGTGCCATGAATGAGCCTCATGTGTTGAGGTAGTGCCTTATAGAAGCTTGCATTGGACTCAGGAAACTTGGAGAAGAATCTTGATTTGGAATAAAAAATGAATAAGCCTCATGTGTTGAGGTAAGTTCTTTGTATGTCAAAGGGATGGTGATGTATAGTCTTGTTTTTCAAGACTAAGCTCTTATGTGTCAAGATGGATCCTCATGTGTTGAGATAATTCTTTACATGTCGAAGCATGAATGGTGTGTGATGTACTACTAATCATGGTTGATGTATCAAGTGTCCAATAGAGATTGGCCACCCCTAGAGTGAATTAATTTATCATATGACCGCTTGGAACAATAGTAGAACAAGATGAGCACATCATTGGAAAAATATCCTTAGAATATTTGATATGATAGATAAATTAAAGTTGGCACATGTGGACCATGTAGATAAGAAAAGAGATAAAGATAAGATGTGATGAGATAAGAGAGAACTCGATTTTCTCACTTCAATAATGATAAAGACTTCAGTTAAATAAGAGAGACCTCGAATTGTTAAACTTCAATGATGTTAACAAGAAAGACTTAAGTTAATTAAAGGAGAATTTGAATTGTTCACTTCAGTGATGTTATCAAGAAGGACTTCAGTTAAAAGAGTTAACTAATTGCTGATAAAGAAGATCTAGTTAACTCATTTTTTTTGCATGTCAAACGCTTAATTTGAACTAAAATACATCACTTGAGTTACGACACTTGAGTTGTGACACTTGATTTACGACACTTAAGTTACGACACTTGCACGACGACACTTGAGTTAGCCACCTAACTAAGTGACCTAGCATCTAGATGAAGGGAGAGTTCATCCTGAAGTCAAAAGATAAAAATAGAAGACACATAATGATAAGTATGGTATATATATATGTTATGCAGGATTGATGAATTCAATGTCAAAGAGAATTCTCTCTTGAAGGCAATTCACATTCTTTGTGCATGTGACCAAAATTAGCAAATTGGTTTTGCACAGGATATTATCCCGAGGTCTATTCTTCCATCTTCTCTCTTTCTCTGTGATTGCACCAAGGGTGCTTGGTATTTATTTCTGATAATTTACCAGGGGTTCTTGATGTAATCTGCTCATTGTAAAGACATTCTCTGTTATCTATCAATATTCTAAGCAATATTTTGCTTGGGTTTTCACCCTCAAGTACTCAAGGGTTTCTTGATGGTAAATACCATGTCTCATGTGAATTATTATGCTTTTGATTATTCATTGATTTCAAGTACTACTATAATTCTGCATTAAGATAAAAAAAAATTAACATGGTATTAGAGCTTGGGACGAGAGAGAGCTATGTTTAGAAGTCAATATTGAGCCTATGTTGATCCTGGGTGAGCACAGTACTTGATGAATAATGGATTCAATCTCAGTAAGACTAGAAGAAAGACTTGAAGGAACTTCAAAATTCAATACTTGGAAGGATAGGATTCTAAATATCATGGAAGAGAATGATCTACATGGATGCATATCTGTTGGCTGCTTTTTGGACAGACCCGGGTTTTAATGAAGCGCAGCAACAAAACCCCTTGGCGCACTGGCCCTCTCGGCAATGAGATGCGCGACAGCTCGAGGTCTCACCCGAAGTGGCTATGGGGAGGCTAAGGAATCAGGTTTCCTTAACCTAGGCGACGCGGAGACTGTCCCCTCTTCAGACTTACGAGCGCAACAGCTCTCAAGCTCCTGCTCGGCAGCTGAACTGCGCGGTACTTCCACTCCTGCGCTAGGACCAATTATCCTCTGCGCGGATATTCTATGCGTAGTTTCACTTGCGTGCTCGTCGCAGCAACAGGTTCTCCTATCGCAACGGCGACGTCGTCTTACCGATTCCTTCGACCCTTAACGATTATAGTTCCCAAGGAAGCTTCACTGATTTACTCAACACGTTCATAAAGATAATGCAATATTCCTGTATTTGCCGTTAGTAAACTAAAACAGGCAATCATTTCAATCACAACATCGCGACAACGAGAAATATGAAGTCCACCTCCACGGGGAAAACCACGTCCATGGGAGTATCTTATATTAACCAGAAAATGATAGACTTATACAATATGCTGCGCACACAGCTGCAGCCTTAGATCTTTCCAGGAAACTCCACGCACACAGCTGGGAGCCCTTCTCTCGATCTATTCTCTTCCTCTTTAGAGGTTACAATAGTTCAGACATCGACTCTGACTGTCTGCAACTCAAGGATTAGCTTCACTGCTAACCTGCTCTACTTCTTGTTTTCTAGCAACACGGTAGAAAACCAACAACAAGATTGTAACAGAGGATGATCAACTCGATCAATCCTTCTTACACCCAGTATCTACTATCTTAGCTAGCTCACTCACAGGCTAGCTAACTGACTCACTAATTAACCAGCTTACTAACTAGCTAGCTATCTGTCTAACCAACTAACATCTACCCTTCACAATTATACATATATATAGGTGGCCATGGCGGTCGCACCTTTACAAAACTGTGGGCCTTTCCCAGCAGTAATCCCCAAAAACCCTAACCATGCACATGTCTAGGTGTACTGTAGGCGCCGCTTGCAGTCATGTCGCCGCTTCCTGCAGGCTCCATGAATTCCGGCGCAGCTTACGGGTATGGGTGCCTCGTCCTTCGCCTTCAATGCTTTGGTCCGTTGCTCTTCCTTGATCCGAGCAACCATAACTTCTGTACTTAGCCTTAAATGAGGGTAGCTGAGCCCTCTACTCCATTGCTTCATTGATTGTGGTAGCTGGGGCTTTCCACTCGGCTACCTTCATTCTCTTCTGACGTGCGCGCGAGCTCCACGATTTCCGGTCCGTAATCTACGCTGAGATTATCCATCTGGCACCGTACTGCGCACCGTCTTCTTCTGTCCCAAAATTGGCGCTTATTCAAAACTTAGCACTCTTCCATACTTGTGCTTTTTCCTCAAAATTCATAGCTTTTACCATAGCTGCGGCCTTAGCTCCAACAGGCCCCTAACACTTACTTGTGGCTCGTCCTCGAGCCACTCGCACTAGCGCGTGGTCTCTTTACTTGCGCATCTGCTTTTGCTTGGGTTTCCACGAATGTTTTCTTCCACTACGCAATAGCGGAGTCCAATTCATCGACACACTCCACAGCTGTCTACACCGTTTCTGCAGTGGCTTCTTCTTTAGTGATAGCATCAATCACCTCTTGAGATTCAGCAATTTCTTTGATTTTTTCCTCGACTTGGCCCACGATATCAGCATACTCATCCATGAATGGCTGAATGCTGTTGGTGAGCTTCTCATCTTCAGTTCTGAGCTTGTGCAGTTGCTGTTGCATTCTGCGCACTTCACTCATTTTCTTCATTTTTGGTAAGCCTGTTAAGGCCTTAGCTTCTTCAGTCAGAACAGTTAGGGACTGTTCTGCGGCTTGCACCTGTTCCAAAAGACCAACTTTAAAAGGGAGCTTCTCAAGCTCCGTCCAAGCTTCCATAACTTGGATCATCAGGTTCTCGGCTTCCTGTACTCTGTCTTTCATCTGTGTGGAAGCTCTGCTCAGCGCTTCAAATTGTTCCTGCGCATCATCTGTAAACTGCGCGGCAACACGAGCTTCTAGCTCAACGATTTGGGTTCTATGGCCCTCAGCCATAGCAACTATTTCATGCTCCAGGGTTTTCACCCTTCCTCCAATAATTTGAACTTTCTCAACCAGAGGGAGGTCTGGTTGAATCTCGCAAGCCGACAACTCCTGGGCAATCTCATCCACTGCGTTTCTGATGCCGATGTCTTGCACCTCATAAAGTGCGAGTTTCTCGGAGATATTCTTATGGCTTGCCTTCAGCTCTATCTCCTGTGATTGCAGTCGTTGATTTTCCTGGAATGTAGAGATCTCTCTAGCTCTCAGCTCAAGAGAAAATTTCTCATGCACTAGCTGTAGAGTCTCTATAGGAATTAGAGACAAATTTATTTCAACGGGCCCAACGACGCTTACCTGTAGTGCATCTAGCGGATCCGGAAGTGTCATGCTCGTAGGCGGAATATGCACGACAGTATGCCTTTCTATGAGTTCTTCAACTCGCTCGGCACTTGGAATTTCTTGTGGCGCCTGTGAAGTAGATGCTGGCACATGGGTCTGCGCAATCCTTCCTGCGAGACCTTTTATTTCCACAAACTGCAGATCTAGAGCACTTCTGATATGAGCGTGCGTATTGCGCAGCTCGCGAAATTGCTCTTTCAGATACTGGTCGATCCCCGAGGGAATGGCCTCAGAGGGATGCGACACCTTTTGTTTCTTGGTCGCCGGCTCTGTCGAGCCTTCGTCACTTCTTTGCTCAGGGGCTTCCTTGCCCTTATCCTTCTCTTTCGTAGCGGCGGGTGGCATCGCGGATGCGATGTCGGCAGCTTCTCTCCATTCGTCCGACCAAGACTTGATAGTTTCTTCGACATCTTTTGTGGTCATCCTGTAAAGGCCTACGGCCCATTCCTCTTGAATGCCGCAGGGACGGAGGTAAAGTTGATGTAAGTCGGCAGTAAAGGCCAACTTTCCTTCATATATCCTCGCTGTCTCCTCACTCAGCCTTGGCATTTCCTGAATGGTATCTCTGAGGAGATAGTAGTATTCACAAAATACAGCGCGGTTCATCTTGCACTTCGCAGGATTAGGGGATTCCCAAAGGTTAACATAGCGGATTCCGGCAGGTTCTCCTGCGCGGCGCGGAAGGAACTGAGTGTTCGGGGGCTCCTTCCACCCGATGAGAGCACATAAAATTAAAAGCCAAGAAAAATGGAACGACTGACCGGGGTTATCTTGGACGTTCCGACAGTCTTCCAAAAAAGAATTGAGGAGGAAGAGGCACCATTTGTACTGTTCTCCCTCCGCAGCTGCGATGGCGAGTTCCACGACAGCTCCAGTAACTTCCTTCGGTCTGCACTTCGTGAGAAGTCTGCCTGCAAGCAGACTTCCTGTAAATCTGAGTGCTTCGTCTTCTACTATTGTGAGGTCATAAGCCCGACCTCCTCTTGTAAGGTTGTATTTCTGCACCAGCTTTGCAGCCAGTTTTCTATCCTTCTCCTTTCCCATAAAATGGATATTAGGATCCTTACCAACCTTAGATAGGCCAGTAATGCGATGAATCAAATCGACATTTAAATCGATTGGCCTCCCGAGCCAAAGGTAACCTCCATGAAAGCAAGATAGCAGTGTTTTAACGACTGCGTTCACTTCATTGCTACGCCCGAAATGTGGTAGCTTTAACAGGTTCAGGAGTCCAGGGCGCTCAAGATTTGCTGTAAATCCCTTCGAGATGAATTCGTCAACCTTTCTGGTGGGATTATGCACTACCGTCAGATATCGGTCTAGCTAGAACTGAGGATACATTTTATAGTCTCCCAGGTTGAAATCAGAGAACTTGACCAGTGGAAGGTGTCCGAGCAAGGACCCTTCTATTCGCACGCTAGCCGGTAGTGGAGGTAACGGAAGTGGATACTTTGCATTTTTTGGAATATGCACCTCTTGTGCATCTTCTGGACGCGGCGGAATATAATTCACCATAGTAGCCAACGGCTCTGGAACAGGCTCTTTTGGCTGTGGCTGAGACGCTCTTGTGGCCGGAGATTGTCTGGGATCCTGATAACCAGGATGTACATAAGTCGAAGCCGTCACGGGGGTAGTCATGTCGAAATCTAGGCCTCGGCACAGGAATTGACGAACAACTTCTTCAGTCGACAGGTTCTCCGTCGTGAACGAGTATAGGTAACAAGAACTTGGACAGAAACAGCGGGCTGGCGTGGGATATGAGCACTGACAACAAGGGAAACACTCTGCACGACTCGACTCTGAAAACAATGGCTTAGATTTTCAAACAAGACTATGCAGCTCGAGAAAAGTAACCCAAAATTATACAAGTGTGGGGTATTTATAGCCAAAGGTGAGTAAATGCGGGCAAGTGGGGTTAATAGCTATAGGAGGCTATGCATGAGTTGACAACCCTACGATCCCCCTCGCCTCTGCGGTGCATTTACTATGATGGACGGGCTCTGACAGGCTTCCGGGAGAAGCTAAAACTTTCCGGCACATGGTTTAAATGAAAATCTTACGGAGATCAAGCCGAATCTTGTCAGAGCGGCTATACTTAAATGGCGGGCTTATCCTTCATTTATTCAGACGCGGCTACATAACTGCTGTAATTCAAATTTTTCGGCGGGTCATTTCAACTTAGGAAACTGTGCCTATAGGGGTCCACAACAAAACTTCTTCAAGCAGCAAATTGACACAGGGAACTTTGCAAGAGCGATGGTTAGACCATCCGGAAAACTTCGCAAGAGCGCAATTGGGTTTGCTCCAACCAAATTTTATAGACATGCACGGATGTTTCAAAGAACTGCGTGGGAAGCCAGAGACTAAGGGTCTCGCGACTTCCGTGTAGACTGATAATGCGATGCCTCTTTCAACTACACTGGACATCTGCATTTCTTTGAGCAGCTATTTAAGTCGACCGGGCGGAGTGGCCGTCGCGGTAAAGCTTGAGCCGACTCCCGTTGATCTTTGTAGGCAGTACTTCTCCATTCAGCTTCGCAAGCTGAACTGCTCCTCCTTCTGTTATTTTTATTACCTGAAAAGGGCCTAACCAATGTACACGAAACTTGCCTGGAAACTTGGTGAATTTACTGTCATAGAGAAGTACCAAGTCTCGTTCCTGAAAGACTTTATTCTTAATATGCCTGTCATGCCAAGCTTTCTGTCTTGCCTTCTGTACCTGTTGATGGAATCCGGCTAAGAGTATGTCTTCTTCTAAGGCAAGCAGTTGTGAGAGTCTTGCGCTCATAGTATCAGGATCTGTCATTTCTGTAATTTGCGCAATTCTGAGACTGGGAATAATGTATTCCATAGGCATAACTGCTTCTTGTCCATACACCAAACTGAAGGGTGTGTGGCCTGTTAATTTCTTGCAAGTAGTTCTGTAAGCCCATAATACAGCTGTGACTCTAAGGTCCCAATCATCTCTTTGTTGATTACAGATCTTCGTCAGGGCATTCTCAAGAATTTTATTGAATGCCTCCACCGTGCCATTAGCTTGAGGGTGGTAGGGTGTACTCTTATGGTGACTAATTTGGAATTCTTCAGTAAGGGCTTCTATAGTGTTATTGAGGAAATGTGTACCCTGATCACTCATTAGAATCAGTGGACATCCAAATCTAGTGATAATATTCTCAAAAATGAACTGCGCGGCCGTGGCAGCGTCGCAGTTCTTAACTGGCTTAGCCTCAGCCCATCTGGTGAGGTATTCAGTAGCTGTGATGATGTATCTTGCGCCGGTTCTCTTTCCTGGAGGGTTGATAGGACCTACAAAATCAATGGCCCATTTATCAAAAGCACGTAGTGTTATCTGAGGTCTTAGCAGCATTTCATCTCTTCTTGAAGGTTTTCCTATTCGCTGGCACACATCGCAACATTTGCAGAATTCCTTAGTATCCTTATGCAATGTCGGCCACCAAAGACCTGCGGCTAAGATCTTCTGAGCAGTCGGCTTTCCTGCAAAATGGCCTCCTGCGGTGCCTGAGTGCGCTTCTGCGATGATAGAGTTCTTTTCATGCGGTAGGATACATCTGCGCAAGACTTCATCGGGGCCCAACTTATAAAGCTGGCCTGCTATCAAAGTGAAGTCTGTGGCTTTGACAACAAGTTGTTTCTTCTGCTGGATTGTAAACTCAACTGGCGCTTGTCCAGTAGTAAGAAACTCAAGGATATCAGAATAATATTCATCTGATGCTTGAATAGAGAACAACTGCGCGTCAGGCAGATTGTCCTCCAGATTTGTAGGTTCCTCTCCTGACTCAATCCTAGATAAGTGGTCAGGTCCTGCATTCAATCTACCTGGATTTACAATAACCTCATAATCATATTCTTGAAAGAGCAGTAGCCATCTGCAAATTATTCCCCCTAACACTGGCTTATTGACCAAGTATTTCAAAGCAGAATGGTCAGTATACATTTTAAAATGTGCGCTCAGTAAGTAGTGTCTGAACTTCTGTAGGGCGTACACCATAGCTAGTCCTTCTCTCTCTGTAGTAGTGTAGTTCTTCTCGGCTGTGGACAACTTTCGGCTAGAGTAAGCAATGGGGTGATCGATACCTCCTTTTCCTGGTTGTGTAAGTACGATCCCCAATGCTATGGAAGAAGCATCGACATGAACATGAAAGGGTTTATTCCAATCTGGGAAAACTAGAATTGGCGCAGCAATCATCTTGTCTTTAAGTGTGTCCAAGCTCTGTTGGCATTCTTCTGTCCATTGGAATTTCGAATCCTTTTTCAACAATCTTTCCATAGGTGCTGTGATCTTTGCATAACCTTTGATACATTTTCTTTAGTATCCAGTATGTCCCAATGTAGTGCGCAATTGTTTGACTGAGTTGGGCGCAGGTAAATTAGCGATGATGGCAACCTTCGCAGTATCCATCAGGTGTCCTTGTCTGCATACAATGTGACCCAACAAAATACCAAAAGGAGCACAGAAGATACATTTTTTCAAGTTAAGGGAATGATCCAGGAGGATCCAAGAAGGCAAAATTTTGAAGTCCTCCAATCTCAGCCAAACTAGCACTAGATCGAAGTGCTCGTCGAGACGATTCCAACGTCGTTCGTTTCACCTCAAACGAACTCCGTATGAGAAAGTTATCGCGTTCTGTTCTATAAGGTCAACAGGCAAATTTGGCATCTATACTGTACAAACATGGTGATGTGGCACCACTCAGAGGATGACACATGGCATCCATACAATACGAACCAATCACAAGGTGACATGTGGCATGATGACATGGCATGCTACATGGCATGCTGATGTGGCATGATGACATGGCATGCTAATGTGTCATGCTGACATGGCATGCTGATGTGGCATGATGACATGGCATGCTGATGTGGCATGATGACATGGCATGCTGATGTGGCATGGTGACATGGCAATATGAAGTGGCATGATGACTAGCATGCATGCATTTGTGCTTGAAATGAGTTTTAGGACATTCATGCATTTATTCATGAGAAATTGTAAAATGATTAATATTTGAAGTGAGTGGAAAAATTACTCACATATTACTCATTTATTTTATTCCTTGAGTTGTTATGAAGTTAATGCATGGTTGTAACCAAAAACAAACATGCCATATTTGTAAAGAAGTTGTAACAAGTTGGTTTATGGTTGAAAAAACCAACATGCTATTTAAAAGAAGGATTTTGGTATGTAATGGATTATTGTTGGATTTTGTAAATGTCATTATGGGGAAGTAACTAAATGTGAAAACCCATGGACATGTGGGCATGAACCATATTTTGGTTTATGTTCTTAAAATCCCAACCACATGAAAACCAACTTAGGGAAGTTGTAACCAAGGACAAGATAGGAAAATTAGTTGCAACCAAAGGAATCCATGAGAGTCATGTGAAGAAGGGCAATCCAACCTATATAAACCCATTCAATTGCCATTTCCCACTCATGCTTTGGAGTAGAGACTTTGTAGCTAAAGGAGAGAAGGGAGATTGTCTAGCTCTGCAGGAGGAAGGTACGAGTGTTTATACTCGTTTTACACCGTCTTCAGGCTTCGGAGTTGCTGGAAGCAGTCTTGTTGTGTTTTCGGCAGCGGTTCTCTTCCTGGCCATTGTCGCCAAGGTATCATTGTATCATTGCCATGTATTTTGCCTTTATGCTGAGATTATAGATCGGCCCTCCTATTGAGAAGCAGGCCCGGAGACGTAGTCCATCCTGGACGAACTCCGTTATCAACTTGTTGTCTTTATGTGTGTATTGTCTATGCTGTTTGGTTCTCTTCTTATGGATTTGTGAGCTTCATTCATGCTCTTTATGCAATTCATGTTAACGTTATAGAGTAGCAAAGATCTTGTTTCCGGATCAGGAAAATCTGATGCTGTATACATTTTTCTAACATCATTCGCAGGTTCGCTATATGGTTCTTGAATAAGCCAAATACAGTCCAGTCATCAAAATAGAATTCTAAGAACTTATGGATGAATTCTTTAAAAACAGCAACAACGACTCTAGAGAAGATAGCAGGAGCATTTTTAAGACCAAAGGGCATTACCGTGTACTGGAATGAGCCCCATTCAGTCGCAAAAGTAGTCTTATGGCGGTCGTCTGGATGGATTCTGATCTGATGGTATCCCGAAAATCCATCAGTGAAGGAGTAAGCCTCTTGTCCTCCAACATTATCAAGCACTTCATCTGTAAAGGGCATAGGGAATGGATCATGCGCTGATGCGTCATTGAGTTTGCGCAGGTCCACGCAAATTCTTATTTCACCTTTTGTCTTCTTCTCTTGTACAACCATAGGGCTAATCCAATCGCTTTCTTCTACTGGCTCAATAATACCTGCTGCGAGCATCTTGTCAATTTCTTCTTTGACTTTTTCTTTATAGCGTGGGTTCAACCTGTATGGGCGCTGCTTTACTGGCTTGGCATCTGGTTTCAGAGGTATGCGCATCACTCCTAAGTCTCCTAGGATGCCTTTCATTTCTGTGAACTTGGTAGGAAAGATATCCTGGTAGTCACGTAATAGATCTGAAATATGCCCAATAGTTTCATCATCCCAATAGTCTCCTATAGAAGCAAACTTGGGTTCGGCTTCTGTACCAATGTTAACCTTTTTGAGCTTGATGTGTTCTGTAATGGCAGGGATATCAAGCTGAGGACCTTCAACATTGCACGTCCCTTCTGATTCTGGAATATTGATGTTGCGAGGATCATCCTCCCCTTCTCCAGTGGTGAAATTATAGCATTCCAGGGCATGTTCTATCTGAACAGCCCAATCTGGTTGGGAATATTCTGGTAATAGACATGGTTCAAATACCTTCTTTTTAATACACTTCAGAGCCTGATCAATACTCGGATGCTCTGACTCAAAGCTGAAGGTAAGTTGAAAACTTTCTATCATAAGAGGCCAAGTAAGAGTGCCTCTACGCAATTCTGTTTCAGTGTACCAGTTCCTTGGAACTGTGTCCAATGTGTGGATGAATAGGTGAACCCACTCATCGTCCGGAATATCTGACCATTGCTGAATGCATGCTTCAATGTGTGACCTAGGGTCACTCTGTCCCTCATATTTGTGCGACACTTCTGCTGTAGTGTCCTGGAATCTGCGCAGTATCAATCTGCGACAGTCTTGCCATGTGTGAATATTATCTTTATGCGCACCCCACCATCTTGTGGGTGTAGCGCGCAGTGATACATCTAATGCGTGTATGCGCTGCTGTTCTGGAAGCCGGTGTTCATATGCCTGTATGAATTCACTTACGTTAGTTAAACCATAAAAAATTGGAGTGTCAGTCAATTCTGTGCCAATCCATCGAATGGATTTAGTCATCATGGCGCAACGTCTTGTAGAAACCTCATGTAAGCGATTCTGCCAGTTTTCCAATCCTGCATCTGAGTCTGATGTGCACGAGCTATCGCATCGCCAGCTGATATGGCCATCTGCTGTGGGATTGACATAGTCATTCTGACTAGCAGTCATCTGATACAAACTTTCCATTTGGCGCGCTTCTTCTTCTGCCCGAATGGGTTCTATATACCTTGGTCCTTGAATAGGATCAAGCGGTGCAATGACCCTAATCTGGTCATCCTCGAAGGTCATCTGTCTTTTCTTCAAATTGATGACAGCTAAATTATCAAATGCCCAGTCTATACCTAAAAGTGCTGGGTAAGGTCTACTATCATCCAGGATTTTGATTACTTCAAAGTCTGCAGAACTTCTTACTCCCTCAATATCAATAGGTACATTGGGTAGTCTGCCTAATGGAGAGACTCGTTGCTGGTTCGCGAGTCTTAGCTGGATGGGGGATCTTGTAAGTTGAGGACTTCCCATCTGTTCCCATGTCTGCATGGTGAGAACATTAACTTCTGAGCCCAAATCTAAAATAACTTCATCCATCTCAAATGCTCCAATCTGCGCTGTGAGCCTCATCTCTTTTCCAGTTCTAATGTGACTCCCAATCTGGTGAACAGCACGCTGCGGCATGTTCGTCGAAGCAGATTGTTGACATTTATCCAATAGGTGTTGAAGTTCCATAGTTTCTTTTTCATTGCGCAACAACTTTAAGCAGTTCCTTAGAAAATTATGGACAGTACCTAGTGCATCTTCTTCATCGGGCCTTCCGGATGTAGTGGCCTGTTCTTGTACCAGGTTGTCTTGTCTTAGCACTTGCGATCTAATATCATTATGCGGATTTGCGACAGAACTTGAAGCTCTGGGATCTGAGAAATACTCTTGGGCTTGCTTGAATGCTTCTTTTTGCTTCTGCAGATTAAGTGGGGTTGGTTTAATATTAGCGCGGCGCACCCATTGCGTCGCTTGCTTTCCAGTTCCCGACTCTGGCGCACCAGTGGTTGTTCCACTGCGCGTCACAATATTAACTGTACGGTCTGGTTCCATTTTTTCTGCTCCAATCAATTGAATATTCTGTTTGACCTGTGGCGTCTTTGCTTGCATTTTAGTCATCAATTGAGGGCATTCTTCAATGATATGATCATAATATTTACAATATCTGCAAAGGGTTGTAGGGTTTTGGCAATCTCTTGCAAAATGACCTTGCACTCCACAATTATAACAAGTGATCTGGCCTCTTCCGCGGCCAAAATTTGTTGTACGTCCGCGGCCTCTGTAATTTCCTGTTCGGTCGTTGCGAGTTTGGTCATACTGTGGACTTGCTACGGGTCCTTATGCTTCTGATTGTACTCTATAAACATCATGTTTCCTTTCCATCATAAGGTCATATGCTCTGCAATTGTTTTCATCATGGCCTACTGATTTACAGAAATTACAATATAAATTCTTTGGAGTTTGTACATATTTCTGAAGTAAGTGACATTCTTGAGGTCTATGACCTCTAGTTCTACAGATTTCACACCAAGGCCCCTGTGGCTGTGGTAAAGGGTTAGGTGCTCCAGTTGCAATATACTCTATGAAAACGGGACAGTGGTCCTTTGAATGACCTTGTGCTTTACATTTTGTACACCATATTTCTTCCTTAACATCCTTTCCTTTCTTAATATCATGCACTTGCAAGGTTAAGTTTGCTAATTGGTTCTGCAACTGCGCAACATCGTTGCTTGTTCCAGCAATTGGTGAAGCTTCTAGTTTCATAGCCATCTCTAGAGCTTGTTCCTGAGTAGTGAGATTCTGTTGCATAAGAGGAAGTCTAATGTGTGGGAGCAACGCAGCAATGAACCATTCCTTATGCTGTTGTGGTGCAAACTTAAATCTTACTTGATCTATCAAGGCTTTGAACTTTTGGTCAAAGTCCCATACTGGCTCTGTAGGTAACTGCTTGATGTCTTTGAGCTCTGTTATACACTGTGATTCTGATTTAGGTTTCTTGAATTCTCTAATCATTGCATTTCTTACCTCAGCAAGCGTTCTATTCTGTGTTGCTGAGTATTTCATGAACCAAGTTAAGGCTCTTTCTCTTAGTGTGGTTGCTAACTGAACCAGTTTAACAACATCATCATTAATTTGCTTAATTGTCCAAATGGCTTCACATAGGAACCAGTGTTGCTCAGGGTCTTCTATTCCTGTTCCTCTAAAAGTTGGTAGTTTCATGTCATCACCCATCTTTCTTGCGCTAGGTTGAGGTGTAGGTGCTGTAGCAGTTCTTCTGGACTGGTTGAACGAAGGTGGTACAGAGGTACTAGAAGTACCGTGTGGGCTACTAGAAGGTGTTACTGCGGGATTATACTGAGCTTCGTCTGGCTTTTGCGGTGTAAAAGGGTGGTAAGGGATATGAACACTCCCTTGTCTTTCTATGTGACTTGCTCTAGGAACTTGACTGTCTTCTGGGCTTGACTCAAAAGAATGTTGGTCAAGGCCTACTTTATACCGTTTTCCACTACGAGTGCAACCAATAACTTCAGGGTCACTATCAGAGTCTACGGACATTACTTGTCTATGCTATTCATCTGAAGCTATACATAGTTTTGCTTTTTCATACAGAAGCATTTTAATTGATAAGTTCAAAGAATTCAGGAACTTACCTCTATGTGCTTGAAAGAAAATCCTCTCAGCTTCACTGAAACTCTTTCTTGTATCCACTGCAAACTCAGTGATGAAACCTTCCAGCAGACTATTCAACCAAAAGTCTACTGCGCGGGACACAGAATTGTCTACCCGCTTCAAAATAGTGACTAGCTCAGGCGTCCAAGCGACTGGTCGATCAATATGCACAGTGGGTCTAGTATCTGCTAACTTGGCTATCCAAGCATGTAACTCAAGTGCAAATGTGACAAAGAAAATTTCATGAAGGTCAGTATAGATATACTTCTGCAACCATTCTTCTGGCTAGAGTCTAGAGCTTCTATTTTCTTGTTCAGCGAACTCTTTAGCCTTTAAATCGAACCACTCCTGAATTTCTGTAGCTGTAGGATTCCAGTAACACATTTGTTAGCTGAGCAAGTCTCAAGGCAACAGAACCATTTGTTGGCTCAACAACAGGGTTCAAAGCAACGGAACCATTTGTTGGCTCACAGTAACAAGTCACAAGGCAACAAAACCAATTGTTGGCTCCTTTCTTTCTCTGGGTTTCGCCTCGATCTCGCATGTCGCTGAAATAACAAGTCTCATTCACGCGGCAACGGAACCATTTGTTGGCTGCTTTTTGGACAGACCCGGGTTTTAATGAAGCGCAGCAACAAAACCCCTTGGCGCACTGGCCCTCTCGGCAACGAGCTGCGCGACAGCTCGAGGTCTCACCCGAAGTGGCTATGGGGAGGCTAAGGAATCAGGTTTCCTTAACCTAGGCGACGCGGAGACTGTCCCCTCTTCAGACTTACGAGCGCAACAGCTCTCAAGCTCCTGCTCGGCAGCTGAACTGCGCGGAACTTCCACTCCTGCGCTAGGACCAATTATCCTCTGCGCGGATATTCTATGCGTAGTTTCACTTGCGTGCTCGTCACAGCAACAGGTTCTCCTATCGCAACGGCGACGTCGTCTTACCGATTCCTTCGACCCTTAACGATTATAGTTCCCAAGGAAGCTTCACTGATTTACTCAACACGTTCATAAAGATAATGCAATATTCCTGTATTTGCCGTTAGTAAACTAAAACAGGCAATCATTTCAATCACAACATCGCGACAACGAGAAATATGAAGTCCACCTCCACGAGGAAAACCACGTCCACGGGAGTATCTTATATTAACTAGAAAATGATAGACTTATACAATATGCTGCGCACACAGTTGCAGCCTTAGATCTTTCCAGGAAACTCCACGCACACAGCTGGGAGCCCTTCTCTCGATCTATTCTCTTCCTCTCTAGAGGTTACAATAGTTCAGACGTCGACTCTGACTGTCTGCAACTCAAGGATTAGCTTCACTGCTAACCTGCTCTACTTCTTGTTTTCTAGCAACACGGTAGAAAACCAACAACAAGATCGTAACAGAGGATGATCAACTCGATCAATCCTTCTTACACCCAGTATCTACTATCTTAGCTAGCTCACTCACAGGCTTAGCTAACTGACTCACTAATTAACCAGCTTACTAACTAGCTAGCTATCTGTCTAACCAACTAACATCTACCCTTCACAATTATACAAAACTGTGGGCCTTTCCCAGCAGTAATCCCCCAAAACCCTAACCACGCACATGGCTAGGTGTACTGTAGGCGCCGCTTGCAGTCATGTCGTCGCTTCCTGCAGGCTCCATGAATTCCGGCGCAGCTTACGGGTATGGGTGCCTCGTCCTTCTCCTTCAATGCTTTGGTCCGTTGCTCTTCCTTGATCCGAGCAACCATAACTTCTGTACTTAGCCTTAAATGAGGGTAGCTGAGCCCTCTACTCCATTGCTTCATTGATTATGGTAGATGGGGCTTTCCACTCGGCTACCTTCATTCTCTTCTGACGTGCACGTGAGCTCCACGATTTCCGGTCCGTAATCTACGCTGAGATTATCCATCTGGCACCGTACTGCGCACCGTCTTCTTCTGTCCCAAAATTGGCGCTTATTCAAAACTTATCACTCTTCCATACTTGTGCTTTTTCCTCAAAATTCGCATCTTTTACCATAGCTGCGGCCTTGGCTCCAACAATATCCAATGTTGTTGAAGAGCCCACTTCTAATGCCGGGCACATTGCTTTCAAGAAGAATCAAGCTAAATCAAAGAGAATCATTTATGATTCTATGAAAGACAATTTGATGTGGGTGATTACTCCATTGAAGAATGCAAAGGAGTGCTTTGACACCTTGACAAATCTTTATGAGAAGAAGGCTCCCAGTCATAAGAGAGCCTTGAAGAACAAGCTTCGTAATTTGAAGATGGAGAAGGAAGAATCTATTGCTTCCTTCTTTAGAAATATCTCTCAATTAAGAGATCAATTTATGAGCATTGGAGTTACTGCCGATGATGATGATCTTATTCATACTATTGTCTATGATATTCCATCCTCATGGGAGACATTCTTGGTTGATTTTAATGGTCGAGAAGTGCAACCAAACTTTTAAATATTGCGGCATGATTGCCTTCAAGAAGAAGGGAAAATTCAAAGAAAAAATGCTTCCTTCAAAGAAGAGAACCTTGCTCTTTCGACACGGACAAAGATAGGAAAACATATTTTTCTCAGAAAAAGTTTCCTCATCAAAAGGAAAGATAATACAACAAGAACTTTGATAATTCTAAATTAAAATGCTTCAACTGCAATAAGAAGGGATACTTTGCAAGAGACTGTCATGTAAAGGAAAGAGGAAAGTTCAAGGGTAGATTTCATGATTCTATTGCTACAGTAAATGAGCCTACAAGAAAAAATTATTCCAATGATCAAGAGGCCAGGAAGGAGTACTATCTTGTCTTAGCTCTAGATAGATCCCTTACCACTAGTGCTGAGACATGACTGGTGGATAGTGGTGCATCAAAACACATGACTAGATATAGGAGCGCTATCACATATCTAAAGGAAAACAATTTCTCCTGGCAGGAGGAGCTTGGAGATAATACCACCTCTTCGATCCAAGGATTTGGATCCACTTCGTTTTAGTTGAATTCATGTGATGTACTCCATGTTGATGATATTATGTATGTTCTTGTTCTGAAGAAAACCTCCTATCTATTTTAGTTCTAGAATATAAAGGTTTCAAAGTAATCTTTATGGATAACAAAGCGCTCTTGTGGCCTAAGAACTCAGACTTGAATTCTACAACTATGATTGGAGTTATGGAGGGAGGTCTCTACAAAGTTTCTAGAAAGTTCATTAAATCCATGATCCATGACACCGTCAGTCCTTACGAACTATGGCATAGGAGTCTTCGACATATTCATTTCAAAGCACTACCTAGATTACAGAAGATGGTAAAAGGTAGTCCTGTTTTTCAATCTAAACATGATGCTATTTGTAAAGGTTGTGCTCTTGGTAAGAACATCAAGAAAATATTCCCAAATAGTACTAAAATATCTAAAGGGATCCTTGACTTGATCCATTCATATATATGTGGTCCCATGTCTACACCATCCTTGAGTGGTTATCTGTACTATGTGCTTTTCATAGATGACTTCTCTCGCAAGTCATGGATCTATTTTTTGAAGAGAAGGAATGAAACTTTCAACAAGTTTAAAGAGTTTAAAGCAATGGTTGAGAATAACAATGGAAAGAAAATTTGTGCCTTGAGATATGATAATGGAGGAGAGTTTGAGCCTCATGAATTTAATGGATTCTGCTGAGAGGCATGGATAAGAAGACAACTGACTATACCTTACACCCCCCAACAGAATGGGGTTGCTGAAAGAAAGAACAAAACAATCTGTGAGGATACAAAAGATATGATGTCTGATTAGGATCTACCCACTTCCTTATGGGAAGAATCCTCTAGAACTTCTATTTATATATAGAACAAAAGTAATCATGCTATCCTGGGAGAAAAGACTCCTGAAAATGTTTTCACTGGTGAAAAACCAGATGTTGGACACTTGGATATTTTCTATTGTCCTGTCTACATTCATGTGTCAAAAGAGAAGAGGAAAAACATGGAGTCATTATGAAAGAAAGGCACATTTGCTGGATATAGTGAATCCTCCAAAGCTTATAGAATCTATTATCTAGGACAAAGGAACATTGAAGTCAGTAGAATGTAACATTTCACGAAGAGGATGCCTTCTAGTGCTTTAAAGAACTTTGGTGTGATTCATATATGGAGGAGCATGAGACTCCCATGATGGAGGATCTAGCTTCTAATTCCCCCCTTTCAGATGTTGAGAGGGAGAATCCATAATAGTCCTTATATCCTCTTGACCCTAAAGAGCCAGTAGAATTGGTAGAAATATCTCTTGATGAACCTCCTGCTAAGAAGAGATTTGCATGGTGTCAAGAAATTATGCAAGAGGTAGAAAAACATGGAGCACCACCAAGCACAATCAGAGAGTGAAGGAGACTTGAAATATTTTTAGGATATGTAGCTCAGATGAGTCACATTAGTGACTCAGATCCCACCACCTATGAGGAAGATTCTAAGTAGAAGGTATGGAAAAATTCCATGGTGGAAGAGTACAAATCCATCATGCAAAATGATGTGTGGGAAGTGGTTTCTAAACTCGAAGGGAATTCTTTAGTAACTTCCAAATGGCTCTATAAAATAAAACATGCAACTGATGCAGTATTGAGAAATATAAAGCAAGATTTGTGGCTTTTGGTTTCTCAAAGAAAGAAGGGATAGACTATGATGAGACATTCACTCCCGTGGCTAGGTACAACACTATTCAAGCCATAATTTCCCTTGCTTCAGTTTTGGGGTGTAAAATTCAGCATATTGATGTGAAGACTGCCATTCTCAATGGTGAAGTTGAGGAAGAAGTATACATACAACAACCTAATGGATTTGTAGTTCATGGGATGGAGTTTCATGTATGCAAACTTAAGAAAGGATTGTAAGGGATTAAGCAAGCCCTGAGGGATTGGTATTCAAGGATTGACAACTATATTCATAGCTTGGGTTTATCCAAAAGCAAAGTTGACCCAACATATACTTCAAGGTTGTGAAGAACCAAACACTGATCTTGGTTCTCTATGTTGATGACTTGTTCCTTACTAGAGAGGAACAACGGATAGCTCGATGCAAGAGGAAGCTCACTCAAAGTTTGAAATGAAAGACTTAGGTCTTATGCACTATTTTATTCTTTTAGAAGTTTGGAAAAGGAAAGATGAGATCTTTCTTTCACTAGGAAAGTACACAGTTGATGTGTTGCGTAGATTTGGTATGATGGAATATAAGTTCATGACTACTCCAATGGTGTCTAATATGAAGAAACTAAATGAGTCATATTTTGGATTGGATCTAGTGGATCCTACCATGTATAGATAGCTCATTCGTTCTCTGACGTATTTGATACATACTAGACCAGACATATGTTATGTTGTGAGTATCTTGAGTCAGTTCATGTATGATCCAAGACATAGACATTGGGTTTCTGTTAAGCATGTTCTTAAATACCTTCGAGGCATTATTGATTATGGACTCAGATATGCTTCCAGTGGTGGAGTGATGCTACTTGGATATGCCGACTCTAACTAGGGTGGTAGTAATTTGGACTGGAAGAGTACATCTGGATATTTTTTTAGCTTGGTATCAGCTATGATCTCTTGGTCTAGCAAGAAGCAGGTCTCCATAGCCTAGAGTACTATAGAAGTAGAGTATATTGCAACTAGTAATGCCTGCTAAGAAGTTGTGTGGCTTAGGAATCTACTTGCTAGGTTGTTTGGTGAGAATATTAAGAATACTATCATTCGCTCTAACAATTAGATCTGTGTCAAGCTCTCAGAAAATACTATGTTTCATGACATATCGAAACACATTTAGATGAAATACCACTACATCAGAGACATAGTCCAGAGAGGTGACATAAAAATTCAGTACATTGCTATTGGTGAGCAGATAGAAAATATGTTGACTAATATTATGTCCTTGACAGAGTAAAGGTACTTCCGAGACAAGCTTGACATGGTAGAGAATGACTCCCTCATTGAGAGGGAGTGTTAAATTTACAACATCATGAGTCATTCTCCAATTCAATATTGTGTTCCAATATTGAGCCTTGTGCTTCGAGGTAGTGCCTTATAGGATCTTGCATTGGACTCAGGAAAATTGGAGAAGAATCTTGAGTTGGACTAAAAAATGAATAAGCCTCATGTGTTGAGGTAAGTGTTGTGTATGTCAAAGTGATGGTGTTGTATAGTCTTGTTTGTCAAGACTAAGGTCTTGTGTGTCAAGATATATCCTCATGTGTTGAGGTGGTGCTTCATGTGTTGAGGTAATGCTTTGCATGTCGGAGCATGAATGGTGTGTGATGTACTACTGTAATGTCCCCCATTCTTGACCCTTATAATATTTCGGCTATAATGTAAATATTGTATGCATATTTTGTATGATTCCTAGCGTGGAGCTCAAGGCCAAGGCCCTACTAGTGAACACTCAATCTTGATGAGGAAAGTATGTTGGTATTATTTAACCCATGTGCTAGCGAGCCATGCGAATTGTAAATATGCATTTTAATATAAATACCCACAACTAGCTATGCAATGTAACAAGAGATAGGGGCATGATATTACAAGGAATTGGGAGGTAAATATTCAAACCCTTGAGCCAATCAAGCTAAGCCAAGTTTCAATGGGAGAACCCAATCAACCGTCAACTACCCATGTTGACCTTTGTACCCAATCATTCAAGACTTGGTTGAGGAAGTTAATGCCTTGGGGATTGGAGAGGTATGGCTGTCCAAATTCGAGTATGGGCAAGCCATCCTTCCTAGAAAATCGTGCTTAGCTTCTTGGGCAAGAGGAGAGCCATGAAATTGACCCCAAGCCATTATTCACCCAGGAGTTTGTCTCTCTCACAAGTTGGGAGCTGCTGGGCATTTTTACCCACTGATTTTCTGTGTTTTCCACCTTTTTCCATGGCAAGGAACTCGTTTTTGCATTGCCCTCTAGTTGGGGAAAAAGGAGTCACAATTTTGGGGTTTATGGAGACCATTTTTTCCCTCGGAATTCCCAGGAACGTTTGTTGAAAACGATTTTTCTTTCCCAGGCTTGATTCCTATCCACCATTTTTCTGTTTTGGCTACTCACGTTTTCTCTATTACCTGGCACTTGGGAGTTGCTGTTATGTGTATCCATTGTCAGTTTTGAGTTGCTGTGTGTTAAGAAATGTTGGGGTTTGAGTTGGGTATCCATTGCTTTAGGCTGAACTGAGCTTGAGAGTCCCCTTTTTCCTTGTAGATATCATTCCCAACTCGAGGGTGGTCTCTGAGTGCTAAAAGAATACAGGTTGGGCAGAGACCTATGGCTGGGAGGAACGTTGCAGCAACATAGCTAGTTGTTCATGACAACATTGCATCAAGATGATTATTTTATTGTGTAGTTACTTCTACAAATGTGTTAATTTGTTGACTGTGTTAAATTGAATAACATTCATGTAATATGTGTGTGGATGAGGTTTTCATTTTGCTATGCATGTTTAATTGATTTACATATGCACATATGTATTTCTTTGCTTTAAAATCTAATGAATTGGCTGAGGTTTTATGAAAAATCCCATAGAATGGCATTAGATTCCCTTCCTTGCATTGGGTCCAAGGGTGGGGACATTACAACTACTAACAATGGTTGAGCTATAAAGTACCCTCTAGATACTAGCCACCTCTAAAGTGAATTACTTTAGCATATGACCACTTGGAATGATAGCAGAACAAGATGATCACACCATTGGAAAAATATCCTTAGTATATTTGATATGATAGATAAATTAAAGTTGGCACATGTGGACCATGTAGATAAGACAAGAGATAAATATAATATGTTATAAGATAAGAGAGAACTTGATTTGCTCACTTCAATAATGATAAAGACTTTAGTTAAATAAGAGAGAATGTGAATTGTTAAAATTCAGTGATGTTAATAAAAAGGCTTCAACCAATTAAAGGTTACTTCAAATTGTTCACTTCAGTGATGCTATCAAGAATCACTTCATTTAAAAGAGTTAACTAAGTGTTTATAAAGAATATCTAGTTAAATAAAGTTTTTTGCATGTCAAACACTTAATTTGAACTAGAAGACATCACTTGAGTTGTGACACTTGAGTTAGCCACCTAACTAAGTGACCTAGCATCCAGATGAAGGGCAAGTTAATCCTGAAGTCAGAAGATAAAAATAGAATCCAAAGTGTGAGAAGTATGGTATATATATGTTATGCAAGATTGATGAATTCAATGTTATATCAAATTATCTCTTGAAGGCAATTCACATTCCTTGTGCATGTGACAAAAATCAATGAATTGGTTTTGTGCAGGATATTCTTATGAGGTCTATTCTTCCATATTCTCTCTTGCTCTATGATTACACCAAGGGTGCTTGGTATTTCTCTCTAATAATGCACTAGGGGTGCTTGATGTAATTTGTTCATTGTAAAGACATTCATTTCTATCTATCAATATTCTCAGTAGTATTTTTATGGCGTTTTCTCCCTTAAGTACTAGAGGGTTTCCCTAGGGTAAATACTATGTCTCATGTGAATTCTTATGCTTTTGATTACTCATTGATTTCAAGTACTACTATAATTCTGCATTGGGATAAAAAATTAACAAATTTCCCATCCCAGTCATTGATGATCTATTGGATGAGCTTCCTAGATCCAATTTTTTCACTAAAATGGACCATCATTGTTTATTGGACAATCCACTTGAGTGGACGCGAGCAGGATCTCCCTAGCTCAATGTGAGTCTAGAACAAATAGAACAGACTACAAATGGATTTCCTAGATCTACTTAAGGATCAAGTGCTAGATGTCTTACCTTTTACTTCACAATCCTTTTTCCTGAATGTTACTCCACGTCTAGCGGTCGTTAGATCTAAACTACAAGACCTGTTAAGACATGAAGAAAAACATATCACAAGTAAAGAGCATCTATACAATAAGAGATCTAAGTAAACAGTTAAGCAGGTAAACTACTCAATATCATCACACATTAACAATATTGGTGGAAAGCATTTGTATTACTATAAATAGGGAAATACATGTAGAGACATAGAACTACAACCAAGCTTAACGTTGCAGCCCTTCTCCATCCAAGCCATTTGCCATATCCTTCCAAGGAAGTATGAGTCCTCCAATAGGTGAGTGGAGATTTTCCAAGGGTGATTTCACCAACATGTGGATACCATAGACTTCCTGCCCTTGAATGGTAGTGAGATTCATTTAAATAGGACTAAGTGGATAGGATATGGATAAAATAGGTTGAGATATGATAGGAGAGGCTTAAGGGATCTCTCCAAGGTGTTAGGAACCGAGTGCCAGCTCCTCCAAGAGGCCAGGGATAGGGTCCCAAGTCAGCAAGCTTCAGGAAGGAACTCGAAGAAGCTATTTTTTCCATCTAACTGACTTCGTCACACCCTGTAATGTGGTAAGGTGCAACGTCGCATGCTGCTTATGTGTAGCCTGCGATGAGCTCTCAAAACCTAGTATAAATGAGTGCAAATCCTTCCAGGTTAATCACTCAATCAGGGTAACTTCAGGGATGTATACAATTAATCTGATGAGAAGGAGATTTTAGGTGTAACAGAATGGCCCCCAAAGCATGAAGCTATTTAAATATTAGACTGGTGAAATGCTTTGATAGAAGGAATGGCAATGGACTTGTTGGACGAAGGACACTGTTGCGGTACAACTGACTTTGAACTGACAATCGCACATGGCTGTCGACCAATACAATGCAGATCCATGGTAGTAATGACCGACTGAACACAACCATGGCTACTAGAAACAAGCGTAGATCCATGATGAGATGATAACACAGCCACAACCAATACAAATGTGGATCCGTGCAATATGACACAATACAAACTCCATCACAGCCTGGGTAAAACATGACTCCCCAAGTTCTTCAAGCTAAACCCGAAATGATACGAATCTATCCATGTGATTACAAATATCTTGATGTCGAACATGGTACAAACCACTTGATTATTGGTCATTGATGTAAATTGTTAACAAGTGCGATGGAGATCACCATTGATGTCAATAATTCCTGAGGTATCACAGTACATATCATCAAGTGTGAATAAATGAGTTGAAGTTGAATGCAAGATGAAATATTTCAATTAAGAGTTAATGATGTAAACTCATGTTGAAAGCAAGGTAACCTTCCATTGAGGCATGCAGGGCCAAGGTACTTGATTGGTTTCTAGATTCAGTCCTTGGATGATGAGTTGAAGTCGATAAGGATAAATCCGTCGAAGGAGGGCCATGATGAATCCCCCATCAATCAACATGAAACACGACAAAATATGTGTAGATTAGGTCAGATGGTACAGTGGTATGCAATACTGACTCAAAGTAGACCGACATGGTGACAGGTGTACTAACTGCAGATGATAAAAGACAGACATATTCTTGAACATGGGCATGGCATGACTTGGCAGTATTGACATAACAAGTATGACACAAATTTCCAATGCAACTGACGGAAGAAGCTTTCTTTGAATGACTCAAAGGTGTAACAAGACTCAGGAAGTAAGAGGAACTCAAGGACAAACAGATGATCCAAGTACTTGTATGCAAATGCAGATGAGTGCCATGTCCAAGAACAACTATGTACTACCACTGACAAAGTATGTAACACAAAAAAATTTCTTTTTCCCCATCATGAATGATGAGTGCTTCATGTGTTTTTTACGAGCTTGATGAGGGTAACTAGATGCTCAGTATAGCTCATCTCATAGATGAGTCCAATCCCAAAAAAAATTCGAGCCTAGGATAGGAGGGGTTCGTCCCATGGTGAGCCCTTCAATGTGAGAGTTTAACGAGTCTATAGAAGGTAAACTCAGTCGTCATTTCATGTTTAGAGAGTCTGAAAAGAACTAAAGAAGACTCCAACGGTTCTTTTTTGTAAAATTAGCCTCATCGCCCGAAAAAGGGTAAAACAACGCGGGAGAGGTCTCTTCCAGTCATGATTAACTGGAGCATACCTTTTTCATAATTAGTGCCCCCTGGTTTGAAAAAGGGGCAAACTATCACCGGGAGGACGACCATTCAAATTCTTTTACAAGCGTGAACGCGACAAGTTCGCTTGGCAATCATTTCATATTTCAAGAGCTTGAAAAGAGCTTAAAGATAGACTCTAGGGGGTTCCTTTTCCATAGGAGTTTAACGAGCCCGGAAAAGTGATAAATCATAACTTGGTAATGTATTCTCATATTTTCAAGAGCACGAGAAAGAACAAAGAGTCAGCTCATTAATTGCAATCTATGAAAAGAATAAACGGCAAAAACCATAAGGGGTGTTCATACCTAAGGTGACCATTCCAATATGCAAATGGAATAGAAAGGTACTTGACAACTTCTGCACACTCGGAAACTAGGTCAAATAGTCAACCGAACGTTTAAATATAATAAAACTGATCCAAACTATAGCAAATGACATAATGGCATCAAGTATTTTATAAATATAAACAAAAACCAAATATAGTCACCATTGTTTTATTTCCCAAATTCGGGAGGAGTAGTGCCGTTTGGAGCCATATTTCACTTATGGATTCCGGGTGCTATGATCAGCCATTTCACCTGCTATCAGGAACAGGTAGCCCTAATTATGGATTCCGGGTGCAAGTTTGTAGTGGTTTACAATTTTGATTTTTAGTCAATTTTTTGGGTTTTGCCTTGATTTGGGAAGGACCATTGCGCCCTCAGCTCGTCGCAATTCACCTTTTCGGGAACTGCGACGAGACCTAGTCGTCGAAAAGGACTTATGACTGGACTATGATGACGTTTGGGTGCGAGGACGACGACGTCCATCCCCAAACTCAAAAGAAAGACCCACAAAGGTTGAAGCAAGTTCTAGTGATGTTAAAAGCCTCCTGATGACAGGTTCCAAGCATCACAATGGTTTTGGAATGGCGGGAAAGGGAACATGAACTTGATGATGAACAAGCTGTAAATGATCCAAATTGTGTGGAAGCATTGAGGAATTGTGGGCTCCTCAAATTTTCCACATTCAGGGGATGAGATCCCAACTTCCACTACTGACCCACATGGTCCGATGCTAGGATGCAACTCAGCAGTACTTTGTGATTGGTGAGCACGATCTTACCATAGATGTTGAGGACATCTACTTTCTGACTAGTTTGTCCTGAATGGGGGACAATGTGATACTCACTGGGTCACGCGGGAGTGATCGTACTGTGGAGGACTTGATCCGGTAGCATTGTGGTCCCAACGCCCATGCATCTAGTGGGAATATTTGCATCAAATATGTATGAGAGAATCCATTACGTGCCATACTATTCACCATTACGAGGATGGTGGGGATTCAAGCTCCTCACTTAGCCACCAGGGCACAGATGCTTTATGCAGAGGATTGTTTGTCTCCAAAGATCTTCAACTGGTGCGAGGGAGTCCTTGCAAACATGCGAGATCAGCTAACAAAGTGTCAGAAGGGAGAGCTCAAATAGTTTGGCTATGGATCTATAGTGGTCTCATTCTTGCTGGAACGAGTTCCTCATTTGCGTCCCCAGGTACCACTGGAGGATAGGGACCTTAGGGATCCACACATGGTCAGGTGGACCAATGTGATGACTCGACATGGTGGAGGTCCTATAATCGGGTTCCCTCCCGAGTTCTTCACTTGGATGGATGGCCAGTTACTGATGGTGGAGGACTTTCCATATAGTGGCACCAACTTCACAGATGAGCCAGACTTGCCATTGCCAGAGGGAGCAACATGGGGATACCTCAGTAAGAATAAATGACCCTTTTATTTTTCAAGTTTTGTACATTTATGATTTTTTTTATATAGTGCTGACAGGTGAACAACATGTGTGTGCAGATGTGGGGCCTATACAACTAATGGGGACCTCTCTTCTGGCTAGGAGAGAGAGAGGAGAGGGAGCGATCGTGGGTCCAGCTGTGCATACTGCCATTGCGGAGATGGACAGAGTCTATACCAACCTATGTGGATTGATACTAGAAATTCTTGAGCCGACTGTAGATGAGGTGCCGCAACCCATGCAGGTGCACACAGTTGGAGTGACTGCGCGCTTCAACGCACTACTTCGCAGGGTTGCGAGAGTAGTGGACTGCTTCCACTCTCAGCAGGATAGGGCTGTTAGACCACCTAGGTTTGTACAGGCCAGATGATAGGCCATATGTTTTTATTGTGTGTGTACTGAGAGCTTAGAGGCCTCATATTTTGTACTATTGAAAGCTGCGAAGCTTCATATTTTGTAGAGACTTACTGAAAGCTATCGTGCTTCATATTTTTGTATCAACACTACCTTTTTCAAGATTATATATATATAGACAGTCCAACGATTTATACATTATGTGTTTCAAAAAATAATGATGTGATCTTGTTTATATGCTTACTTCTATACAGTGCATTATTTACATGTTGTGAATGCTTTTACTTGTTATGAGTATCATGTGTGTGAGATGTACCAATCTAGAATGAAGTTGGCCATCAAGTCAACAACTGTGTTTAACTCTCGTGGAATGTGTAGGTATTGAATGGTTTCAAACAACCTTTCCAAGAGATGAACCCATCTAAAGAGACGGAGTAGGGTAGGATCACGGATAGCGTAAACCCAGTTAAGATGGGAAACCACCAGTTGAGAATCCATGTGGATGACAACATGGTTCATACCCAAGGAAATTGCATCAGTTAAGGTTCCAACTACCGCCATATACTCTGCGGCATTATTGGTTGTGAATCCAAGGCAATTTCCTCCTGAGCTGATGACCTCACATGTTGGAGAATACAGTACCCAGGCTGCCGAGGCAAGGTTACGGGTATGCAAGCTGACGCTGTCTGCGAATCCATAGCACATTGCCATATGCACATATAGATGGAACATGGTATGAGAAGAGAAAACAAGATCTAAAGAAACTCAAAAACAAGTGCGTCACACCACACAAAAACACACAAGCATGCCATGTACAGTATATACAAGAAAATCTATGCATGAGAGGATCAAGCATAGTACCTCTTCAAGTAAATCCCATTACGGGGTTCACCCAAAGATATTCTGTCATAATCTTCAAGCTCATAGGCTCCCTTTTCGAAAACATGTTTGACAATGTAAGGTCCGTGCCACATGGACTTGAACTTTCCTGCTCCTAGTTTGTCATGCTTCTGGTCGTATGTGAGGACTAGGTCACTGTCGTTGAAGATACTGTTAGGATATTCCTATACTCCTTCCTAGTCCCACCAGTATTTTGATCATTTACATTTTCAGTCATTCATGCACTTTTAGGGTTTGGATGCATTTTCATGCATCCTAGTCATCAATCCCAACACCTAGCCCTCAGTTAGTAGCCCCCAGAGCTTCCTTCCACTCTGTTTCAGCCCTCCTAGAGCTTAGTGCGCCCTCCTTTCATCTACCAGTTGAGATAGGCGCCCTTCTTACCTACCACTTCAGTTTAGTTCAGTTATCTTCAATTCCTTCCTTGATTTAAGGATTAACTAACTCTTAACTGACCTTAGCACTCCGATGGACCTCCAGTGAGACTTGACTACCTGTTCTAACTCCAGTTAGCTCCTCATGCACCCTCCACTAAGCCTCCTTCATTCAGTTAGTGTCTTCATGTTCTAGCTACATTCAGTTACACCTGCCACACTCAGTTAGACTCAGTTTGACTGATGGTTGACAGTTACTTGTGCATTGATGACTCCACCGATGATGAGATAGACTACTAGTTGTGATCCGATGACACTCCAGTGATCCTTTTATCACTCCATGAAGGCTAATTCGAATTGCCACCTTAAGCGTTTGAATCCTCATGCATTATACTATTTATTTGTCCATATTGTGATTAATTAACTAGTGTGTGTGAAGTATTATTGCTTCTATCTGAGTTCTACTGTACCATATTATTCTGTTGCTCATTATATTGTATTGACCACTCTTCTTCTATTTTCTTGCTTAATCATAATCATTCTCTTGTGAGGTATACATCCTCTCTTAGATATGCTGTGAGGATTTTCACAGATACATGGTTCAACTGACTTGTCGTATTGAGCTTTGATGCGTTTCTTGTGTGCTTTATTAGCAAGAGAAGCATCTCGGCGAGACTCGTCAATTTTGTCTAAGTACAGGAAACATTCTTCCTCGGCAGTAGTGTTAGGAAGAAGTTCGACAGCGAGTTGCAGAGACGAAATTTCGTACTCTATAGGTAGGATAACTTCCAATCCATACACCAATTGGAAAGGAGTGAAACCTGTGGCGATTTTAATGGAGGTTCTGTAGGCCCATAATGCTGAAAAGAGCATATTATGCCAGTTGGACTTGTGCGTATGTAATGTCCCCTCCCGTCCTACCAGCATGATAGAGAGAACGTGATGCTAAAGTTGGGCATCTAGCCCCATGAACTTCTAAATAAGCATTCACATAATATAAAAAGTCATATGGAAATGCATAATTATAAGAAAACACAACGGAAGTAATTTCAATTACACATCCATCATACATTCAAGATATTCATCAAATAAATAATTGCAAAGTTACACAAAAGAATACTTATCTTATAACAAAGTAGTCCCAAGCAACTGGCTATGCAACTGCAACGTTCCACCCAACCATAGGGTAGTTGTGATCATCAATATCTCAACACAGTGCCACCCCCGAGCTGGGCATGATCTCTATAAGGAATCAGGGAACAACAGACTCGCACATAGCCCAAAGATACACCAAATCAGCCAAGGCAAGCTATAGTTGGGTTTATCGGGATGTTAGGAAATGGAAGGAAGAATTTCTAAGCTAGTGGGATCATCCATAGAGATATGGGCACCCTCTGCAAGATCTATCTAGCTTGGTCCCCACAATACCTACACACCTAGCACAAGGAAGTATTCCCTTCACTAATACACAGTCCCTCAGGCCATATCTTCCATTCTAGTGTTCTTCAAGGCGTGCATAGAAGAGCAACCAGCCCTTTTGATAGCCTTGAGAGGTTACCTCCTCACTAGGTTTATCAAGCCAATTCTGGTCCACTTCCACTCCTAATTCTTGCTCATAATTTCCAACTAACACAGGGATGCACCCTACAACAAAACACAAGTGCTGAAAAATGTGGGCAACCAAAACGAACTGGTAGATGAGGAATAAACCCTAGGAGAGCAAATTTGTTTTCAGAAAACGTTTTTCTGCATTTCAAGGGAAAAAACGACCTCTATAAACCCCCAAACGTGACTCCCTTTCTCCCAGCCACTGTGTAACAAAAAAACGAGCTGCCAGATATGGAAAAATGCACGAAATTGGTAAAAAACGTGATGGGGAAATCCCAGCTAGCTCAGACTGCGTGAGAGAGGAAAGACTATGAGTTCATAATGGCTTTGGGCACCATTTCGTGGGTGTTTTCTTTCCCTAAAAGCAAAATTAAGTTTTTCCAGGTTGATGGCTTGCCCATGCATGAAATTGGCTACCATACCTCTTCATTCTCAAGGCATTAACTGCCTTAACCAATTTCTGGAAGAATTAAATGATTGGGTGCATAACCCAAAATGGGTAGTTGGTGGTTTATGGGTTTTTTTTCCATTGACACATGGATTAACACCATTGGCTCAAGGGTTTGAATAATTTCCCTCCCTATTCCTTGTAGAACCATGCCCCCATCTCTTTGTTGCATTGTATAGCCAGTTGTGGGTTTTTCATTAAAATTCATATTTACATGATGTCTTAATTTACAATGTGCCTATCTAGCACAAGAACCATAGGAATCTATTTTTTAATTTCTGATACATAAAATGCTAAATAAATGGTGGGTCCTTGGCCTTGAGCTCCTCACCATGATTAAATAACAATATTTACATCATTTACGATTTAATGAAAAAAGGGGGTCAAAATGGGGACATTATAGCGTATCTAGCATCCGTTGGACCATAGTTTTCAAGACCTTGTTAATGGCCTCAACCTGTCCATTGGATTGCGGATAGTAAGGTGTTGAGTTTTCATGTCGAAAACCCAATCTATCGCTCAGTTAATCAACCATATGGTTCTAAAAGTGAGAATCGTGATCGGTAACTATAGCCTGAGGAACTCCAAACCGCGCTATTACATGATTGAACATGAAGAGTGCGGCGGTTCTGCCGTCGTTTTTGTATGTAGGCATTGCCTCGACCCACTTTGTGAGGTAATCCACGGCTACGATATGTAACTATGCCCCCCGGCCGAGGTAAGCTTACAATGCATAAAATTGATGCCCCATTTTGCAAAGGGGTCCACGACAATAACCAGGTGTAATGGGGTGGGATGGGTGCACTTCTTCGTATGGAAGTGTTGGCATGGAGGACATCTTTTCACGGCCTCAATACAATCTTTGAAGATAGTAGGCCAATAATATCCTGCACGCAAAATCTTCTGGGCTATAGCCATCCCAGAGAGGTGACTGCCACATGCCCCAACATGACAGTCATTTAGAACACATTCAGCCTCATCGTGAGTTAGACAATGTCGAAGAATGGAATCGATGCCAGGGCGGTAAAAAGTATCACTGATAAATAGATAATAGTTTGCATGGTGACGAATATGACGACGGTCATCCCGAGAGAGTTGAGGGTTGAAGCATTGGGTTAGAAGATATAAAGAAATATCGCCATACCATGGATCGTGCGTACTGATGAGAAACAATGACTCATCTAGAAAGGAGTCATTGTGCTCAATTTCTACATCAGCACGAGGAAAGTCACAAATAAGCTCAGCAAACACCAAGGATTTTTTGGACTTGGCTTTCTCAAAAAGAAGATCGAATTCTTGCGGTATCACGATCCAGCGTGAATACTTACCCCCAAGCACCTGACATGTCAGTATGTGGTACATGGGGTTCGATTCTGAAATGCTGGTGGTGGTGTGGAGCAGGATGTAGTGTCGGAACTTTTGGACAGTGATGACCACTGGAAAAGCAAGTTTTTCGACATGTGAATATCTAGTTTCAGTGTTAGTGAGACCCTTACTTGCATAGTATATTACATGTTCCTGGGCGTTTTGATCCTCCTGTACCAAAACCATGGTGATAGTGGTAGCAGAAGTAGAGAGATATAAGATGTGATCTCGGAAATAATTCGGCGGTTGGATTACGGGGGCATGCGTGATGGCATGTTTGATGCTTTCGAAGGATTTTTGAGCTTGATCATCCCAAATGAATGGGATGTCCTTCTTAAGAAACCTCATGTACCCCTTAGTATTTTCCACGAAATTACAAATAGAACATCTTAAATAAGTCGCCTTCCCTTGGAGACTTTGAAGTTCCGTCACAGTGGTGGGAGGTGGGAGGTTGACAATGGCCTCCACCTTTAAGGGATCAATGCAGATGCCATCCTTCGAGACTATAAATCCTAAGAGGCGTCCGGACTCAATGCAAAAGATACACTTGTGAGGATTCAGATGGATGTTGTACCATCTACATCTGAGGAAAATGGCCATCAGATGGTCCATGTGGAACTTAGGCTGCTTTGAATGAGCAAGGAGATCGTCCAGGTAAGGTTCCACAAAGTCCTTAATGTCATGGAAGGCATACGACATGGCTCGCTAGAATGTGGCGCCAGCGTTCTTAAGGCCAAATGGAATTTTGCGATATG